>OX439043.1:22243239-22700739 GCA_949317995.1 Acholoe squamosa | reverse complement strand
CATTATGCTGACTAGGCAGTCTGCCTCCTGTGCGCAGCTCCTGCCCACCTTGAGCAACTCCCAAAAGGCTACCACTGGGAGAGTGGATCCTAGTTATCACCCACCCCCGGCACCCACCATTCTGTAGGGCACGTCCCAATGTATCAAATTGCTCAACTAACACGATTACCGACTGTCAGAAGGCGACCCACAACTACCACAAGGGGTGTGCCATCACTCTCCTCTATGTTTGCCTCTGGCAAATCCCGCAAATTGCGAATTGAAACATGTGATATGAGGGGCGTGACGTATTTTGGTCCATGTTGATTAGGCTGAAGTAAGAGTGTGTTAAGATATGTACCCAACCTATTAGTTGTGCTGCCAGTGTAAGTGACTATGGGCACTATATAAATGGGATGGCTAAGGAACTATTTAAAGGTTACAGACTGGTTTAGGTGTAAGGGGCTGCCTAGTAGGTATGATATTTACAATCTACATTGACATTTTCATGAATCTAGCATATGCCAACTTGGGATCTCATTTAATATCTCTCTGCGTAGTCGGGAATTGAAACTGTAAAGTTGGAGGCAGGGGCTGGTGAGGTGGGAGTCCAAGAGGGGAACACTCTAAGTCCATTAAAGCAGCCAGTGTATTAAAGATTTTCTCAAGTAGTCTTGGAATCGGCTCTTCTCCTAATTTTCCTGATTATTGGCGACCTCACAACTTTTTGGGGAGTGGCCAGCCAGAGCACCAAACAAAATGAGAATTTGTTTGGACCTCATCAAAATTCATTTAAAAGCCTTCGGGCAAACCAATTTAACTTTTCCTTTACCAGAGTATTTTAGGACTGATTTTGGGTTGTAGTGCGTGGCATAACCTCCCAAAAACTGTTGGAATTATGTGAATATTCAAATTAGAAACAAAATGGTGATGGATTAAGGTAGGCTAATTGATAAGAAAGTGCAAGACCCAAATTTCTTTATAGTCATTACTGAGGAATGTCATCATCAATGTGAGGTTCTGGTGAGACAAAGTGATCATTCAACCAAACTTCAAATTATAATATCTCAGCATTCCCTGTACCAATAGTGATGAGATTAAGTGCATCTTGTAGGAATTATCAAGTTTTCTGGAATTATGGTAATGATAAATTTTAGAAAACATTCTTTTTGGTTACCATGGCAACCAAAATTATGCAAATTCAGAATTTTTAGCATATAAGTTGCCATGGTAACCAGCCAAAATAGCCTATAATGCATCAAAATATATATTGAAAATTTCGATTTCATTTTCTTCAGCATAAAAAAATGTACAAAGTCAATTTTCACCCCAAAATCTTTTTTTGACATTTTTCGTAATTTTTAGCTTAAATATTGATTAAATCCATGGAAAACTTTCAGGGTAATTCAAGTTTCTATATCAGGTTTGCAAGACTGCCATATAAAAAGTATGAGAGATAGAGACTAATCATTTAGGCTCTGTGTAGGATCCAACTCCACCTTGGACCAGGAAAAAATTCTAAGAGTTTCAGGGGATTTTGAAGTAACAGCCTACTCAAAATCGGTCAAAAATCGGCCAAAATCGGCCCAAACTATGCAATAATGCGTATTCGGTAAAGGAAGAGTTAAAGGGAGTAGACATGGTCTACTCAAATGGCACCTGGTGGCAAAATATGAAACTGCAGAAATCTGACCATTTTTACTCCTATTCCTAATTTATATGACATAATCCTTCTTTACCAACCCTTTAGGTGTGATACATTGGCATTCTACTCATTCTTATCACTGGATTTCATATTTCCTGTACCCATAGACTCCTATACTAAAGGAATGAGAAATATTTTTAGTTTATTCAGGAAAATTTCATTTTTTTTCTGACCCCTTGCTTCTTGGCTCAAAAATGATTCTTATGATCTTAGGTATATATATATATATATTGCCAGAAGATTATTTTCTGTGGAATTACATGTAGGAAAATACAAATTGTCATAGGCGGCCATAGTTAAGACTGCCAAACTTCTATACCCTCCAGTGGAAAAACGGACACTTATTATGCCTTCTTTATGTTACCAAAGCATCCAATTAACATCCCTAAAGGTTATTAAGAGAAATCGTTGGTCAATTTTGAACCAGCTGGATTGTATCTACTCCCTTTAAATCATCAAAGGAATAAAAAGAGGAAAGTATTTGAAAAAAAGGGGAATAGCAAAACCAAAATGATGTTGAGTTATGAAAAAGTATTGGAGAAAGTACTTTGATATTGGGAAATAGGAGGTATACGCATCTATTAACGTGAGCATTTAAGCATTATGTAGGTAGCTTGGCTAATGTTGAATAAGGTCTGTATTCCCTACTATGATTTAAGGTGAGCACTGACTGTATTCTGTAGGGCAAAATCCTATTGCTAACCCACATAGGCCTACTGGCATGTCCTTGTTAGTGACTTGACCTGCATAGGAATTGTACCAGATAATGCACTGCCCTTTTCCCTGGGGAGTGTGTCATAGGGGTTGAGGCATATGAGCCAGGTATCATATGTGGAGCTTAATTCAAAAGATCCTGGGATCCCAACCCCAGTGATCTTAGTGTAGGCACATATCATAAAACCTGGCTGGTCTACCCTATGTAATGCAGTGGTTGCAAGCCTGTCCAGAATAGCTAGTCCTGGGATCACTTCACTATTCCATTTCCACCACTAAGATCACTGCGATCTTAGTGAAAGAAATGCATAGTTGTTTCACCAGGGTACAAGAGCACTTACAGGGAACACTCCTGATCGAAAGAGTGAATAGCCTGCTGCATACATAAAGAGGGGAGGGAGGACATTTGCTGAGTGTCCTTGAGGGTGCTTAGGGCTACTCATGCGTTAAGTGCACTGTAAGGTAATTCTTCCCTTCTCTCTCTTTGTCCTGGGGGGAGGGCACAATGCTTCTAATAGGCAAGCATAAATCATACATTCATGGGAACAACTCTTGAATACTGTATGGGGGTCAACTGCATCCTGTGCTCTTTTGTTAGCCCATATGGGGACGGGGAACGATGGTATAAGCACTCTTGTGAAGAAGAGTGACTCCACAGCTATTCCTTTATTTTGGGACTCTTACCCCTGTGCCTAGTCAGTACTTCTAGGAATAGTGTAGGAGGGCTGAGGCTAAGATCAATGCGATCTTAGTGCTGGCTAGGATATGTGAACCCAGTGAACTCTTAAGATCGCTTAATAGGATAAGGCTGATTTATTCCTAAGATCGCTGGGGTCGTGATCCCAGGATCTTTTGAATTAAGCTCCAGGTGAGATACCCTCGTGCTCTCAGCTTCAACCAGGTGAATATTACCATGGCAACCCATAGTAAATCGGTAAGATGTAGTTTAATCCAATATAAGTGGGCAGATGAGGGGAAAGGGCCCTCCCTGCGGGATTTTTAGTACTGTGTTTGGCCACTGGGGGAGCTTTGAAGGCCATAAATGTGAAAAATAGGCCAAAAATTACTATTATGTACTTTTTTACATAGAAAAAGATGGTTTTCTCAAAAACGTTCTATTTTCTGGCACTTCCTGTCTATTTGGGATGTAAATGGAACATTTTGAATCCAAAAAGAGGCTAAAATAGGGGTTCTCAGGTGAATGTGTTACCATGGCAACCAAAATAAATGTTCCAAATAGAAAAAATATAATGTCAATTGATAGAATGATTCATCATGATTCATATGCTGAAAAAAGCATATAGATACCATTTCTAGATCCAAAACTGTGTCCAAAAGTATGAACAGGTTCGGTCATTTTTGATTGATTATTTAAATCATTATGCTAATTAGATGCCAAATTCAATGCAAACAATGAATAATACAGCTTATTGTCTATATTGATACAGTTATGTCATTCCATTTTTGTGAAGCAATATCTCCAAGACCAAAAGGGCTATCTGCAAGGGTGATACCTCATTTTAAAGCTGATAACTTCAATTTTAAATGTCACATTTCACCTCGGGGGACCCTTTCCCCTCATCTGTCCACATAATCTATCGAGCGCACTATTTGTGACTAACCAGCATACACTGCCATTGCACAGGATAAGGTTCTGATATTTAGGAAGCTGACAAACTAACCGATTATTACTCATGCATGGAAATATCCATTTTTCCCAATCCACTCAGCAGGGGGCAGCAGAGGTGGTTACTGACAGCTGCAGGTGTCCTGTCACTGTCCCTGTCACAACAACTGGCCAGCTGTCTACTGATTGGCTGGGAAGCCTGTCAGGTACTAGTCCATGTCAGGGAGAATCTCACATAACACCACATGCTCTGTTTCATAGCTAGGTGCCTTGGTTGAGTTTAGAAATGAATAGAATTATCCCTCCCCAGATGGCCATATCTCATCTAACAAATCTATTATTTCAGGTATTTCATTAACATCTAATTCTTTTAATCGGCCTTCAATTAGGAAGCCTTCTTATAACTTATAAGCTGATCTTTAAAATGGACTGACAAGAAGGGAAAATTGAATGCAATCTGGCACTGTTCGGCGCCACGTGTTGGCGCACAGGCATATCAGTTTAAGTGATGAGAAGTAGATTGCCAATCTTCATTACATTTTAAGCCTGTTTATTAATGACTAGTTCTGCCACTACTTACATTGCAGAGTAGATTCACCTCTGGCTCTGAACATCCCCACCATGACAGCCACTTTGTATGCATTGGGAATTACCTGTGCTGCTATATGTGTCAGGCGGTTTATATTCACTGATTATCACTCACTGTAAGCAGTCGCCACCGCAAGGTTGTATTCATCAATGCACACAATGGCCACATCGCCTGGTGGTGATGCATAGATAAAACCCCTATTACCACTCAATAATTGAGTGTAGACCTCATGATTAGAACCTTCATGAAGAAAAAAATACAAGCGTCAGATTCAGACCCCACCTCGTGCGGAAACATGCAGCCCACCGGGTTTCCCATTAAAGTTGAAAGGGCATTCTCAGGTTCAAATTAATTTGGGGGCAAGTTAGATATCTTTAACTTGTCTTTTTCAATAGTACTTCAAGGAAAATAGCATTCAATTCAATCTTAATGTATATTTAGGGCAGTCAACATCTGGCCAGGTTCAATTGTAATAAAACTAGCATCGGCATTTTGAGGTCCTTCTGCCCTGACAGGTAGGTTCGCCTAATAGGTTAGACCACAAGCTTCTGATGGAGAATTATAGGTCCTGGCGAGCCTAATTAGGCTCCCCTGCTTATTTATTCAGGCTAAGATGAATACAGATTAGACTCAGCTTTAGGGACTCTCACACTGTTGCACATATGTAGCTACACCACATTCCCAGCCAGTCAGCCCAGTTTGTTATCAGCTATAATCATTTTCTACCCATCACTAATGTCCGAATTCGCCTAGGACATATATACCTCCTTCTTAATCAATTTCCTTTACAGCAATATTGAGAATCTATCGGTATTTCAGTCCCATTTCCTTTCATCCTAGATTACTTACATACCAGCGGGCCATCCTCTTACCAATTTAGCACACATGTAAAATCGGACATACTATATAAATATAATAGTATATTGCAGTATCTTGTATTGTTCTGTGCTAGTAAATATAAAAAGGGGTAAATAAAATGGCTAAATATAGCCATAAAGCCCGCTTTTGTTTGTGATAACATCAGCTATATGATGGGTAATAGTATTATATCAAATAACAGATCAAATCCATGGAATATTGACCTAGTATCTTTTAATTTGAAAAACTGTACATAACTATGTACACAGCCATAGGTGACACAACCAGTTTTTACCCTTCTGGTTAAAGTAGAGATACGAGTGTCCTTGTGACACCTATTCTCTGTGACAGATAGCTCCTTTGACAATAAAATATACAGTCATTGCCACACAGCGAAGTCTTTAGGAACTTCACTGGAACAGCTGTAGGGAGACATATATAGCCATTGCGACAGAGAGACAGATCTATAGGCACCATTATTGGCACAGTAGTAGTAGGAGAAAGAAGTAGCTAGAGCAGGAGGAGATGAAGGGAAGGCAGATGTAGCCAGACGTTATCGACATGGGCCCTTGGAGGAATGAAGACACAGGAGTAGGTATAGGGTGAGACAGGTGGACACATTGACCTGTACAATCAATGCTCTGTTGAAGGCAGCCTGAAGGTAGAGGGTAGGAGGGGAGGGGGTAGTCTTCTTCTAATCCTACACTTTATAGTCTATTCAAAATTACAACTGAGATCCAACAGAGGTTTTACTATCTAGGCATTCGATCATCATTCAATTTGAATGATAAAAATGCATAATAGCTGCCTCCCTTCGAATGTGACATAAGTTGCCATTATGTTTGCGAATAGAGAAGTACATACCTGGAATCTTGGAATATTGTACATTAACTGTACATACCTGGAATCGGTTTGAGGAAGCCAAAAGCAGTCGTCGGCAACTATGGCCATGCTGCTGAGCTTGGTTGAGGGTACTGAGTATTTCGAATTTGGCCTATTGTGAATAGAAGTTCAATCCACTACAGATGGTCTGACAATCCAATGTTCCAGGCAGCATATTATGAATAAACCCACAGTATAGGTAGTTTCCAAATGGAGTGAGAAAATGCCAATGCAAAATTGTTCGGACCTTCTAAGAGACTAGATGATTTGGGCGTCATTAGGGCCAGACTCTATACAACTAGAAAACATCCATGGAACTCCAAATTTCAAATTAATTGTCAATTTAAGATGCTGTTAGTTGTTTAGATCGTAAAGGACTTTCCATGTGATAATATGTGGAAGTGGAAAATAAAATCTATGGAGGGAATAAAAAGATGAATAGGGCAATGACAGTTCTGTGGGTATAATCTCCTTGAAAATTGAAAGGAAAGCTAGCTACATTGAATCACAGAGCATGAGCCATCTAAGCATTTTGTATAACAATCTTGGAGACCTAAGATTCCAAATGTAAGTGTTTTTTGTGTCAAATTCATAAAGGTTAACCTGTAATAACCTCCCCCTTTAAATGACTCACTCCTGCCAAAAATATCCCCGAACATCTTTTCCATAACCACAGCATCCTCATCACACCTGTTGTCATAATGATTAGCCATGCTTTGGTTGCCATGGTATCATCTCACAATCATTATTAGGAAGCATGTGGGTGAGTGGATGTCTGAGATTGCTCCAACACTTCCTGTACCCCCTCCCAACATCACCATCTGCTATCCCTTCCTTCTCCTTATCAGTGCCAGTATTGCCTCATTAACTCTTTAGTAACTTCGGATGCAACCAGGTCCATATTTATATTTGTGGCCATAGTGGACCAACCTGAGAGTTATGTGCCAGCGCCGCAAGGTACATCACAGAAAGCCGTTAGGACCGTATCAACCCCATCAGAGTCGATATGACATCAATGCATGGATGTCCCATTGCAAAGTTATTTGCTAGGGCCGCATTCATGGATCATGGTATTCAAAGGATATTGGTACAGGAACTGTGATGCCTCTGCCTCAGAGAGTTAAGGGCAGCACCATTCACTTGGCCTGTTCCAGTGTTAACATTGGTGACTGATTAGAAGGGTTGGATGGATCATTAGCTCGCTGGTGCGATGACAATGTTGGGATGCGTATGGGGGTGATTGCATAATCATGTTGGCAGATCATATTGTTTATATAATTATTTGAATGTATCTTGTGTATATTTGGCGCCATTAAAGGCATCACAAAAAGTGTACATCTATTCGTCTAAGGCTGTATTCTTGTCTATGTAATTCCCTGCCTTCCACCCTGTCTGCCTCTCTCTATCCACTTTCTATCCCTTTATACTTATCTTTTTATTTCTGTTTCTCATTTCTTCCCATCAGCAATCAACACTATTTGCTCAGCATGCTAATTACTCTCCTTGTTGAGAGGAAATATCACACCCTTATTGGCGTTAGTCCAAATAGAGCGCGCGCATTGTACAATATAAATAGTGCAAGAAGGGGAAACGTAATGAGCGGAGGCAGATTGCAATCGAATATTATTGCATGTTGCTGTGCCAGAATCCTGACATTGAACAATCTTTCAACATTACCAAGTATTCACATTCTGGATTGGCTTGCATGTACTTATTTTCTCTTATCATAGGTCTGGGGAAACCTTCTCTTAGCAACATAGACTGTAATTAATTATGATTTGACTGTCAATAAGTATTGACTGTCAAGACACATTAATGACAGTCATTTTGAGTTCCTTTCTCCAGGAATCCTTTCACAAGATTCAGTTTCATTAGCGGTATCTGTTTGAATCAGTGTGATGCCTTTTGTACAAACAAGCCTTACAGGTGTGGAACGGCCTTTAACACTTAACCACACACTAGCAAGTGCTTCAAAACCAGCAGACTATTTCAAGTTAGCCTCGGTAATGTTAATATTGCTAGGTAGCATTGTTAGAACCCTAATGATATCAACCAATGTTACCTACCTACAGTTGCAGAGGAAGGACGACAAGCCCTAGAAGAGGTTCTGGTTTGTGTTCAGGTAGAACAGGGAACTTTTTAAGCATTGAGTGCCATTGCCCACTCTTTCAAAGAGAGGGCAACAGTGTGCCAACTATGTATTTCTAGGTAGAGCAGTGTTAGGAGATCTGCAGTTTTTCTCTACCACTACTTACTAAAATTGCAGATTAATCTCGGAGGCACAGCCAATTTACTAAGACAGCATACAACACAATAAGTTGACTGAGTGAGTAGTAAGCTAACATTCACTATAATGATGTCATGGCTTTTTTTAGCCCTATTGATACCCCCATATGCTCCCTGTCACATCTCATGACAGATATGCATTCATCATATATAATATATCATGTAATCCTCCCAGACACCCATACATGCCCATGCCAATGAAGTGAAAATCAAACACCCCCACACCATACGGTGAGACAGAACCAATGAGCTTCCTACGAAGATAATGACAAATTGCTCAGGTGGCTGGCCACTCCCTGTAGACCTCTGGGTGTGAATGGTAGTCACCTAAAACAACATGGCGGAGGCCGTATCTTTCTACTTGGAGCCAGTCTCGAAGCTAACTGAATTCCATTTAGATAGTGAAGACTTGGGTTAGTGATTGAAGTACTGGGTAGTTTTGAGGCATTGGTTGTGTGAAGGCAAAATGAGAGCAGATAGCCAATACGGGACCAGTCTTATATTTGCCATTTAACTTTGAAAGGACCTATTATGAAAATATGAATATCTCCAAGACGCTGGCTGACATTGCCTAGTACTTTTTCTGCTTTGGAATAAAACAAGCTATTCTGAGGCTACCGTGCTACTCTGAGTGTAAGTATAGAACTGTGGAAAGGCAATTGGGTCATTCATTCTTTGATAATCACTGGATCAGGAAATGGTGAAGATACCTTTAGGAAAGTTTGGAGTACAGGCAATAGTTGGAACCTCCACCTGTAATTCCTACCATGTCTTGGTATTGAATTGCAAGCTTACTCTACTTTTATTTTCTATATCTATCCTCCTCCTTGCCAACCTGATTTCTGCAAATTACCCCATAGTGTGAGCTGTCCTTATCGACCGTTTGGTACCATGGAAAGGATGTAATTAAGGTGATTGGTGTCATTCATGTCTTACCTTTTTGTGGTAGAGTGACAGTAGCCTCCAGGGTATCATAATACACATCTATACAGGTGGGCACTGGTCTACAGGTGTGCTACAGGTCTATATGAGGCCTATAGTTCCCCATGTGCCATTGCAGGAAAAGACCATTGCAGTGACACCCGAGGTAGTAAGGATACATTGGGCCAATGTCGGTTTATATTGGGTCAATGTCGGCTTATATTGGGCCAAGTATGGACAAGCATGGCCCAATGCTCCATTGCTGACTGGGACATAATATATATATTTTGTAAATGTCGACTTTAGTGTAGGAATTTTGGGTGAGCTACACATTTCTGAATTGGTCCTTTTTTTCTAATTCCCTGTATATCAGCTCTTGCATAAAAAGTAAAGTATAGGGTAGATTAACCTAAAGACGACCACATACCTAGAGTCGACCACCTGTCAGCTAGATTTTCTCACTCTCACATGTACTGCATTGGTCTTGAACCCCAATATTATTGAAATGGAGGTGTTATAGTACCCCATAGAATGATGTCCTGGAATATATGAAGTAATTCTCATTGCATGATAATACACTGAAGTTCCCATGTTTGAATGGTTTTTACCATGACCAGCTGGCCATTTCATCAGAATTCTCCAACTTTGGTTTGATAATTTGAAGATAACAAGTGCTCACATATACAACATTTTGACTCTAGGAATTGGTAAATATATTTGCTAAATGATAGCATAAGGAAAAGTGCAGAAATGTTAAATACTTTCTGTATACGACTTATTCTAGAACATACTGATCTCACCTTGAGATGACCACCATTTCACCTTGAGTTGACCACTCCTTATACACATATTTGTACTTTCATTTGAATAGAAACCAATGATTATGTAGGATTACATCACAAGATTCATGGCCAGAATAGTCTGGGATAGAAATCTTCACTGGATTATGCTCTGCTGCATACATTTCAATCTTAACTGTAATGCTATGGTTATTACTGTGTGGAGGAAGTATTTGATACTGAGATTGTGATGATAAAGCTAAGGAATGGATTATTATAGTCCATATTGAAGGTCTATAAAAAAACATTAAAAACAAAGCCTCTATTATGCAGGGTTGGGAATACCACTTCTATTTTGATGAGATTTACAATATCCATGGCCATAAAATTGTCTCCAATTTCCATTCTAATTGAGTCACAGTAAAAACATACATTTACTTATGATGCAATAGTTTTAATTACACCATTTTACTGCATATCTATAGAAAACATTTATTCTTTTTTCGAGTAATAGTTTAATGATCATAGCGCCATTAAAAGCGTAGTTATCAAGTGGTCCACTCAAGGTGCAAAGTGGTCATCTCAAGGTAAAAATAGACTAACTAAGATGGTCTTAGAAATGATGAAAAACAATAGATAATCTTTACACATGGATTTGAGAAAGGTAATTGGTCAAAAAGCCCAAATAACTGTCTTTCACATAGTACCTTGGGGATCCCTAAGGACCTATTAGACTCAAATATATTAGCTACTGCATTTCCCTTATTAAAAACCTGCACAGGAACAGTCATCTTTAGGTTAATCTACCCTAAGGTGTAGATCTGCAGGCCAGTCGGTGGCATACAGCTGGCAGCACCGCACACTGAAAGACTTGTCCAAGATAGTTAAAATGTCCACAAAATACTGTTAAAAAATCGGAGATTTTAAGATCCCAGTTATCCAAATTGCTCAATATAGAATCATACAGCAATAGCCCTCTCCGTTCCGAATCCCATCACAAATTACAGAGGATACTTCATGTTGGGTGCCTATATTTAGTTCCCAACTTTTAAAGTATGAATTACCTACATTACTGTTATTACATTACACCTATGCATACAAATTTTACAGCCTTGCTAGTCTTGGACCTGTGCCCAGTAAACACGTATCTACCACCAACAGATAAAGAGATATTTTTTACCCATCCCGGATATGCCTTCACCAGTAGAAATTACGGCCTGTATATTTAGACTTTCTCAGGCGATAGCTGCCAAAATGTATCAACATGGGAGGCCTAAAGTTGCCACAATGAAAACCTGGAATTTCCAAAACTAGTTGACTCATTGGTGATGACTTTAGCAGTTTAGGTCCTCAGGTTGACAATACCTAAACCAACTAATTAAGTGGTCAAAATGAAGACTTTATGCCATTAACCTGACAACCTGAGTCATCAGGATGATGACTTTGTATTGTCAGTATATATATATGGTCATACTGATGACTTGGGTTGTCACCACTGACTAGCTCTGCATGTTCCATATTTTCAGTGCAAAGGCAACACCATGGTGGGTCCGGTGGTGTCTTTTGACAAAGTAGCAAAGGATTCTGGGTATTCTGTCCTTTATACAGAACATGCTTGGTTTTTTGAACAGACTCTCTGGCAATGGCTACTCTCTCTCTCTCTCTCTCTCTCTCTCTCTCTCTCTCTCTCTCTCTCTCTCTCTGAAAAGAAAATTCCATAGGTGCTTGATCGATAATGATTGAGATGCTATATTGCATCTGACACTGAGAATATAAAATCATAAGATATGATGTGATACAAAGAATGGCATTGGAGGGCACGGGGAATCGATTGCCAGGACGAAGTAGTCAGACTATAGATTTATTGGCACATTTTCCTGTTTGGAAATTAGATTGTGTTTTTATTCTGATCTTATCTAAAAAACTCAAAAGTTCGCATCTCTGTGAGCTCCTAAATTTAATCCTCCTGCCAGCTGGCACCAATATCAATACTGCAGTAACTTGAATTGAAATCATACAAAAATCAAATTGATACCCTTGGCAGGGGGGGTGAGGATAGAGTGTTTAATTTCCCCAGTGCCTAAAACAATATTGGATCAGTAAACAGTGTGTGTTGGCAATGCGGCATAAGGATTTGATATGTCTGTAATAAAACCCAGCCTGGGACTAATTTAGAGACATGCAAATTGGTTCTAGGGGTGGTCTATCTGACATAAAAATAAGGGCATGTGAGTGAAAAAGTGTATGGTTTTAAACACAGAAGTGTATGCTAAACTGTGTTTAGCTAAATATAGCTTTTAAGGTGAAAAGGAACTCAATGTTCACAAGAATTGTTAATGAAAACACTTTAAGGCTAGTGACATATTGGTTGAAGATGATAAAAATATTCTTTGTTTATCCTAAAGTGCACTATACTGTACTGTAAGAAAATGTTGTCGAAATCCTAGTCCAAAAGTTGTCAGAGATCCATAGTTATTTTCACTAAGATTCCTTGTACCACCATACTGCCACCTGAGGCTTCTAGTAAAATCTACACTGGTCCACTGCAATACAATTATGGTGGTTCACTGTTAGGTTTTACAAGGATCCCTGGTAGATTCAGCAGTTAATTTTACAGTGTGCACTGTTTTATCTCTGCAGTGATCTTTGGATAGAACACAGGGCACATTAAATCATCCCTATCCCCAATACATGGTACCTTATCAGACCACAGATACATTGGTGGAAGGAGATTTGAGATCTGTGCATTTATCACCATATCCAGCATTAGTTTTCTACCTCTCAAAATTCCTATTGACAGTTCTTCTCCTAAAAAAATATGCAGATACACTCTCTTAGAGGGTAATTTAATACCTGAGGAAAGTGATCGGAATTTGGCTATTTCATCTTAACACCCACAATCATAGAGTTTTACCTAGATATTTAAGATTCCCTTTGAACATCAGTAAACAATTATATAAGCGCTGTCCCTAAGGCCAAAAAAAAATATCATGTGTTTCTAGTTACATGCCTCTAAGACCTGGGGTCGGTAGGTCGGATTTTATTTATTTTTTATTTTTTTTTTTTGGATTTGATTTATGACTAATGTAAAATGTGAAAAGAAATTGTAAAAGATATGCTTTTTAAAGCTAATAGCTGTAGAGGAGCGGAGGGTATTTTCGGCCACTTAATCTTTGATCATGTCTCAATTGGAATTCAGTGCTTATAAATAGCAATTTTATATTTCAGAGGTTGAGGGAGGGCATTATCAACAGGCTTTTTGAAGTGGTATGATTTTATTGCAATAACAGGGATCTGTAGTCAAATTTCATATTTTACAGAGAATTTGGGCTTTCAGGAGGGTATGTTCGGCCAGGGGGGAGGTATTTTCAGCCACCTTTGATACCTTCTGTATGAGTGTAGAGGAAAATATATCATTATGATAAAAATGTCAAAATGATCAGAACCTAACAATGATATATGATGGCATAATTTTAGTAAAAATATCAGAAGTTCCATCTCCCAATATGTGTAACACAGCTAAAATTACAATTTTCTTTCAATGTCTTAGGATACTTTTAGACATGAATTTCCTTATTGACTACTACATTTTATGGGCTTCCAAAGTATTAATTTCCACTGACCTAAGTTAATTCTCAGAGGTGAAAAGTATTACTTCAGTGCCTAGATTCAAAATCCTACCCATCATGTTAGTAAATATCCCCTATAGGTCAAAAAGGGTTGGTATTGTCAGCCACCCGCCTAAAACAATGGCCAGCTAGATAAACTTTTCATAATAAGGTCCAGAGATGAAAAATATATATTATGAAATGCCAGCCAAAATGATATTTTATCAAAGTTCTACTCTATAATACCCTTTAATTTGCTTCCAAGCAATGTATATTTCTTAACTGAACAGTTAATGGAGTTTTGCCTTACCAGCACTTATTGAGAAAAAGTTGGGGTCCCTCTGAAAATGTGTATATTTATATCCTATGTGAGGGCGATGAACAGTAGAGCATGATGCCCCTTCAAAAATGTACATTGCTATACCAGGAATCATGACAGGGTGACCGAAAATACCCCCTGGCCGAAAATACCTTCCACGGGAAGAAAAATTATGAAGAATACAAAATATAGCTTTAAAAATCCCTAAAATTCTCAAAAAAAAAAAGAATTTAGGGCCGGCCCTGTTTGCCTAGGGTCGGTCAGGTAACTGGAAACAAACCTGTTTTTTTTTTTTATTTGGCCTAATGCAGTATTAGCTCGGAACATTACATCTCAGAGGGAAGATCGTCTTATATACAATGTACTTATTCCAGTTTCCATTAATTATCTTCTCAGTTTACTGAGGTTTCATAAGCCACTTATCCATTGAACGCAGTGGGTGAGCTCATAAATGTTACATGATACATAGCTTCATTTTACAATAACATTCTCAGTACTAGGGTATTTCAGCCTCCTCGTGTTTTTTGTATTGTCTCTCGTCCTATAAATAGAAACCACTAAAGGGGTTGGTTGTTATCCCCAAGGTTTTATTAATAAGCTAGATTTTCTTGGCACGTACAATTGATATTTTTCACACTTTTGTATGCTTATGCACCTACAGAATAAAAGCTTATGAACCAATATCCTGCTTTTTAGTCCCAAATGGAAGGGAACACCATAACCTTTCAAATGCATGTACTCTCTTGCATATCCAACCATAATATTTAGATTAGTCGGCTTCCAAAGTTGAAAAAAAAAGTGGAAAAAAAAGGCAAATTTGATGAAAAAAAAACAGGTTTTTTACAGCCCTGGGATATATCCCAGAGGGGTTCCAGAACCTCAGATATAGCTTTTTCTCATTGATATATCTGTTGTGTTCATGATTCAGAAGGTTGTTTGGTATTGTAGAGCATAAGTATTTGTTCGTGTAACATTCAGTGTAAAATGACACTCAACTGTCCATCCGACAGTAAAACTAAAACCCTTCCATATTCTAAACTAAGACTGTCAATACATTATCTTTACTCTGCTCAGAATTGAGGGGCACTAGGGTGGTTAAGCTGCGCAAAGATTTTTTTTGCTGTAGCCTGAAGTCTTCCACTTATACCAATGAGTGCATCCATATACACATTTTTCTGTCGGATGGGCATTTGGCACTTTAAATCTGTCGGATGGACACAAAAAGTGACAAATTGTTATCACACAGCTATAAAAATGGAACCGGTAGGGATAACTGTGTATAATTACTCCGTAGACACTCTGAGGGAACCTCAGAGACCAAGTGTGTCTGTTGTAGTCTGTTTGGCTAGCCAATCTGGCAGAGTGGCCATTTCTCACAGAAGTACTTACTGTCAGGTCCAATGCTTCCACCAACACTTCCCTCAATGTATATCCAAAGATTCACAATACACAAAGCACTTGAAATACTTGTGATAATTAATAATCCAGGTGATTTTCAAATCTGCCTCCCTAACTCTAAATCATTGTCGGCCATCTTGAAGCCAGGTGTAGCCACCTAGTGCCAAAAAGACTACACTATTCTTGGTTGGTTAGCCCTATTTTTTAAGAGCAGGTTAACACCAGGTAGCACCCCAGCATGTTGACAATGGGGGCCATTGAGGTAGTGATATCTAACCTCAAGATAAACATGTCAGATTTATTGGATATATATCATGTTTCAGTCAATATAAGCTGATGTACATGAAAACTACATGTTTGTGAATAGGAGGGACAATTTCCAGGAACTGACAGTGAGTACTTAGTTCAGACTAGCCATGTGTTTGTGCCACTATAGACTTGTATACATCTTGGATCCTGCCTGTGAGCAGGCAGGTATTTCGGCCTATGTATAATTGGTGGTTCCAAGGAGCCAAGACACTGTTCTTTCAATGTAATAAAGTGATTAACTCCTTTTCTGATTTTCATATGTGGGGCCTTCTCAGGGAGATTTGTACGTCCCCAGGAAATCTGGCCCATGTAGAACTGGGAATCCAAATATTAAAGCCCCTGCCCCTTCCGTTCATTGGGCTTGACTTTGGACGCTCACAAGTGGCAAGTTTTTTGCAGGATTTTCAGTTAAGATGATAGAGGGTACCCAAAAGGTGTCACTTTAAATAAGTCTCGGGTTATTCAAAGAGCTGTTTATCGAAATCAAATACTCTCAATACCTTTGTTTGATTGGCACAGTATCTTATACACCTGTCTATTGGTACCCTCAAAGCTGGTGTTTGCACGCTCCCCAATGTCTTGAATGGATTCCTCCTAACTAAGGTGTGAGTAAATATTACATGTGTTTTCCTAAAGTAAGGAATACTATTATCCACAGTTAGGCCACAATCAGCTGAGCAAATGTTCACATACTGACTGCAGATCCAGATCATATGTGTCAGATTTAATCGTGCCACTTCTTTCGCAGTTTGTTATCCATGGGTGTTTTCCAAATTTGAAGTGCACATATATGCGCGGACACTGACACATTTCTCTGTGATATAATCTAATGTAGTTCTCGCCATGAATATGACCTTAGCTATCGAAATGGCGTTAAACATACATTACTTACTCACTCACTCGTTTTCCAAATTACCAATCAACACTCGGGGGCACAGTCTCTTTAAAATTGAAATAGAAAAAAAAGGAGAAAAAAGTAAGCACCGGTCTTGTACAAAGTCCAGGGGTATAGCATAGTCAGTATCCCTAGTTAGAATATCAGTAGCCACCCGGGAGTATTGTAAACTGCCCTTTTCAACTTGTGAAACTGCCCTCAACTATGCTTAGGTTAATTGCCAAGTGGCTATGTAAACAAGAACGAGTATACAATAAAAAAGGACTGCGGGTGTTGTTCATTCTTCACCTTTTGAAAAACGTTTTTCTCGTTAGGAAAACCCAGATTCTCCCCAATTCATAAGTAAGGGTGAGTTAGCTCATTTTGAAATATTTCTGTATGATTGCAATGCTCACTTATCTATGTATTAATCTTATTTGATTTAGAACGATTTTGGAAAGATGTGTATTGAATCAGAGAAACTCTAGAGGAATCTCACATTTAAGCAACAATATCTGAGAAAACACAGGTAACATGCATTCTTTGCCTAGGTATTTATCAAAATGATATAAACTAGCCTTACTAGGGGCGATTACACTCTATGTAAAACACAACAAAACCTGAACCAAACATCCAGCAATTATAGAATCCACCAGGATGGGCCATATCAAACCACTATGAGAGTTCCTAAATACCAGTTACTGATATTACCCTTAGGTGCGTCCTACACTTTAGGTACCATCCTTCCTGTGTAGGCTGCCAGTGATCTAAATGATGTGTTATTGGTAGGGGCTCACACCCAGACTACCATTAGACTGGGGGCTAGTACACAGCATCCACTGAAAACATCCATTCTCATTGCTGTCAGTCTGCCCCATGCTGCTGTAAATAAGATATAAAATAGCAAGTACAGGTGGGGGTGAACTCTCAATGCCACCAGCTTTATTTTATATTCTTTGGCGATTTATCAAATTTGGCAATATTTTAGAAAATGACAACAAATAATTGATGTATACAGAATGAGGAATAGTGTTGTAATTTGTAACTATTTTCCAAGGAATACCTATTTGATTAGGGCTATACTACAAGTACTTTGAGCATTATTATATCATTACAAAGGTACAATTCTCTCGGACTGCAATCTAGTTATCTCATTTTGTCTTGTTACCCCTTATTTGCTGGAGAGACGAGAGGATGTTATAATTTGTGGATTAATGGTAGTTTAAGGTTAGGAGATTCCATAGGTCTAGATGCATGCTGTTGGCCATGACCAGATGTGAGTGTACGCATAAACTATAATATATCAGCCTACTCTAGCATGACTACAGCACCTAAATAACCAGTCCCCATTCTAATTCCCATGGTTTAATCTCATGTACAAACCAACTCACAAGTCATTTCACATAGGGTGACGGTATCTTTATACCAATTGTCAAAGTTTAATTGACCTGTATGACTCCAGTTACGTATCCTATGTACACATCTCAGCCTTGTAGGGCTTGGACCCGAGCCCATCTAGTGGTAGCTCTAGGTATTAAAACCAGATGCATTACTTAACCTTCTGATGTTAACAGGCTACCACTGTCCACATCATATCTCTACTGTAATGGATGTGTGTGATGGTTGGGTGGAAACACAATGTGTTTTATGGCTAAGTAGTCTTCCTGTATCATGGACATTTTGATTTGAGCAGATATATAGTAAATATGATATCTATAGGGATGATGTGAATGATTTATTTAATTATAGCATGTGGAGATAACATAGATTAGTATGGACAAGTATTCCTGATTTACCATCACGAGTATTGCCCATGGAAAGGCAATCCAGGTGGCAAAAAAAATAACTTCCCGAATGAGGTTGGTGGCATCAATATGACCGGCCAAATAGGAAGGATGTCCCAGTGGCCAAGAGGTGATTCTAATTCTAATTATGAGATTGCTGTGTCTCAAGCTTTATAATGCAAACATGTCCAATGAGTAGAATCAAAACAGACCTGGCGATTATATGGAATATGATAACTCTGTACTTCCTGGGGATATCCCCAGGCAGTTGCTGACTAAACTTCGGCATATGTACGTTCTACTATAGAGGTAATTTAATTAAGTTTTTTTTTTTTTTTTTTTTTTTACTGCTGATACATTGAAGCAATATCCGAACTGCACATCACTACGAACTCTCAGGGTCGACAACCTCTGCCAGCTGGCAAGGATATGAGGAATCACAGAACAAAAAAGTGAGCTAACATTATACCAACTCAGAATCTAATCAAGTCAAACTGATATTCCCGGGAGGGTACTATGATGGAAAGTGCTTTTTTATTGTGCCTAGAGCTATGCTGTACGTATTAGTAAAGATGGCAATGTTAGTGGTATAGTGTAGGAGTGCAAAAAAACAGGGATATAATGCAATATGACGAGACTTCAAAGACATTTAAGAGGGATCCATGGGTCGGCCTTAGGGCCTATCTCCACTAGCCGACATTGTGAGCGATACACGTATCTGTCACGATGATCGTGACAGCTCTCAGTAGAGTTAAGGTGTCTCTTAAAGGAGAATAGGTGAGGCTCCACTACGCGATTTTTTGGTACATTCTCACCTAATTCTGTCCCTATAGTGCCTAAGGTATAGGGTGTTGACATTCCTGTATTGTAACCATGAGATTCAAAATTGTAAACATGAGATTTCAGGGGTTATTGTATCGGTGATCTCTCTCCTTGTGTGCCATATTTACCAACTAACCTGCACCTGCATAGACTCTGTGATTGGGTAGGAGCTCAATATATAAACATCAACACAGCAAAATATAAATAACAACACAGCAGTCACACAGATTGCAGGGTCTTGTACTGAAAAATCAAACCTGTCTGATATTGAGTTGCAGAGAGTCATCAGTGTGACAGTCTGCAAAACTTATAATAGGTCAACTTGATTTAGTAAACAAAAACATCTTTTGGCAACAAAAATATGCCTCAGATTGTACACAAAGCCTTCCCCACATAAACAAAAAGCTCTCCCAATCTTCTATTTACACCTTGAAATAATAACAAATACCACTCTATAATCTGTGTTTGTGTCTGCTTTTGTGAGAATAGCTCCGATTTTTTGCAAAAATCGCGTAGTGAAGCCTCACCTAATGGACTAAATCTTTCAGGGGAAAGATTTTCAGTCACTGTACTTCTATCTGTCAAGATATTTGGTCCTAGAGAGACAGACAGTCGTGACAGAGAGGTGTACCTTTAAAGACTGACATGATTTTTCCAAATGATTTGGTACCAATCTATGTACCGACAGGTGTAATTAGAGGTACCCCACCCCCATCCACATGCTCACAGACACCCACACTACCATATTCAATCTATCCCTGTCCCAAATATCGCCAAATGGAACATAGAAACGACAGTATTTGATGGAAAGACAATCATACATCCCAGCAAATTGTTGTCATCTGTCGCCATGATTGGTCATCAATGGTGACTCCTTTTTGAGTGATAACTCATTCCGTCATCTTTTGCCACTGTGTGTTAGACTCATGTGCCATAGCAATTGCTATTCCTGGTGAGCTTGTGCTATAACGACGTCGTGTTCCATCTAGCGACATGTGTGAGCCACTTCACACAGGTTGACGAGGACTCACGACAATTTGCTGGGATCTCTTTATCCCTATCTTAAGCGATATGTGAATGATATAGGAACGATTATGATAACAGGGAACAACGGTCTTTGGGGTAATCCAACGGCTAGTGGAGAAAGGCCCTTAATAGATGCGCATAAGGAACCAGTAGTGTATTTTACATGATCATAGACATGGTCAAAAAGCTAGGGGCAATGACTATGAGGGAAATGTAATCAAATGATGCATATTTCATCACATAATGAAATGGGTTGATTTATAAATCTAACATAATTTGATTATTTGCTGATACAATTCATATATTGTATACTATCTGTTAGACTCAAAATCCCCAAGGTAGACAATATTGAACGTACATCTCGGGCAGACAGATTGAATTGCATTTGGATACATATGGCCTTAGAATACAAATTATCTAACCATTCTTCCTATTTCTGGTCTCATTTGCAAGAAAACACCTAGGGCTTCAAGAAGAGGGCAAATTTGCATATGTCGGACCAATATTTTTTTAGATATGGTGGCCCAAAGTTGGAAAATGGCCTGAAATTTGCTTTTTTTTTCAATTTCCACCTTATTCAAGGCACTATATTATTAATCCAACCAGTTACAAACCACCATAATTTCATCTAATCCTTAGAAGGGGAATCCTATCTAACATTTCCATGTCTTTTGGAGGAGTTATGTCTCAAATTTCTTTTGCCCTAGCCATTCTTATAACTTGAAAATGGTGATGTAAGGGGCGTGATGAATCATTTATGGCATAAGATCAGTTATAAATTAATATATTATCCTCAAGCTTCTTATCTATCACCATCAAGGGGGTCTGTATAGGGGAATTTTTGGTAAAAAATCTTTTTGCGTACCACGCACTGTTTACGGGCAATATACTTTCAAGTATTTTTCGAGTCAACCCCAAACTCCATTAAAGAGCACTTGTGTAAGTACAGCCTATAATAATCATTTCTGGCTTATCTAACCCATCATATGGTAGATATCTGTGGCCAGGTGAGGGAAAACATGCCTCCTGGGGGGAAATGGCTTTTTAAGGTTTAAGTCATGGGCTTTAAAATGAGATATCTTGAGCTAAAATATCCCCAATAGTTTTGCTGTAATTGCTTGTCAAACATATGTTCGTGTGTACAACTGAAAAGGGGAAATACGCTCTAAATGCATTATATCCTATCATAAACACTTATAATGCAAAAGATACATTTTGTGGAAAAATAACCAAAGGAATGTGACGTTTTTGTCATAAAATTGGTTCTAGAGGGAATTTTTGAGCTCTGTTTTCGGTTCTGGGTTCCTGAAGGATTTTCAAAAAGACTTTTTTAGCAAAAATTCCTTATTGGAATAGGGGAGTGGTTTCCATGGCAACTAGAAATTGCCTTATCTACCAATTTTCTATGTTTCCATGGCAACCAACCTTCCAAAATGGAACATTTTCAGTGGAGATGGAATGATTTTAAGCATACCACTGGATTCCTTATAAAAAATTGGTCTAAAGCTTTTTTTAGCATATTTGTCAGTGTTTTACCCATATACTGCCACCTGGTGGCCAAAACCAGTACTAAAAATCCCCCCCGGAGGCACGTTCTCCCCCGTTGGGCCACACTCTATTCTATTGATGAGATACTATTTAAAAAAGAAAAAATGAGTCTGCACATGCCTTGGTTGCCCTAAATCAGAGTTGCTTGCCTGATGTAAGGGGCATGATGAATCGTGTAAGTGGCGTGATGAAATGATTCCTGATCCTATAGCTATCCTGTTACACCCAAATGCATGCACATTTGTGGTGTATATGATAGAATAAGGCCCTGCCTTTGATTTTAAGCACTTCTAGGGCACCCCCAGCCATTCTGCTACTCCCCAGCCTCTTTTCGGCAGCCCCACCCTTGTTTTCAATACTTTGAAATCAATTTTAGGCCAATTATTCATTATCTACAGGCTTTTCTGTTGTTACTGCGATAAAAACTGACCCCCTGGGAGTTAATGACTTGAATGAAACTTTTCATAAAGCCAAGATATAGGGCTATCAATAAAATAAAGTCTTAATATGTAATGCTGAGTTTGTCATATTCACTCCCTGACCCCCATAGGTGGGGCAGTTCACAGTAATGACCCATAAAGCTCCACATACCGAGCTCCTATTATTATATTTTCGACATTTCGACAACTAAGGTCATATTCATGGCGAGAACTACATTACACAATTTCACAGGAGAATGTGTCAGTGCATGCGCATATGTGCACCACACACATCCCGACGGGATAGGACAGAGGAGAAATAGACCCTTTTAGGTGGGCTAGGGAAGCCCGACTCAAAGACTGGAGACTATTGAGTAACTCATAAAGTTCAGACATCTGAGACCTTTATTTCCCATATTATATGCCTGGAGCAGCATATCCATGGTTGCCTTATTTCATAGTGTCATTCCTGCGGCATTGTGTATACTTCTTGCATAATGCAGATGGAGATAGGGAATATAAAAGTCTATTGGTTTCTGTGTCGATGGCATGTGGGTCATATTGCACTCTTCTGTATCCTGTGGTAGTTTATGCTATAATATGTATCATTCATGAGATATACAATTGCCTTTCTATGCAGTATCAGCCCGAGATTGGATATACCTTCCTAATTGGAAATACTTTACATCTGTAGCTAATCATGGAGGTCCATAGTGGATCACTTACTAAGGTCTTTCATGTATCATTTTCTTACGACCATTATGACTTGGCCTGAAACAATAATTAATGTAGCATGGCTGTTTGCTTAACTGTACTCCTATAAGAATAGCGTCTATGCCACAACATTAAAGCAGCTATCAGATTTTCAGAGATGATGTTTTAAGGTATTTCAAGCCATCTCTGATCTGGTCCAGTTCGATCTATACCCAGCTTCGTTGTAGATGGACTCTTAAATCATATTCCATGTTTTATGGTACAATGCACCTTACACTTCTGATGACACACTACAATGAGAACATATAATAGTTGTGAAATGCTTTACAGCAGTCATGATCATGCACATATTATAATGTAGATTGGAAACTGATACTGCCCCTTGTAAAAGGTTTATAAATTAACCCTCACTTCCCCAAAATGTGGATACCATGTGCGAACATGATTCCAAGGGGACGGGGTAGTTTTCTGGTCCTAGGCAAGGGCCCTCGAGGGCCTTTGATTAGGGATGAATTTGGGGCTGTTTTGGAGAAAAAGGGGTATATTTTGAGGCCCTTATGGCAAGAAAATGTGCAACTTACCTCAATTTTTCCATGTAATAGTTTGATCACTCATAATGTGTGAAATATTTTTCTTCTGGTCCCTTGATTAGGGTATGAATTTTACTCAACTTCATTGAAAAGAGTCCATATTTGCTTGAATGCCCTGTAAAAGGGGTCTATTTTTCTTCATTTCTTTTCACCCGTCATCAGGGTACCAAAATATAGGCCATGTTCGCACATGGGAACAACAGAAAAGGTAGGGAGTGGCCACCCCGGGCCCTCACCCCACCCACTATACAATATACCTGTTACCACAGTCTACACATTATTATGAACCCTTCTACTGCCCTGGATGGCGTGAGGTGATACATCTGTGAGCTACTGGAGGGCTTTGCCCCAGGACCTGAACCGTCCAACTAACCCTAACCCACCCCCCACAACACACACACCCTCACTCTGGCCAAAGATAGGGAAATCGGCTTGGCAAAGAGGCGACTCCCTGTATCCATGCATATCGTCTCATCTGCTAGTCCTGCTAGAGGGTGGGGCTTCAGAGGAAGGGTGCAGTACAGGAGAGTGAGTCACTGTAGATCAGTAGGAGTAAATGTTTAAATAATGCATATATATGCTATATATATATATATATATATATATATATATATATATATATATATATATATATATATATAATTCTTTATCACACAGACTGAGGAAGGCGCACTAGTTGGCCCTAGTCTATTGACTGATATTAAATACAATGTCATGATAAACCTGGCGATACCTGAGATGGTGAAATCACCATTTCCATCGTATATAATCCGATAAGCAATTTTGTTTATTGGCTAGCACCAAGCAAAACTCATATTACCGGTATTAGCATAACCCATACTAAAAACTCAATGCGCTGCCTGTATGTAGATCTATGTGGAACATGGAAAGGCCTCTGCACACACACTAAAAAGTACCAAGATAGGATAATGGGTGTATAGCATCTCCAAATGATTGTGAAATATGATCCACTGTTTGTGGTGACCATCATCAATGTACCTGTAAAGCCACTATCTTTATTTTTTCAATGATCAAACATCCTTTAGGCTTAAGTACCCGGACCTCCCATCCAGTACAGGTGGCATATTCTCTCCCTGGCTCTCTGGATATCTCAACCAGACCCCTGCGTGAGGCAAATACAAATGCTGGAAACATACGAATAGAAAAATAACCCATGGCCATCCCCACCCTGGAGGTCCCGACCCAACAGCTTACAGCCGATCTGTATCTGTTCCAGCGGCCGGAGGTCTCAACCTCAATGTGTGCCACAGGTCTGAAATAATGGCTCATAAAGTTGTGGGTGATAAGCAAATACATATTGCAAGAGGGGGGGGGGGTAGGTGAGAGTCACTTGGAGTAAAGAAGAATATGGTATCCAATTCATAGAACACCGCTCTTCTGAACAAAAGCATAGGACATACTAATGAAGTAGAAATGTTGGAAAATGTATGTAAGTGCTATAATACAAAATAATGTGAGAGGGCATAATTATCATGCCTTAGTGGAGATCTAGGCAATTCTAAAATTGGGGTGAGGTTTAAAAGACATAAGCCAAAAGCCTGAGGGATAAATACATTACTGCTGAGGACTGGAATGAGAGGACCGGTCTAGACAGACAGAGAATGCAGAGGTTTTGAATAGAGATACATAATAGACGATAATCTATACCTGTTACATCTCACCTATAAGCATCACACACCTGGTGTCAACCCACCTGTAGCTCCCACTCCTCCAGGGTCTCCATGCCCTGTCATTGTGCAGCCTCAGAGTAGGAACTCAAAGCCCAGTAGCTATAATAGAGCGTCACCAAGTCATCTCAGGCCCTGGAGTGTTGATTGTAGTACTATGGATATATGATCCCGAGAAAAGGCCCTGCTGCTATCAACTGCTGCATTCCCTACCTACTGGAGGAGGACACCCATCCATGCTGTGCCCGGCGGCCAGGGTAGGTGGGTACGTAGCTCCTGGAACTGTATGGATCTCCCAACCACAGCCCCATAGGCCTGAAGGATGAGCAGGAGGCGTGGGCAGCGTGGGATGTAGTCATACTACTCCATAGTACTACTATTGCTGCTACTACACTGACAGACCCTGGATTTCAAGCCTGGAGAAGTGAATTGAAGCTGACTGGCCATTAACGCTATAGTGAATCGCAACAGGAGGCTTTTTGTATGAAGCAGTAAGGCATCTGTAGCTTCAACCTTTCCCCTTGAGAATATCTTAAGCAGAGTGAGAACACGGTGATAGGAGTCAGTGCAACTGCACCGCCATCATCAGCTGGAGGAATAGTGACACACTGCCTCTCCCCAACCCTGGAGGAGGAGGAGGAGGAGGAGGAGAAGGGGCGTGACTACAGATCCAGTTGATGCTGACACACAGTCACTAGAGGTGCAGGATACAACAGGAGGTACATGAATGTGCTGGAGGATGCTAAAGGAGCAGCATTAATAGAACTTGGGTCCTGCATTAAACAACAAGGGAAAAACAATAACAGTATATTAAGGAAAAGAGGAATTAAAGGAAGATGAAGAAGGTGCACTGATGGGGGTCAAAGTGATGAATTATGAAGGCCATCACCATTATTCTCCAGTGCACCTAGAATTGTGATTAGTGGTTTGGGACATAGACTGATGAAATGAAACCCTGGAGAGGCTGCACCCATACACACAGCATTGCTGTATAATATAATCATTAACACTCCAGACCCTGGAGGATGTTATAACAACAGGCACAGGGTGCCAACACAAAGTCAGCAGGTGGTGGAGGAGAGCATCCCACTCACCCTCCTATCATACCCTCCCCAGTGCTTATCAGATCCTACTTAGCTAGTCACCGCATGGGTATAGCTAAACTCCAAGGATCAAACCCCCATTGGATCCTAAAGCTATAGCCACTCTGGGCCTCTCCTGGAGTGTCAGCTGTATTTGCATGCCACCCCTTCTCCTGTAGCTGCCTGGCTGGGATCCTGCCCCCCTCCCACCCTACATGTAACGCCTTGGAGGAGGGAAGTGGCTGTTATGAGCATCTAGAGGAGGTTGTGCTGATGTTATTGTTGACTTAAAGCATGCTGTAAACTTATGTTGGTGCTGGAGGCCCATCTGTGTATAAGTGTAAGTGAAACACATACAGCGAGGGTGTGATTATAATTATACCATATATACACATCTTCTCCCACTTATCCTGGACCGAGATCTCAAATAATAACTGCTCAATCACTAGCATTAACCTTTCTCCCCTCCGTCCAGCAGTCGATTCCCTGGAAAAGAATAAACATACATCTCCAGATCTGATGTGTAGTTATTCTGGAAGGCCCCATGGAGGATCTATGATAATTGGAGATTTGAATGCTGTCACCCAACTATTCCCAGACAGAAACACTTTAAGGTTTGTAGTGCAGTACCGTAGACTAATGAGTACTAGCCTAACGGACATTTAACATGCAGCTTCAGAATATTCCAGTGTAAAGGAATTCGTTGATTTCAATCTTCATAAAAGTAAAATATTTGCAACAGTAGCAGAAATCCAGGAGGTGCTGGTAGGAGTCCTGCTGGGAGGGAGGAGCTGTTAGAGGGGCAGTAGTACTACTCAGTAGGAGCTGCTCATGTGGAGAGCAGCTCAACTTGTCAGGCCGAGCTGCTCACTGCCACCAGTTGCTCTGACACTGGAGACCTGGGCATTAAAGAAGTGTATAGCAACAGGGAATCAACAGGCAACTGTCTCATAAATTGTTATACTATAGGAGCCCTAGTGTCACACAACTGGAAGGTACTGGATTGAATGTACTGTATGGTTGAATGTTGTGACAGTACACAGATACATTACATACACTCATGCAATGGTTCCGGTAATAGTAGTACACCTAATTCTGTGTGTATGTGTGCACACTGGTGGGTAGAGTGTGTGCTTACACATGCCATGGAAGACTAGAAGCACCTGCTGATAACCCATACCTAACCCCTAGCCACACCTACTTGCTCCAGGGTCCTAGAATTAACCACCCTCACCTTTCTCCACGGTCCCCCAACTCACAAGGTACCCAGAACGCCTGGAGAAGGCTGGGCCAGCTAGACCTAGAGGAAGGAGGTCCTACAGGAGGCCGTGTTGGCCGCTTCACCTCCCGTGCCGCCCGGACTGAGGCCTGCTGTGTGGCCGCTACCACCCAAGCAGTTGGATTAAGCAGCAGGAGGAAGAGGAGTACCCCATCACCAGTCCTGCTACCACTACTAACACCAGACCAGTCTGGATTATAGCATTAAGGTCTACAACTTCTCTAATCCAAATTGGAAATGTGATAATCCCAACCAGTGTGTGTATTATCCAGTATGTGTTTCAGTAGCATTGGCTACTGCTGTGCTGGCTGCTGGGCCTCAGTGTTACCACCAGCAGTGTTCTGCACTAGGCTTGTCACATGGTGACCAAAGGTTGGCTACAATACAAGGTGTATCTTTCAAGGTGGGCCCCAGTTGGGTTTCTAGCCCACAGGCCCCCTTTAGTCTCCACCTACAGCTTAGGTTTATAAAGCATCCCCCTCCCCTCCCCCTATCCCCAAGTCTCTCTTGTATAATGTCCTCAGTGTACTAAAGTTGGATCCCCACACACCTTTATACATACCTGGGTCCACTTTTATACAAACAGCCTGCATTGGATATCCAGGGCTGGTAATGATCTTTCATAGTGATACATCATGCTTGGATTTGTGCTGTCCCTTGACCAGCATTTAGTGTTCAACAACCTGTTGGATTGCTTATAGCATATACATTTATATATACCTACTGAAGGAGCCTGGATTACCTTTAAAGGAGAATCTATATAATCATACAAGATTGCCCTGGATCAAGGCATTGTTAGCCAAATTATTATCTGAGTACGGAGCCATTTTAGTATTCCATAGATCTTAAGGAATCAAAGTGGTCAAAGTATCAAGGATCTAGGATATATCTAAGTGTTGATGATATAAGAAAGAAATAGGAAGGAAGCATTGGAATTACCTTGGTAGTTGATAAGGCATTTGTTGCCAGAGCTGTGTGTTTAACGTCAATAGAGGCCATTGTTGTTGCTAATACTTAAAATAATCTACAAAGCCGGGAGAGACTTCTGTAACTGAATCAGTCTTGAGCATCGTCCAATTCAAAGGCATCCCACCTAGAGCCAGATCTACAGTGACAAGATGAGTCAAATCTGTTCCTGGGCAGGACGAATGGTTGTGAGGATTGTAGATCGCTACATCCTTACAAAAGGTAGGCATTTTAAGTTGATTTTATAGAATGTGATTCCTATATATATATATATATATATATATATATATATATATATATATATATAGAGAGAGAGAGAGAGAGAGAGAGAGAGAGAGAGAGAGAGAGGGGGGCTCGTTAAAAGCTTCTTTATGCATTACCAAAAAGAAGCATCTCGTACGTTCAAATATAATATATGTGGATATATATCTGAGGTGATTTGATTGTCCAAGATTTTACAAACCAACAGTGTCTCATTAACAGCTTGTGTTCCCCCCTCAAGTTGTCCAAAAGGTGGGTAATGATCAGTTTCTGCAGCAACCATTTTCAAAGCTATGACAAAATCCTAGATGGTTGTCGAAAATTATAGTCTACTCTTTCCTGCTAGACGAGGTTAGGTACCTAAACCACCTAATTTCTGAACCTACCCTTGAAGACATAAATATGATGGGGGCGTTTGAAAGTCCCATGCTCCCCTATGTGTGGCTAGTTTCATAATGTTGAAGTGTTAACTTACATTTACGACTCAACCAATGTGTGTATAAACTTGCCCTAAATATGAAGCAAACCTAATTTGAATATAACGGTATAGTCTATGGTGCTAAGGTGAACTAGCACAACCATGCCCATGTCTAGTGTTCAATGTCTAATGGTTTTCGAAATTTAGTATTGAGCCTACTACAATATGGGAAGTAGCTATGTCATATGAACACCCATAAAACACGATGTATATTTCATGTGAAATTACCATCATCAGTTTCCTATTGTTCCCTCGAATATGTATATTCTCACCCGCCCAAGTTATATTCCATGAAATTGGAGCTTTTTAATGGCTTTCCCTAAAATACATAATATGCACTATCTAGAATAGTAACATACTACGTTAATATGGGACATATTCGGTTTATGTTGTTGTAACATATTCAATAGAATACGATAAGGTACACATCACAGTGCATCATATGTACATGTACGCCGTAGTCAACGTTCCATTCAAATAATCCCATCACTATTTATGAATATGGACGTCAGAAAGCACTTCCAATCAGCCCCTATAACAAAATACAACAAAAATAGTAATTCATGCTACTAATACCGACCGCTGTTCCGGGAAGATGTACTCCACAATGGGACAATATACATTTGCATATCAATTTCCTTCTGTAAAGCTGATAATAGGTTTGAGCTGAGAAGATCTTGTGTCCAATAGAATCATCAAAGCATTGCATAGGCACACATGCTTTATATCAAGCTAATGTCAAGGTTCAAAGGTAATTTGGTTTTCAATGGGAAATAATTAATGCCTCCAGTTATTTGCACTATCCTGACCCTCAACAGGGTCTCAGGGACTCAGGAATTGTTTCTCCAAATTGAAACAGGACAAAAACGTCCTAAAAGTTCTAACTCATTTAAAAGTACAATAATTGTTTTTCATGCCCTCGGGTATTGGATTAAAACCCTACAAGGAATGACACTTTTATCGAACCAGGTCAATCAACCCCAAGCCAGAAAACTAATTAATTTTTATTGATAAAATGGTAGGAGCCATCTAAAAATTCAAAGAGACAATTTAAGTAAAATTAATAAAGAGTGGTTAGGGGCTTCTGATATGGTAATGCCGAAACCCCTTACAGCAAAGAACTAGATGATAGTTTAGTTACTGAACTAATGATCCTGGTGGAAAACCGAGAAAAATAGTCCGCATCATCACCATAAAAGGGCGATCAGAAACGTATATAAATGTCATATACTAACGTGACTGGTAGTGACAGACGTATGGGGAGAAACTGAAGTACTTGAAAATGGGAATACATATAAATGATTATACCCCATGAGTAGCATGAGGGGACAAATAGTTAAGTTAAATTCATCAACTCTGTAGGGGTGGTGTACATCCCTCCATAGAACATGACTTTGTAAGCTGACATGATAACTTACATTTTTATAGTTCAGTGTAGTTGGATTTTTACCATGGGAGATAATATCTTATAAATAACAGCGTTATTTTAAAGAAACACAGAGCACTGCTCTATGGAAATAGTCTATAACTGGTGCATCCATTAACAAACAAAAGGTTATGATACATCTATGATTCAGTATGGTACAGATTATCAGATACTTTAAGTAATTTACAACGGATCTATTCATGAACATACATGTCAAAATACAAAAACGTTTGTGATCCTGTTTCCATTAGATGCATTTGTCATATATGATATTGTGATAATGGTATTGATCGTTACAGTTAACCCTTCAATGACTGCATTATACCAATCGTGGGCATTACGCATGAATGCAGCCCTGGCGAGTCCGATCATCAGGGCTTCTTTACATGCATCATTGGAGCATCATGCCGACCCTCTGGGAGTGTATCAACCCCATAGGGTTGTCATGGTACAGAGATGTAGCGTGTTACTTGCCAGGGCTGTATTCATGCATCACAGCGATCGGTGGGCATGATCTAAGGTACTAAGGGTTAAAGGGGTAGGATGATAAGAGTCATGGTGGTTTTTCGACTGGATGTCTAGTTAAGATGGTAACAGATGTCCACCTACATTATATCATGTTGCATTTCAATTCTCGATATGGCCAGCAAATGTTGTAATACATTGATCATCGCAAACAGAAAGGGCAACATTCAGATTATTTTTGTTTTATAAAATGATTGATGTTGATGCCCATGAAACAGTGAAACAATTTTGATTTAGGTTATCCAATGGTTGTGACCTTGCAGCGGTTAGATGTTGGGTGTTGATGACAGTCATGACCTAATTTTATCAAAAATTTAGATTTTTCATTTTTTCCATATCATAATTATGAGAGACGTTATAAAGCAGAGCGTAATAAATTCCACTTCGCACTATAGATTCTAGAACTAACCGTTAACTCTCTATACCAGGCTATAGACGGTGACAATTAATTCTAAAGAAATGACTCTGACGAAGAACAGGACACTCTGGTTGACCTGATACTGTCTCCCTAACCTTTCTGAATAGGGACCGATATCTCAAAATCTCCTAATGCCCCCATCTCCAAATCTGCCCTATATTTAAACCATAAAAATCTATAGGATATGCATCAATGGACCCCTAATAGTCAATGGGTGATCTCAATAGCACCGGTCACTAACTGGAGAATTATGTCCTCTATTTGTGTAGCTATTTAGGAGGAAATGTGTGTTACCGCACTAACCCTTCAAATGCCGCAATGACCATGAGGGTGAAATACCCTTTAGTCGTAATGATGCATGGGTACAGCACTTGAGATTTGATACATCCTGTAAGTTTATACAGTGTTTTAGGATCAAACATTAGTGTTTAGAACTTAAACACTAGGTTAACACTTTGTTTCCCCAACACCCTAACCACCTGTTTTTGGGCTCTTTGTCTTTACACACTTTTTACGATGCTATGTTCATTAACCCTCTCGGGTCGATACACTTCTGCAGGATTGGCATGGTGCACCAATGCAGTGTTAGTGAGTAGAATGCCCATCATTATATTGGTGCATCATGATCAGGAATAGTACAGGAACCTTTATTATTCTTGTCATGATGACAAAGGAATGTGAAGCTTGACGTTATACTGCCCTACAAGGGCTAACACATTGGGTATAACAGGGTACTTCCAGCATCATCCATGTTCATTTGTCACCATTATACAACTGTGAGTAACTCGCAGAGAAAGGACTCCCGCATCACGCAAACTCTAGAGAGTGCATCTGGCCCATAAGCCCAGAATGACATACATAAAAAAAAACGAGGAGCCTTGGAGCACAAAGGGTTAAGGCTGATCTCTCCACCCTATTCTGTACAGAAATAGCACATCGATGATGACTGTGTAAAGGACCCTTAAAAATCTGATTTTCGTCAGAGATCGTCCACATTGACGTCAGTAGAGCCCTTTCAATGATAGAAATGACAAAGTATAGTTTCAAATTAGGTTTAGTGACCTGTCTCAAACAAAACAGTTTATTTGCTATTATTGCTTCCAAATTATTCTACAAATAATTAGTGATGTGCAACGCTCAAGCTAGATCATGAGGACAAACCGTTTTGATGAAAAACTGACATTCCTTATTGGCGATAGTTCCCATTTTGTAACACTGTACTTTGGAAATACGAACCAAGAGTCTCTACAGGTAGAGCAACCAAGGCAATGTTATAAATGTTACACCTAAAATAAACAGAATCAAACACACATCCATATTACCCTTCTCCTCGTCATAAATTGCCTGTGAGTACCCCCTACCCCTAAACTGCACATACATGTAACACATAGGACACCAACCCTAGAAAACACATAAGAAAACCACAGGTACACGTGCTGGCTAACTGATATATGCCCAGGTGTAAATGTAATAAATACCTGTAGATTCCAAGAACCCCCTCCCAGGCTCAACCTCACATTAAACTCCTCTATAGTCTGTTTACATGTGTAGAGGCAAGGAGAAAGGGGGCTCCGTGCTAAAAGTCAACTTTAAAATTCAGATCACTGGCTTTTCAGTGATATATTGCAAGAGAAGATACTCCTGTTAGTTTTAGAGGAATGACTTGCTAAACTTAGGTAGGTGTGACCATTTCCTGAATGGCAATAAGCTCTTTGCCTAATTTTTCATGAGATACATATATAATTAGCATAATTTATGCTAATTAGCTAAATTAGCATAAATTTTTATTCTTTTGCCTATAACTTTTGATCTAGAAATGATATTTTCATTCTGTTTTCACCATAGTAAACCTAGTGAAAAATTCTTTCAAATGGGATAATTGATTTTCCTATTTAGAATGAAAATCATGTTTCCATGGCAACAGACATCAACAAAAATGCCTATTTAGGCCCAAAAACGTTCTTTTTACATGTCTAATTTGGAACCTTTCCACCCAAAATAGAACGTTTTATCTAAAATCATTGAATTCTCCATAAAAGAAGTACCCTATAATAGTTTTAGGCATATTTTTCCTATTCTAGGCCATAGTGGTGTCCCCTGGTGGCTAAAACAGGTACTTAATCCCGCAGGAACCCCCATTTCTGCTTGCTGGCTCACACATGTGTTTGGCCAAAGCAAAATATAATATTCATCATTCTATTCATCACTTTGTTACATTATTTTAAATGTACTTCGAGCAGTTGGTGTATCAAACATTCCAAACTTACCAGCCAGAAACCTCTCTGAAGAGACTAAATTATAGTCATTAAATTCTATTGTCCGAAGCAGGAACCAGTTAATTTTTATCTGATATGGAGGTGGCCGGTTTAAAAGTGCGACATGACCGTACTAATCCAACTAATTAGGCCATACTGTTCAAAATCGGTTGTCATATTCTGGGAAGTCCCGTGAAAATTGGCCATTTACACTCCCCCGCCCCCAAAAGAGATCCCCCCCTTCACCCCCACCCCCGGTGTCCAACGTTCAAACCACGTCCACCTTCCCACCCCTGGTTAGTCCTAAAACCAGCCCTCTCTCTGGTAGTCTTTTTCTCTGCAGCTTGTGTTTTTGTTGAATGGATTATGAAGGGATAAAATGACTTCTGGAACAGGCAATTGGCGGACAACAATTTTAATGAATTTCTGGAGACCACAGAGAGGGGTCTGTGACAGGGATTAAAAAGATAAAAGGAAAAGAAGTTAGAGGGGAAGAATATGAGAGTATGGACATAAATTGCATAGTCATGAAAACCTGTTACAACTACATGTATAGGGTACATAGAGGGAGAGGGCATGGAAGAAGGACCTCAGAGGTGCACAAATGAATATCATTCTCTATTATGTTGAAGTACAGGCTTAAGGGCATTGACCCTCTGCCTGTCTATACCTCCGTACAATGCCTCCCAAATCGCTGTTCACCCATAACCACTCATCCCACCCCTGCCCTCCCTGCTCTCACTCCTCATCAGCACTGTGCCCTGTCCCCTCACACCTCCTTCTGTGGATGGAGGGTCCTCCTGGTGATTACCTGGAAGGCTGGGCATCTACAGGTGGTGTCTAGAACAGCCCTGGAGGACTGGTAGGGGTTGTGGTCTAGGTCAAGGTGTGTATGTAGCATGAAGTGGTTTGGATGGGATAGCAGGTCTCAGCATTAACATGGGAGTATTGGTTTGGTAAAGGCTATTTCTTCCATTGGTCTAGACATACAGTCGTTAATCTGAGATGTAGGGGGAACAAACTGCAGCTATGGGAGACACTATTATAATACACATCAATTCCCGTACAGGGGCAGGGATATACATTCTACCTCGTCCCCTAAATAAGCCATATAATATAGGTTGACAGAGAGGACGTTGGGACAGGAGCAGTTAGGATTGAATTCACAACAGAAGCAGTGTAAGTAGCAGTTAGCTAGGACATAAAATGAAAGTCTTAATTAAACATCAGTCAAAGCTCTGCAAATTTCAGCAGTCTCCCTTACAAGGCACTGGGCGTGAGGAAGGGACAAGGGTCGACTGGGGGAGGGGCGCTCACCAAACTGCTCACGCGACATGTAGAAGCGCATGGGAAATGGAAAGTAGAATGGACTGACCAGAAGTGCAAAGGTAGACTGAATATAAACGGGATAGCTGCGTATTAGAATTATGGCATCATGGATTAACTTGTTACTCTTGAAGAATTGCAGATCTTTATTGGGACTAGAGGTATGGTCCTCAGAAAATTATGTAGATGAATGGAATTCAAGGCGTAGTCAATGCATTAAACGGTGATAACATTATGGTTTAAATCAGGATGCTTTTTGGACCAGTATTAGATCAGCGCTCAACACCTCAGAAATGAGCGGATAACAACAAAATATCAGTAACCATAATCAGACTTCCTCACATATAGCCATACATATGGCAGCATGTGAAATAAAAATCCATAGCTGTCTGGATAGGACAGTAAATCCCCGCAGGTGTCTCTGGCAGCTTTGTGGTCTCCTATGGCGGGTGTCATAACTGGTTAGTACACTGTGGATGTCGGTGCGCTGGTCTGATGGTCATAATTACATCAATGTGTTTTAGACTTCCCCACAGACGCCAGTACTGATTGTTGCAGACCATGGCACTAGTGTGGGCTGACAGGGGTGGAAGTGTTTATCCACCACCTCCTGCCTGAAATTTGTCATTGATTATAATCTGATGATTTGCTTCATTTAGTTAATTTGCTTGTTACACTTGACTTCCTAAAAAATGGCATACATCTGTGGGTCTTTAAGATTGAACCATAACCCGAACCATCATTTTGATTTGCCAATTTGATAAATCGATCCTGCACCTCTAAGGCCAAAAAAAAAAAGGTTTGTTTCCGGTAACCCGACGGACCTCAGCTAAAGAAGAGGGCCGACCTCAGAATTTTTTGAAGATTTCTTCAAATTTTTCCTGATTTTTTTTTGAAGATTTTTGAAGATATTTTTCAAAATGTTCAACGATTCTCTTCCAAAATTGTTATTTGACATGTATGCACATATTTTCCAATGGTTTTCTAATATCCCATGCAGGAAAAGAACATTTCTAACACCCACCAGTGAAAAATCAGCAAATAATGACCAAAGACAAAGAAAAAAAAAATCCGACCTACCGGCCTCAACTTTTTGGACCATGTTACCGGAAACAAACCTTTTTTTGGCCTAAGCTACTAGTATTTGGTGAAATACACTGATCCCTCAAAAGTAATTACCCTTTAGAGTCCAAAAATGTCATACAGCACCCAATTGCTAGACCTTTGGTCTGCATAATCATACAAAGTGCATGGGCCCTGCGCTAACTGCATGATGAGCTAGACATAGTGTAGAGTCTGATCTAGTTCCATCCCCTTTCCTCATAACTTGAGATGCCACCTGCTGATTGGTAATGAGAATTTTATAAAGAATGTGTTAATACGTAATCCATAGGGCGGGATAAGAGTCATATCGCTGTACTCAGCCGATATCAGACAGCTAGATAGTTATGGCAATTTTACAGATTATGTAGGGGGATTTATCAATGGTATAATATAGATATAGCAAATTGAACAATAAGTAATGGGACATCATAACTGTATGACTTTTGAAATTGGGAATCATAATCCAAATTTCTTTCTATGATAGATCTATAATCTTCAGAAAAAGCAAAATGAAAAGAGACGTTTTTGTTTCTGCTTACTCATACTTCCCAAATGTTATCTATCTATACAGACAGTGACCAGCCTTTATGGTAGACACTGTGCTGTCTGCAGCAGGTTACAGCAGGGTGATGGTGTCAAGGTACCCCTGTTTGACCAGGTGCTAGGATGGCCTTTAGTATCCCATACCTGTAATCCCCACCCTGTGTCTGGCTCTCCACTGTACTCAGAGGTGACAACCACTAAGCACACGCTATCAGTAGGGTCAGGAGTAGACTGTCAGGGGTATAGGGAAGGGTGTAAGTAGTATAGGGAAAGGGGGGGGGGAGTAAGGAGTGCAGATAAAGGTGAGGCAGAGACAGACAGGCACAGATAGACAGACAAATTTAAAGAGAGGCAGGCAGTAGAGACATAGCTGGAGGGGGGGGGGGCAATCAGGTTAATAGATTCGCGGTGACAGACATTATAATTTCTGTCATATTGAGGTGCCGGTATTCGAGGGCGCCTTAGCTAAGGAATAAAGATGGACTGGGAATGAGGAACTGCAATAAAAGGTTTAGGCTTTAAACAAGGAAATGAGAGGCAAGCAGACAAACAAATAAACATGGACGTGTAGCCCTGGAATACTGAGTTACCAGGCATAGTGAATGGTTTGACTGAGGGATCTGGTAGTTATGGGTAGGCTGGGAATGATTATGCTACATATTGGAATGATACATTAATGCAGCCATGCACTCAGGATAGTTCCATTTATGCATCATGCCAACCCTTGGTGCTGATATACCATACTACACACGGGAGGGAGGTGGGCGTGGTGGTAGTGGTGGGATTGTAGTCCTGACACAGAGGATGTTAGGGGTTGTTGCGTCTATCACATAGTATTGATTTCTCTCGCCAGGTGTCCAAACAAATGTCACCTGCTGAGTGTAAGTGAACTAGTCACTACTCACACCTTTAGGTTCAGCCCCCTACCCTCCCCCATCCCTGTCGTCTCTATATACACACTCTTACACACCTTACACATCCACTTCAAACACACAGTCCCTCTGATGTGAGAGACCCTTTGTAGACATAGTACAATGATCCCTCACCTAACACTGTGAAAAGACTAAATAAATACCACAGCTTTCGCTTGTAAGTGGGAATCATTCTAAAGCTGTTACATTTGTATTTACTTTGAAATGTCAAGATCGACTCATGCATTAAATTACATTCGATTCCACCTTACACGACTGCCGATTCCCTTAGACATACGCCCATGTATTGTTGAAAGCACCTGTTAAAAGCAAATAACCATGCCCTAATTTCGTAAGAAGAGAGACAACGAGGACGAAACTAATAACAGAGGTTGTAGGGTGCCTCTTATCTATATATGGGATAGGAGACATTGTGAATTTACATGGATTTATAACTACAAGCCATTCGTATTAAAGATCAATCTATTACAACATTAAACATGAATTTCGCAATCACCTGTTCACTTTGTGAAAAAGCCATGACACGAGTTTCAAGAGGCCTAATCCTGGATTAGGTCGCTATGTAAAATAAGGAATGTATATGTAGCAAATGGCATTACAAATAGGTATACATGTATACAGCGACTTATATTAGCGACCTAAAACGGGAGTATATATGCCACAATAAGTACATAAAGTGGCATGCCAGAAATAGATTGTTTTCATGGAGTTCCAGAGCGACTTATATTAGCGACCTAAAGCAGGAGTATATATAAGGGAAAGATAACAAACTTAAATCATCCAAGGGAGAGGGATCCCCCCAAAGAGGGTCTTTTGAATGGGCCTATATAGGAAAAACTGGGGCTTGGCTTTTTTGGGGGGAAAAGAAGGTTAAATGGTTCATATTATTTTGTTTTAATAAGTCGCTTAAAGGCAAAAGCCTTATTCAATTGAAGTTTTTTTTGTTTCTTATCTTCCCATATATACTCCTGCTTTAGGTCGCTAATATAAGTCGCTGATTGTTTTGGTTTGCCTATCACAGGTGCCTACATACAAATTCATCCATTTGTATGAAATATGAACTATGCAGCGACTTATATTAGCGACCTAAACCAGGAGTATATATAAGGGAAAGATAACAAACTTAAATCATCCAAGGGAGAGGGATCCCCCCAAAGAGGGTCTTTTGAAGGGGCCTATATAGGAAAAACTGGGGCTTGGCTTTTTTTGGGGGAAAAGAAGGTTAAATGGTTCATATAATTTTGTTTTAATAAGTCGCTTAAAGGCAAAGCCTTATTCAATTAAAGTAAACTATTTTATTCATATTAAGCACTGTGGAAGATTAGGTCGCTATTAGGATCTTTATTACAATAAAAAAAGAATATTGGATGAATAAAGCCTTATTCAATTGAATTATTTTTGTTTCTTATCTTCCCATATATACTCCTGCTTTAGGTCGCTAATATAAGTCGCTGATCCATTTGTATGTAATATGAACTATGCAACCTTCTTTTCCCCCCAAAAAAGCCAAGCCCCATTTTTTCCTATATTGGCCCCTTCAAAAGACCCTCTTTTGGGGGGATCCCTCCCCCTTGGATGATTTAAGTTTGTTATCTTTCCCTTATATATACTCCTGGTTTAGGTCGCTAATATAAGTCGCTGTTTGTTTTGGTTTGACTGTCACAGGTGCCTACAGAGTTTACAGTTAGCTATGAATGGGTAATCAATGTGCTGAAGTGGGTGGCGCCATGCTTAATTGGGAGGTTGTACATTGCTGTCTGGGGTCGCTATACACGACTATGGCCTGCCCTACCCACTTATATCTCGCCTATAGCCCCCATAATAGACACCCAATACCCCTCCCCCCTCTAGGGCGTGTACATCCACCTGTATGCAACCCCCCCCCACCTCCTCCTAATCACCTCGTAATAGTTTAGCTGTCAGACCCCCCCTCCCCTGCATCTATATCGCTAGGTTGGTATAATAGACTCTACACATTTTTATTAGCCGAGAGACCCTTCAATCTCCTGTCATTTTATTCCATAAGGTCAGCGTGATGCACCAATGCATTTATTTGTCCTTAAAAGTATCAATAACTTTCTTCCCATTGTGCAGATTTGAATATAAAGACCGCCATGACGTTCGCCAGCTCGAGCTACCCTTTATCTATAGGTCACACTATGGGAAACTCCTATTATTAAGGGAGATACGATTTATTTTGTAAAACTGCCAGTTCTTGGACCTCTCTGCCAGTGCCTGGACTGGGGTCTGGCCCCGCGTCCCAAAAAAGCCTATATTTCGATCCATTCCTTCCTCAAACCTGCCCTTTTTCGCCGGTGACACTTAAAACAGATAGGTTTTGGCTGGAGGTAGGGCGCACGTGGACCGGCTCAGGCCGAAAAGGCCACTAGTTAAAAAAATTATTTCGCTTATTCTTTTCTGAAACAAATTTTTTAGGGGGGCATGTTCTTTAGGGGGACGAAACACCCCAGATTGATACCAAACATTCCATATCCGCGCATATTATTTGCATAATTAGCATTATTATCCAGTATATTGGTACTTTTCCATACATTGTTCCATAACAGACACCCCTCCACATTTTAATGAAGGGGTAGATAAGCCCAAATACCAGTAACCACCTACACATAGAGCAGCGACTTACATTAGCGACCTAAACCAGGAGTATATATAAGGGAAAGATAACAAACTTAAATCATCCAAGGGGGAGGGATTCCCCCAAAAGCGGGTCTTTTGAAGGGGCATATATATAGGAAAAACTGGGGCTTGGCTTTTTTTTGGGGGGAAAGAAACAGGGGTAGATAACAGAGAAGGGGGCCTGTTATGGAACAAGGCACAGTTTTAGACACAAAATATGCCTTGTTCCATAACAAACACCGCTCCACATTTTAACGAGGACTCACATGACTCTACAATCATTTTCATGACTATGATCATTATAAAACAAAACTTAGTCCATATATGTCAGTAATTACTCACTATTTGTCAGTAATTAATCAATATATGTCAGTACTTAGTCACTATATATATATATATATATATATATATATATATATATCAGCAATTATCAATACATGTCACTATTTACTCATAATCTGTCAGCAATTAGTCAATATATAACAGAGAAATAGCCATTGATTCAATTGTGCATCCTGTCTTGACTGGTATTTGTCAAAATATGTCAGTATCTATGGACTATTTGTCAGCAATTAGTTAATATATATATATATATATATATATATATATATATATATATATATATATATATAAGTAATCATTTACTATTTTTCAGCAATTAGTCAATACATGGTAGTAGTTACTTACATTTTATCAGCATTCAGTCAATATATGTTAGTAATTCCTCACTATTTGTCAGCAATTATCCAATATATATTAGCAAATACTCACTATTTGTCAGCAGTTAGTCAATATATATAGGTAATTACTCACATTTTGTCAGCAAATGGTCATTATATATCAGTATTTACTCACAATTTATCAGCAATTAGTCAATATATGTCAGTACTTAGTCACTCTATGACAGCAATTATCAATACATGTCAGTATTTACTCACAATCTGTTAGCAATTAGTCAGTATATAACAGAGAAATAGCCATTGATTCAATTATGCATCCTGTCTTGACTGGTATTTGTCAAAATATGCCAGTATCTATTGAATATTTGTTAGCAATTAGTTAATATATGTTAGTAATAATTCACTATTTGTCAGCAATAGGTCATACATGGTAGTAGTAACTTACATTTTATCAGTATTTAGTCAATATATGTTAGTAATTGCTCACTATTTGTCAGCAATTAGTCTATATGTTAGTAATTGCTCACTATTTGTCAGTAATTATTCAATATATTAGTAATTACTCACTATTTGTCAGCGGTTAATCAATATATTTTAGTAATTACTCACTATTTGTAAGCAATTAGTCAATATATATCAGTATTTACTCACAATTTGTTAGAAATTAGTCTTAAGATACTAATAAAGAATTCATTACAGCACTGCTGTACCTATCTCAAATGTTCTCAACAGTTAGATTCTCAACTAATCATACAAAATCCTTAAAATCATCCTAGAGTCATGGGAGTCCTCGTTAAAATGTGGAGCGGTGTTTGTTATGGAACAAGGCATATTTTGTGTCTAAAACTGTGCCTTGTTCCATAACAGGCCCCCTTCTCTGTTATCTACCCCTGTTTCATTTCCCCCCCAAAAAAGCCAAGCCCCAATTTTTCCTATATATGCCCCTTCAAAAGACCCTCTTTTGGGGGATTCCCTCCCCCTTGGATGATTTAAGTTTGTTATCTTTCCCTTATATATACTCCTGCTTTAGGTCGCTAATATAAGTCGCTGCTCTCTGTGTAGGTGGTGACTGGTAGTTGGGCTTATCTACCCCTTCATTAAAATGTGGAGGGGTGTCTGTTATGGAACAAGGTGGTTTTCGTGTCTAAAATTGTGCCTTGTTCCATAACAGACCCCCCCCCCCCACCATTATTGATATGTGGAGGGGTGTCTGTTGTGGAATAAGTTGTATTTTCCATTTACTTTATATAGGAATCCACTTTTTACTTTCACCTCTTAGAATCACACAGTAAATGTAGTCTTCAGCGACATAAACATTCCCTCAGCGACCCATTCATAGAGAAGGCCTTTCAGGCCAGCATTACAGGTTTGACATAGTTAAATGAATGCAGTCCCTATGAGCCGAAACTCAACACTCAAATTACACTCCTGCCCACAATGGGCTAGCAGTAGATGGAAACAGGACACAACAAACATAGAGGATACTCCAAGTGTATTTCACAGACTACCTTTACTGTATGGCTGCTGCCTTGCAGCAGCCATACAGTAAAGGTATTACTTCGCTTCAGATATTCAGTTACAAACAAGTGATTTTTTTTGTGTGTGTGTTTTAGATTGAAAAGGGTTGTCTCCGCTTATGAGTCAGGTCATGACGCTTCAAAAATGGTGTTCAAAACGATATGATAAAATTGAAGAAATAACCAGGATGAAATATCTGGAGAGCAGAGCTTTACATAAAATAAGTGGCGAAACACACATATATGTGTGTGATGACACATCACTGCTTTTGAAATACTATTGGTTATCACTGCTCTCAATGGAACTGGCATTGTTTCAGATAGTATCTTCACTTCTGTGTGTTTTCTTTCATAACACTGTTTTAACAATGTTTACCCAGGGCAAAGGTTGGAATGGTGATTCAAAAGTGTACATGTGTTGATGTGTTAAAGTTATTCATGTTTGTCTGAACACCGTTTTAAGGACTGTTTGTTTTACAGGTATATGTATTCATTTTCAGAAATTCTTTCCCCAGGTTTCCCTCAATGTACCTCCCTTTCTTTCTTAGTCAGAAGTCTTAGTCATAGGGTAGCTCACCCCTGAGATGTTCGCATACCCTGGGATGTCCGTCCACAAATTGGCCATAAAAATGGGTTTGATGCCAAATCAACATTACCATAATGGTTAATGAGCACTGAATCGACCCGTTGCCATGGGTAATGTTGACAGAGCAGCAAACCGATTTGTAAAGCCCTTTGGTTGGGTGGACGTCTCAAGGTATATCTACCCTATCATATGGATATCATATTGACAACATCTAAGCTTACATCCTATATCATTTCCAACCTGCTCTCTGAACATAGGAGGTAAGTTTTCAACTGAAAGATAAGCATACGACGTGCATATGTTTATTTTGTAATACAGAATGACTCTGCACAGATATTGTTGTCGACATGGAATGTAGTTGCATAGAGATGAGGTCGTTGTATTCACAGCAGTGGTGTGCATAGGGTGTATATTGCTACAGATTAGATGTATTGTACTGTAATGACAGAGCTACACCTTGCCGATTCTGAATTACTAATTTTCACAAATTATCAATCTGTATTAACAATTGAGTCAGAAAGAGTATCCTTATCCAGAAATTTTAAATGTAAACAATCATGGTTGGCAAAAGGGGTTTAGGAGTTCGTCCTTTCTAGATATTGCCTTTGGTAGTATTTATATCGCGAGAGAAATTATTTTCATCTCCCTAGTTTGTGAAAATTGAGAAATTCCAAAATAAGCATGGTGTAGGAGGCTAGTTTTGTGTGAGCAATGCCTTTCTTACTATAGTAACAACGAGAAAATGGTATTGCGTTTTTGACTTTGAACAAGGTGAGAAGTTTCAGAGTTTGACTTGCAGCTATGGTTGTGTGTGGAATAGGGTTTACCAAAGGGATTCCAAAGTCATTTTTGGCCAACAAACGTTCTCCTGTCTGACATTCATCACGCGTTCAAAAAAAAGTAACAAGAAATAACAAAGTGTTTATATGAAACAACAATTGTCCATTGAGCATTTAAAACTTTGATCTGTAAAAGAGTCAGCAAAGGGAAATCCCCTTTATAGATGCATGAACATCGGTTCCCAGCCAGTGGACATAGGGTAGATAAACCTTGAGCCGCCCACATGCCTAGAGGCGTCCACCCCCTTTATTGGTCATAGAAATCAGTGCTGATATTATTCTCAAATCTGATTGGTCAGCCTTGATACATATAGTTTGCAATGTGTATACAGTTTCAAAATGCTTTCTATGTCCAATAAGTGGGTTTGATGTCTCAAGCTACGTGGATACCCAAGGTTAATTTACCCTAATCCTGTAGTGATGATATCATAGCATAGCACAGGCACATTATATATCTTGTTACTGGTATCGTTGTATAACACCCATGTGCAGTACTTTGTTATTTCCTGTAGCCTCTTGTTATACTGTATGGCATAATATGTATTATATAGCATAATGAGCATATATTTTCTGGTGAATCAAGTATTCTATGAGAAAGGTGTTTCTATTGTATGTGTATGACCGTTAGTTTATACATAGAATGATGGGTAATGGTGTATGACATAATAGCTCTGTTGTCCTATGTTGTAACAGTGATAGTATTGGTCAGTGTAATTAGTCTGCCATGATATATAATGATAATAATTAGTACCTCAGATAATCTGTTTTACGGATGCCGCATGTTATGAATGCATCGGTCAGGAGGTTATTCATGATATACTACGATTGCATACTTCAATTCGCACAAAATTCCCATAGGAACAGCACGGCTATGTACAGCTAATCTGTGTGTGATCGCAATATTCTTTTCAGAGGAGACCAATCTATAAACGGTCTGCATCATGGCATGATGAACCATTAGTCTTAAATTCATTCTGATTCTCACATGTGGGTATATTTACATTTAATTGGCAGGCCTTCAGTTTGGGTGCACGCCTATCGTGGCAATTTTTGTACAATTTGACTTATGCAAAATAATAGTTTTGTAATGTTATATACTATTAATGAAAAACCCTACACCTTATCCTGAGTAGGATTTCTTCCATTGCAAGTCGCTGATGCCTACTTTGTGTTAGCTTTCTCCAAAGAAGAAGAAATAACACAATGCTATAGAGGAGTCATGAATACAAGTTCGAAATGCTAGTATGCGTCCACCCCTGTGTTTAATCATATGTTTGTCTATGCAAATTAAGGACGTACATTGTATATAACAAAAAAAGGAAATCCGTAATCTTGGTAGGGTAGCTCTCATACTCAGCACTTAATAGTATTTACTGGTCTGCTATAAGGCCAAAGAGCGTGAGACATCCCTGGTTAATTACATTCACAGTATACAAATCCTCACAGGAATATACATTACAGGAACTTTGATTTCCCCTGATGTTTTCTAGTTGAGTAAGCATGATGGAGAGAACAGCTTATGGCGCATATCACCCCTGAGAGGCTGGGATTTCACATTTATCATAGCTCCTATGTACCCCTCTGTGGGGGAATTGACAGTTCTCTGATTTGCAATCATATCATGGGGAGTAATTGAATGCAGTTTTTGATTTTATGAATATAGGACGAGAGATGTGGTTACTGCTTTTCAGCATCGCAGATGTGCCATGCCATGCCTCTATATAGATGCTATGATGACTGGTAACCAGATATATAAGTGTGGTTATTGCCTCATTTTGAGCCAACAAGACAGAATCCTTTTTTTTATCCAGACTGCCAGTGACATTAACATTCAGCTCTTCAAATGTATACTCGCCTTTCTTCTGAAGCTTCCTAAGTCTGCGGAATAATTTGTGGTATATGATGAATCTCTAGGAAAAGAAACATGTAGCAAAATGGATTCAGTACAAAATCGATTCTAAAGGCAAGCTGATAACGTCTGTTGGTATGTGCACGCCTTGTGGTCAATCGACCCTAAACGATGTCATCATGTCAGAAGCTAAAAGAATATAAGAAGGTGTATGTACCATGTTATTTAGCAAAGCTGCCAATAGGCCTTCTCCATGGTCAAAGGGAACATAGTAAACCCTTTACCAATTTGCTCCTGCATACAAAAGGATCCTGGCATGCGCAATCCTTCATAATTCTAAAGGTCCTTTTTCCTATCACCAATATAATTGCTGTCTTGTGTGACAACATTCAAGCCTCCCCAAATTACCACATCCATCATTCTGGTGTTGTGGCATATATGTATCTGACCCATTAGTGGAACATAGATGTATTTCAATTAACCTATGGATGCATATTGCATTGTGCTATTATCAGCAAGCTATGATAAGCAAGGTGTAGAGCTGACCCTATTCGGGTATCAAATGAATCATCCTAAGATGAGATAAGATAAATTCATGCAGCATTTGTTTGTTAATAGTCTGCAGGGTTGATAAGGTAGTTTCTCACCCGTGAATAGCCTAAGCAATGATCTATATGTTCTTAAATTAAACGGGGGGTATTGGTAAAAGAAAATGTAAATAACTAGACTAAGATTAAATATGACAATGTCCTCAATAAATTCATTGGCTGCAACTACAATTTGCAATGGCCATTCATGAATACATTTTCAAGAAGGAGCTAAGAGCTTAGGGTATGTTATCAAGTCCATCGTCAGTAAGCCCCTCCAGCCCTGTCTAGTGGGCACTTCCACCTATAAGACACAATATGTAATTACAATACTGAAACCCAATAGGCCATTAAACTCACAGTACCGAAGTCTACATTCTTTTAATTCCAACAACCTAGGCTGACCAGAATGAATATGAAAGATGCTCCTGTTATAGGTACCAATAAAATACCGACATTACGATATAGGTTTAGATATTACATCTTAGTGCAGGTATTACTTGCTAAGACAGATGGCAGGGTATTCAGAGGTAAGTTATAAGTCCCCATCTCCTTCAATACCCTCTGATTACAACAGGACAAATTGAAATTCCTTGCTATGGACAGATAGCGTACTTTAATCCCACAGTGCCTTGCGTGTATGGAATTCCCTTGCAATATGAGGTCATCAAAAGATATGGATCACGTGACTGGGCGAACCATAACTGAGGGAATCACCCTGACAGATTTTATTAATTAGCATCCTCATTCCCATATCCCACACTTACAGCTTCACCATTTGTCCCAACCCACACCAGGCCGACTTCAGTGACACGGCCCCTGATTGGCTAGATGCATTTGTCTTTGATGTATCGGACTAGTTCATTGGTTCAATTAGTGTCGGAGAGTCCTGGTCTGACTGAGGTTGATTTGGCATAGATGGCTGATGAATAGAACAGTAGGCTGGTGGCATAGGCCCCATAGCTTATGACCCGAGAGGAGCTCTGAGCGGACCTATACCCAATAGACCTTTCCAGTTAGTAACTGTTAAGGGACTCCTTTTCTTGTAGCTAAGGTTTGTAGTGTGGTATACTTGGGAATGGTATGCAGTGTACCTTCAATGGTGCATTTCACATGCCAGGAGTCTTGATCCTGCATTACACATTTAATCCTTTACGACCGTGCAAGAATGTCCATGGAGATTCCAAGTTCATCTCTCCTCCTATATAACCAGATTTGGACCTGGAGATTTGCTCCATACCATTCTGTGTCTCCTATAAGCAGTTTGGAGCAGCTCTGGCCTTCACACATCAGGATTCACAGCACAATAACTGTAGTACATTGACAGCCGGCAAGGGGCCCCTTCATCACCAGGACCCTTCTGTGTGATACTGTACTCTTACTGCTCCTTCGTATAGTGCAGCATATGTGTTAAAAGGGGGAGTAGGGATTGATATACAATACTCAGAGTTCCTTCCTCCATCGATCGAGCTAAGAGCGAATGGCCCTTTGTAGCCATATCTAATTCACAGTATGAGTTCATTCCATTAAATTTATAACATATGATACAGGTTTCGTTTTCTGTATTCTAGCTAATGCTATTGAACTGTACAACTTATCAAACACCTTCCAGCAGTAGTTGATACCAGCGATGGAAGAACTACCCCTCTATGATACTAAGACACATGAGTTTGCTGTGTGCATGTTTAAATACTGTAACTATTATTCAGTATACAACCTCAGAAGCTTTGATTTGATTCAATTTAGGACCAATCAAATCGAGCAGCTATCGATGTATTCAATAATAATCCTGCTCGGAAAAGGGCCTACCACTGGGCTGTGTGGGTTGTGTTTATATGTATATTAATGTGGTATAACTTGTGTAGTTATTATCAGCTCACTCCGCTGTTCTCACGTATTTGGGAAGACTAACTCTAGTGGTATGATGTTGGCTCAGCCCATCCTTTTAACCAACACCAAGACGCCGATACAAGTCACCATTTATTGTTCATTGGTTATTCACAGTTACAGCTGATGATGGGTCCACTCATGGTTGTACAGCTTCAACGACATCAGTCTATTCATACAAGCAGTTCATGTTTAACAATCCGATGCTACTGGAGAGGTATAAGTGCCATAGAGATCCTGTTCAATCCGTTCTTACATTGGCTAAGTGTAATACTAAATACTAAACAGCTTCATCCTCGTCTACTCCAGGAGTATGTGTTGCCTCCTCGGCTGCTCCCACAATACTGACTCCTCCCTATCTCTTACCAACCCCTCACACCTTTCAGACGCCGGTGTTTGGCTCACCCGTATTCCCCCCTCCCCCTCTACAGAATCTACCTGACCAGATCTCGTCGACTCCCCTCCGTCTACACATTCCACAGCCTACCATAAACTCTATACTACCATAAACCCTATACAGGACTCCTATAGCACTCTCCCATATAGCATATAATAAATACACACATAATACGGCATACAATAAATACCTACATAAGTGTACCCTGTTATACCCGTTCATTATAATTATTGGCTATTGATGACAAAACAGGTGCGGGCGCTCCCCTCTTGTGACGCGAGTCACACCAATTGTCAAGCATAAATTATGCCTGAATACATCTTTATGTATTGTTTTGTCACTAATACCTGAGGTAATCATCATTATTATATTATACATTTCAATAGTTATTTATGTACATACATATGCAACACACTTATATAATACCATGCATTATTACTATATATATTTTCCACACTGCATTGGTGACTTATTCTTAGCGCAAACTTGTCCTCTAACATATACTTTATTATTACAATTCTCTCATTCCTTGATTCTCAATTTGTTTTTCTTTCCTTTGTTATTTATTTTACTCATTCACTCGCCTTTACTAAGCACTTTGTCCCATTCTATGTTTATATATTCTTTTTACTATCCTTACCCGGGAGTCGACACCAGTTACACCCAATCGGGCCAATAAATCTCCTTACATCTGTCAACTCCTTGTTCCGAAACGTTCCCCTCTATCTACCCTTTGCCCCAAGCATCACTCTAAAACACACTCTAACGCGTCTTGGGTTACACCTGGCAACCTCTTACTTTACTCACGCGTGCACAGCTTGTCAACGAGTATATACATCAGAAATCTTTTCACTTGCTACATTACGTCGTAGTTAGTGTCTCATTAGTTGGTCGTACATTTAAATTGCAGTTTCTTTTAGCTATATCCTCTTACTTAATAATATACACTGGCACCATTCCCAGACATTATATCAATTCATTTGTAGATAGTCTTTGTATTGTCTATTCCATCCTTTCGTCTCACGCCAGCTGCACGATATCTTTCTCCCCCCCCCCTTTTTCTCATGTCCTGACACCGTCTATGTCAAGTCTCTATCATGATGGCGTTTTATTCATCACCTTCAGTCTCATTCATTCAGGTCTACGTACACCGACGACGATCCCGTCCTGGGCTCTTGACCTCGCAAAGCCACGTTCACCGACTCTTTATGACCCTTGTTTACTGAATATGATACAGCCGTAGCCCCATATGATTCTCCAGGTACTTCTGGTAACTGTCTTGATCTTCTTAACTGAGCCATGGCTCTGGCATGGCCCGTGTCAGATAACTGATGTGTATTTATCTCTCTGTTCCTTATTGGCGTCCAGCCCGCCGCTGATATCATAGGTATCTCTAGTGGTACACCTGTCGCCAGGCCCCCACTATACCTAATCAATCTTGTCATCACCGTAAATCCATAGTCACCGTTCAGTATCCCTGCTAACTTCTTTGACACCTTCACAGTGGCCGGTAATGGCAATGGCACTGCGTTTTCCGCCGTTGCCATCTCAGTGGAATATAACACTCGACCCCACTGCACTGTAGCTATGTACTTCGGGCACGAATAGCTTATTGCTACGTCTCTAATAAGAGCCTGTTCTGCTGGTCTTTGAAATACCTGGTCCAAAGGCATTAGACTCTCCCCCAATGGTATTATTTCGGTGATCTCTTTAGTTGCCACCTGTAGATACAGTCCATCCACTGGTTGAAGCCTCTTTAGTTGTCGCACCTTCCTCACCAGTAGCGCTATTATTATTATCAGCACTATCAATATCAATGATAACATAGCTATCGTCGTTTTGTGTTCCGGATCTTCTTCCTCATAATTACCTCCGACATCCTCACCGTATTTTTCATAGTCCCAAGTTTCTAGACTCCTTATTCTCATAGGCATTCTTGCTAATATGTATGCCATTAATAGTCTTTTTAAACAAAAATATTGTACCACCATCAGAGTCATGACAATCACCCCTGCAATCATTATTGGTGAATAATCCCATAGTGATTCAGTGGGAAAATGGCCTCCACCACTCATGCCATCCAAATCAGGCAATGCTGATCCGTCTTCCATTGCACTCACCAAATTCTTCAGATTGACAGCTGCTGGCGACTGTTGTATTCTAGCCTTGTGCTTCATTTTGGTCTTTACTAATTTTGGCAACACTTCATCTTGCAATACCTCCACAGTTTCACCATTTAATACGGCCTTTATCCATGTCAATTTCTTAACACTGTTCATTTGTAGCAAATCGTTATTTACAAAAGTCACATTAGTTTCCATGTTCACATGACCACATCCTGCCAAGCTGTAAGGCATCCACGCCCCGGCAGTCATGAATGCGCAATCACACCCAATGTTCAATATAGCGTAATGGTGCATGTTCACCTTAACAGGTGGGCTTGATTGACACATCAATTGACCTTGTATGTCGGGTCCCGATACCAAAGTACGACCCTTTCCCAGTGCTATCGCAAATGAAGGAAAATTTGGTTGCACTATATAGTTGATCTCACATGTTTCTGCTATGGCCACCTTGTCATTTCTTATTAGTGCCGCCATGCACCCTCGTTCGGCTATTTTTCTCATGTGTGGAATATCTGGGCATACTGCTATTGAGTTGCCATGGCAACGCGCCCAATTCACAACTGGCTCTGATATATAATACCGCCCATTCTTTGATATGGCTACTTCTGATGGCAATCCCTCTATTCTCGTCCCGTCAGCTTCTTTATTGGCCAGCCGCACTGGTACTGGAAACACCTTTACAGAGTATACACAAAATATGTGTTCCTCTGACACCACCGGAATCCTTATCTGCATTTTTACACGACCTTGGTGCTGATATACTCGCACCACACTATTATCATAGTAATATTCCGGATCAGTAAAAGCAACTCTAAATCGTGGGTACGTAGCCTTTAGATATACTTCAGTGTTGATTATAGCTTCTTTCAAATCTTCTCTAGTGACCAATTTTGAGGATAGTTTTCTTCGTGATGCCAATCTTACCTCAGCTGCCATATCCTTTATCTCAATGAGTTCATTTAATAAATGTATAATATACCCCCATTTGACCCTTGTCAGCAGGCTTTCATGGTTGTATACAATGGATAGTTCATATAATGCCACACTGTGCATAGTTTGAGTTCTTTCCAGCAACTTCCGTCTCTTCAATGATATCTTAGCCATTTCATACAATTGTAACTGTCTATCAGCCAACTCTCCCACTTCCGCCATGACGTCCTCCAAGCCATTGCTAGTACTTGTGGCCAATGTTTTAATAACATCACGCATCTTATAATATGATGTCTTCAGTAATTGAATATCCTTTTCATTTCTGGCTACATCATCAGCTCTCCCAGTGCCAAAAATATAGTACGACAACTCTCCTATAATATTTAGACCTGGTATACCTGCTCTCTTAGACCTTTTGACTTGTTGTTGTTCAGGTATGTTTTCCATCAGCTTTTCCACTTCCTCCTCTCTGGCCTGTATTAATTTTCTAATAATTTGATTCAGCCATTCTTCTTTCTGTTTGATGTTGTCACAGGTATCTTCAAATAATAAGGTTCTGTTATGATGTTGAATATCACACATAACCTGCATATTCTTCACACATTGTTCATAAATACTTTCCATTTCCGGCTCTGGTAATCTATCTGGTATCTCTAATACAAACACTTGTGACACATGATTGTGCTCAGCCGTAGAAATACGTCTACCAGGTTGCAAAATGACACCTAATTCGGCTCTCTCTAAAGTCTCGAAAGTGTGCCTTCCAGCATCTACCACACCCCACAAGGAACATAAGACACATAGTATAGTTAGCCACGCCATTTTCTTCTTATTATGGCTTCCGGTTACAGTTCGAGTTGGGCTACTACGACTCCTAACTGATCGCTCCTGGAATTTTTTATGGATCTTGAACACTTAATAAGCCCTATCGTGTCAGATAGTTCACCAGTTCATGACCCTTTTACCCCTTCTTGTATATATTTTCCCGTCAATCTGAACACGTGTGCCTTCCTCTCCTATCTAGCTGTACGTCTCTTCCATCTGATAACACCAATTTATTGGATTGGAGTCTTTGTCTCAGCGACTCCTCCTAATGTGCCCTCAATTTTTTTTTTTACTATAGTTTTCACTATATTTTTGTTTTCTTATTTCAACTTCCCATCCCCTTTGGTTAGATACCTAGAATTAAATTCTCAGTCGATGCTTGACTTCCACCCTGTTCGCACTGAAGATGGCTAGCTATTCCAGCGTTTCTGTCAATGGCGCACTCGTCTATCTCCCGATAGATCGTCTCCAGCCCGGCTTCACCTACATCGTCGGCTGCAGAGACCTGTCCTCCACAGATGCCAACGTTACTCCGTGCATGCTAGTATGCACCGGACCGCAAGGCGCGACCATGCCCTCACACACCACCATTCGAGATCATCTACGCTTAGCTTGTAACATGACTGATATGACACTGCGCGTCATCCACCTGGATGGGATGCCCGATCCCAGTTACCGCCTGCAATCAACTGCTGCTGTTCCACCTATTCCTACTCCTGCTTATCAACCAGCTTATGTCGACATCACTCCGCCTCCAATCAACCCTACCACTCCTTTCGTGCCACCTTGGAATCCCACTCTGATGTCGCCCATAGGTGCGCGTCCCACCTATAGCGCTATAGTGCCTGCTACCTCTGCTCCAAGCCTCGCATCCACCTTTACCTCCAATGCGCTACCAACTTGCACAGCGACCCTTCCTCTACGAGTGGACACCTCCCACCAATATTCTCTGCCTGCCAACTTCGCTGTGTCATCAACTTCTCGTCCATTGCCACCTCAGCATCACTCTTCATATGTAGACTACAATGTGTTTTCTCACCTTCCTGCTACTTCCGGTGTTTCGCCCTTACCATACACACCGTTGCTAACCACCACTGCACCTCTGACGTCCAGAACAACCCTAACATCCACATTTACCTATTCTGCCGCTGCTTCTCGTCCCTTTTCTACTACCAGCGCCACTACTTCCGGTCAGTTTCCTGCTGTATCTTCATTAATGATGCCTCACATCACCATCCGAGCTGCTCCAGCTGCAGATGCCCGCTCCACCTCGGCTTCTAGGTCTCCGCCTTCCTGCCTACATACGCCCGCTCTGGCCCTGACCTCTTCCACTTCCGGTCAGTTTACTTCATCTTCATCCACTGCAGCTTCACTTCCACACCTTCCAGTAATGTCGCCCTCGTTCTGGAGTACTCTGGCTATCTCACCTGGACATCCACCCTTCTCACCGTTGACCTGTCATTCCAGCACCATGGCCTCTTCCTCACGACTGACTCACAGTTCTTCTACCATCATATCTCTCTTGACATCTTCATCTGCTACCACTACGCGACATCATCCCTATCAGCTTTCTGCCAGACCACAAACCTCCCGTTCTTCTAATCTTGGAGGTCCTATCCTTCCAACATTGGCTTCCCCAGCTTCTACCCTCTCGCAGAAGTAAGTATATTTCCCTAGCGATTCATACTTTGATTCCTAGAGACGCTCACTTCGTTCTTGTAATAAGATACTATACACATATTTTCTTTTAAAATATCTGCATAAGCTAACTCTATAAAGTCGCTGAGCTCCTCTGATTTGTGAGTAGTGGCGATCACATTCACAGTCTCAGGTGTATAACTGATCTCATTAATACACCCATATGGCTGAATTTTATGTGTCCTAATACCTTCTTAGAAAAGAATTTCACTCACACTTATTTTTGAATATATATCTACAGCTATAGACATCGTATTTCCTTTCTCAGAGTCTGGGCTTCCTAAATAATTAAACCATTATAGGCTCTGGTTCTTTAACAGAATGCCTTACTTCTGGACAAATATATCCTTTAAATTTAGGCCTCTTAATTATGGACCTTGTTACTGGAGTCATTCTATGTGTGTCGCGACTGTGGTCCTGCTGGTTCCGACTAGTGTTTCCATTCACCCTTAGACAACTTATAAGGTGCCCCATAGTGGTTGCCTCCTGTATGTGATGCACTTCTTTCTCTTTATCTCATATACCTGCTTTATTTACTATCTTCAGTTCTTCTCCCGCTTCATCTGCTGATGATGATGATGCCTCTACTCCTACTAGTCCTTAAATCTTCACTTCAGGTATGTATTTATATTAAATGCATCCTAAATGGATCCGACCTTTTACAATTTTCCACAAACGGTATTAAGTAGTTAAGTCTTATCCATAGAGTAGGGTGTATCTGAGCCTTAATATCTCTACCCTCTCTACAGTGGGCGATGATTCCTTTCCTTCAGTAAATTATTACTGATCTCCATTAATTCATCTCAACCGCTATGAACCTTCCGTTGTCTATGATCCAGGCTTTTCCACTAGAACTCATGTTTATAGCTTATCTAAACTGCTGATTATGTTGTCTTGTCTTGGTTATGTCCACGTAGCATGCTGGTTGTTCTATCTTGTTAAACTTTTGAGTGTAGTCTGTATCTGTTGCTTGCCGATGTCTGTACAGCTGGAGTTCCACTCCTACACTGCCAACTGTCTTGCTTGTCATTGCATCTTATCTCTTTCTTTACCTGCGCATGTCTGCTCTCTTCCCCCCCCCCCTTTTCTGTTACTGGGCTCTTAATATACATATGTCTGTCTCAGTGTCCGGCACTTCCCCCCCCCCCCTTTTTCTCACTCTCGTGTTCATTCCCCCGCTGGCTCTGTTTCCGCGCCGTCATTCTCGCGCTGTCTTTTCTGTCTCTTTCCTCCTGTACCCCATTCTTTCCAGGCATCTGGAGCTGCAAATACTGCCATGGTTATTTGCTGTATTTTCCATGCAGTATTCTTACTTTCCTCAGGTAATTTCCTAACCCAAGTTTTCACTTCACCTTTCATTCCCCACAATAATAATGCCACATATTCCATTTCCCCTAGATCATATATTCTCTTAATCAAATCCATGTCGTAGAAATATTCTTCTATCTTTTCTCCTGGTGCTCCTCTAAAGGTAGGTGGCGTTATACTGATACCTGCCATTTTGTACATTTCTTCAACCCCTCATAACGTTCCCTTAACAGGTATTGTATTTTATAACCATACAGTCCCTCTGTTCCTTTCCTATCAACTCATATCCTTTCTAGTTATATTTATCAAAGTCTTCAGTTACATCCTCCTCCTCCAGGGTCGTCTCATTGTCTTTAACCCCGGATGTTAATACTCCTTGGGTGATATGCTTTCCCTTTTGCTTCAGTTTGAACATTTCCCAAGTTTCATCTCTTTGTCTACACTGCCTGCATCGTTTCCCTCTACTAGTCTTGCGATGCCTCCTACACTTTCTTGAGAAAAAGAATGCATTAGTCACACTCCCTACTCCATATTTAAAATGATGTCTATTTACTTGTTCCCTCAAATATCTTGGCAATCTCGCGATGTCCAATTTCAGTTTTGATATTTTCTGCATTACTATATCCTGTAACGTCGCCCCATTGTATCTGAATACCTTCGGCAATGAATATCCAAATCCATATATAGCATCCAGCGCGTCTTCTACCTGTTGTCCCCTATATCTCCCTGCCTTTACTATAGATGGTGCTCTCTTTCCCGCTTCCTCACTAGTGGACATTATATGAGATGTTTTATCCCATGTACCTGTTCCAGGTGTTTGGCCGCTCCTGCCGCTGTTGCTGTTGTTCTGCCACAAATGTGACAGAGCCTTGAGGTCACTTGTCTTCTACTATAATACTCTTCTATCAATATGTCATCCAATCTGATTGATGTATCCAGCACAAATTCATCGTCTTTACTATAAAATATTGATGGTTCTGTCTGTGTCGCTGTTTCTGTGGTCTGAGTCTCTCTCTTAATTATACCACCGGTGCCTTGTAGAGTGGCATCCAACAACCACTCCCATTCTGTCTGTCCCACAGTGATGTCACGTATGCTATCCCATATGTTTCCCTGATGATTTACCAGGACCTCGGCTTGAGCTGCTTCCACCACCTGTATTGGCTCTTGCGCTGAGCTTGGTTGGCCTGACGTTGAAGTCGCACCAAATCCTTTTTCATTTGTTTCTGTTGTTGTTGAACTTGCTGCAGACACTGTGCTCCTTTCATTGTAAGTGCTATTGCAATAGTTGTCTTGAATCATCCACGTATTATAGTATTGTTGGTATTGCTGTTCTCCAACACTATCGTACCAGCTATCTGCCATCCGTCCATCAGCACCTGCTATTTACTGTGAGGTCTTATCTCGTCCCTCGCTGTGCGCGCACTGCCACCTCCTGATGCATCTCCTCCTGCATATACCTGTTGCGCTGGCCTCCCCCCCCCCTCCCTTCTTTTCCTACCTTGCCCTACTTTTCCCTTTTCTTTGTGTATCGCCCTCCTTTCCGTCTACCTGCATGAGTCAGCTTGACCTGCTCCTCCGGGCGGCCCCTCCCCCTTCGGCACTTGCATCACCCCCCTTTCTCCCTCATAGCAACACACGTGAATACTACAGGATTATCGCCCATCCTGTAGCATCCCGTCTAAGCTCACCCTATTCTCCATCGCTGGATGAGCTGAGCTCCTCTCTGCCTCTCCTGTGATGCTTACAAATCGGTCCCTTTGGAATGATATGTTCACTGCTAGATTCCTCACTCATAATAGCCCCCGCAGCCAATTGTGCTCTCCTATCTCTTTGCCTCCGTCTTCTCTCAGCCCTATCCTCTCTCTCTTTTCTTTTCTGTCTCCTCTCCATTTCTTCTCTCTCTCTTTCTTCGTCCATCTGCCTCTTCACCTCAACATTTCTCACTCTACCCTTCTTTTTCTCTTCATTATCCTGTCTTCGGCCACCCTCGACCTTATCAATATCACTATCCTGTAACCCTTTCTTTTTACACCAATTATCGACCACAGCTTCCTGCCTGTGCTTCTCCCGGCTATCTCGCCGTACAACTCTATCTTTCTCATTATCAGATTCCTGTATAGGTGCGCGCGGTCCAGCTCCGGCCACCTCTCTCTTTTTCTCATGTGCACTTCTATCGTCGTCTGACGTATTCAATTTGTCCTCCTTATCAGCGCCCGCTAACGCTGTATCCTCCAGACCAGATGAAGGATGTTCCACCTCAGTCACCCCTCTCGGGTTCTCATGTCCTATGTCTTCTTTATCCACTTGTAATTCCACTTCTGACTTATCCACTTCCACAGACCTCTCATCTTTGGCTTCTCCTTCGTCATTTTCACCCTCCCCTTTGTATGCTCTCTTCAGTTTATTCACATTTACTAAGTGAGGTATCTCTTTGCCCGTCTTCACTGCTCTCAACCTCACCCTGTTATCCCCCACCACCTCTATTATCCTGTGTGGCCCTGTGTATCTACCAGCAAACTTCGATGTATTATTCACCGCGCATTTCGGATCATAGTAATATACCCACTCCCCCTCTATAAAAGATACAGGTCGAGCCCGTCCGTCCAATCTACGTCTGAGCTGCTCCTCATACCTAGCAGTATGAGCGTTGGCCGCCTCTTGTAATAACTGTATGCTATGATTTGTTCTAAGAAACCAATCCCTCTCAGATGGCACTTTAGGCAGTGGCCTTTCCTCAGCAAAGGACATAGCCACGGGATCCCTCCCGAACTGTAGTGCATATGGTGAAAACCCCGTCCTCATACTGATATTGGAGCGCACTGTCCACAATGCAATGGGTAATAGTTCTGGCCAGTGTTCATGATCCTCGGTCACATAGCATCCTATCGTATCCTCTAATGATTTATGCAATCTTTCAACCCTGGCATTTCCGGTCGGATTCCTAGAAGACGTAAACCTCTGTTTGGTTGATAATCTAGCTGTAACCTCACGAAAAACCTGACCCATATATGTAGACCCTCTGTCGCTGCACAGCACTTCCACCTTGCCGTACCTACACACGATCTCCCGTAGAAACACCCCAGCTGCCGTGTGCGCAGTCGTGTCTTTAGTACAGAATGCCTCCGGCCATCCCGTCAGAAGGTCTATGAAGGTCATAATATATTTATAACCTTCTTTGGACCTACGTAGTGGCCCAACAAAATCTGTCTGTATCACTTGCCATGGATAATCCGGCGTATCCCATGACCTTGCCTTGGCCCTAAAGTGAGGTGCTCTTTTTCTCAACGCGCACCTTTCACATAGCCGCACGTACCTAGCTATGTCCACCATCATATTTTTCCAATAAAACCGAGCCTGTACTTTTGTATTCAACGCCACTGTTCCCACATGTCCTCCGCACATGATATCATCATGCATGAGATAGAGCACTCTATTCACCATAGCCTTAGGCACCACTATTCTTGGGTTTAGGTCAGCTATAGGCCCACCCCTCTTTCTAGCTGGTTTTATATACTTGCATAACAATCCATCCTTCATACCCATGAAATCAGCATTATGTAAAATCCCTCGCGCCTTTTCCTCATCCACTGGCAATTCATCTCCCGCCAAATATCTCATCATCCCCCTGCAGAATCCATCCTTCCACTGCTCCTGAATGAAGGTTTCCCTATCCAATTCCTCCCCTATCAGTTCCATCACGAGTAACTCACATCCCACCTCAGGCTCAAACTCCCCCGACTCCTCGCCAGGTGTATCCTGTCCCACTGCCAACGGCACTCTGGATATAAAATCCGGCAAGTAGTGAGTGGCTCCCGGCTCATACCTAATCTCATAGTCAAAGTCAGTCATTGCTAAACCCCATCTAGTCAACCTTTTGGATGGAGCCTTACTGGCTTGTTGAAGCAAAGGTATTAATGGTTGATGGTCTGTTATTATCGTGATCTTAGCCCCAGTCAGCATATCCTCAAATTTCTTCAATACTCTTATAACAGCTAGGCCTTCTTTCTCTGTTATAGTGTAGTTTCTTTCAGCCTTTGTAAATGTATACCCATAATATGTTACCGGTCTCAGCAATCCATCCCTCTTTACACAGATGGCCGCTCCACACGCGCCATCCGAAGCATCTGTTAAGACATAAAAGTGGCCTCCAATCTCTGGGTGAACCAATAACGGTGTGCTTGCTAATGCTGCTTGTATTTTCTTGAATGACACCTCACACTCATCCGTCCACTTAAATGGCACCTTGATTTTCAACAAATTATTCAGAGGCATCGACAAAACAGCATAGTTAGGAATAAAACTCCTGTAATAATTACAAAGCCCCAGAAAGGATCGAGTTGTATGTTCATTATACGGTCTACCAAATTCCTGCACCTTTCTGATCACTTTAGATTGCGTCTGCACTCCTTCAGCATTAATAATGTGCCCCAAAAACTTGATTTCCGCTTTGCCCCACTCACACTTTTCCGGCTTCACTGTTAAGCCTGCTTTACCTAAAGCTGCCAATACTCTGCCGACATTAGTGATATGGCTGTCCACATCCGGATCAAAGATAATGATATCATCTAGGTAGGCTAGACAAGTACGTGGTATTAAGCCCCCTAGTGCTAATGACATAATCTTAGTAAATTGCCATGGGCTCTGCTTCATACCAAACGGCATCCTCGTCCATTGCCAAACTCCCGAGGGTGATTCAAATGCTGAATATTGCCTGCTGTCATGATGTAGATCGCACTGATGATACCCACTGAGCAAATCCATGGCTGTAAAGATTATAGGTTTTCTGTATGCCATATACAAAAACATGCTTCTGGCTGTGGGCATAGGGTATGTATCATCCGCCGTAATAAGATTCAACATGCGATAGTCTGTACATAATCTAGCCTTTCCATCCTTCTTCTGCACTACCACCAACGGACTTCTCCAGACGCTGTCACTGGGCTCAATAATTCCCAACTTTAACAATTCCCTCACCTGTTCATCAATAATATCCATCTTCTGAGGAGAATACCTGTATGGTCGCGCCATACACGGACCCTTGGACTCATCGACCCTTATTTTCATTGGAGCCAATGAACAATGACCCAACTCCTTCATAGAAAATGCTATAGTGTCCATGTTGACCACCAACATTTCTCTGAATACCTTCTGCTCCTCCAGCGTCATCATAGTGTCACCCAAATCAAGGCTCCTGATCTTCTTAATTTTATCCAGCCTCTCCTGCTCACTCAATGTAGAAACGCCACATCCACCACCATTGTCCTGACGATCCTGCCGGTGTATTGATCCCCCTCTAGCATCTTGACCATTCTCCCGCCGTTCTTCAGTACATCTTGCCAAAATCTCACGAGCCTCATCCTTTCTATCCCTGCCAACATTAGCTGTATCAATTACCTCCAGCAAATTAAGTTCCGGTTCATCTATGTCTTCCGCGTATGCTATAACCTCAGTTGTATCCACATACACTTGCCTGTCAGAGAGATTAGCAATTCTCATATACCATTTCTTTCCCACATAGTTCACCGCACCATCCGCAGCTACCACCGCCAAATTAGATGGTCCCAACAAGACCGTTGTTCCAACCCTTTCAGCCGCAACATCCCATCCTTTCACCGTCACCAATCTTTCCTCCCATGGGTCCAAAATCGCCGCTACTTCAATTGAGACCGGATCCTCAGTAAAGAGACGCACCTTTCCATCTATAGCTATAATCTGTGCCCTTGCGTCAATCAGAAAATTACGTCCCAGCACAATATCATAAGCCAGTGAATCCACCACATTAAAATCATAGTATATGCAAGCACCATCCATAAAACACTGCAGTCGCACCGTCTCATAAACTTGTAATGATGTTTTATCCCCCAGACGCACCTTCCCCAATTGAGATGGCTGCCTGTCCCAAATTGCTCTCTCACTTATACTACTCACAACTGTCCGCGCTATAAAACAATCAGACGCGCCCGTGTCCACCAAACATCTGTATGCATTCTCGTCAATAGTACACTGAACCAACCATGGCGCTTTGTCTTTTGATCCCCTATTTCCCGACCCATCCCCTGATATCAAATTTAATTCTGGGGTAGGAATGAGCCGTTGTGCCCGTTTCCCGGCCTGCGAACATCATTTCCCTGATCCCGTAGGTCTCTGTTCTGCTGAGAGGATGACAGCTGATCCCTGTATTTCTTCAAAAACGTGCACTCCTCTGTAGAATGTGTAGTAGAGTCATGAATTAAGCAATAGATTGCCCCTCCTCCTTTCTGACTCTCTCCTGCATCTCCCATCATCCTAGCATATTCCTGTGCTCTTCTCTGACCTTTATCATCCCCCTGTTGACCTTGCCTGCTTCCTCCTGTGTATCTCTGTCCTTGAAACCTGTTATTGAAATACTGAGACGCGTTATATTGATTTCCACCGCGTCCCCCTTGATAATTCCATCCTCGGCCTCCACCGCCTGTAGCAAACTGCCTATTCTGACCATATGTTCCCGCGCCGGTCCCTCTGCCCGCCTGCGCCTGATACTGCCCTTGTGAGTTACCACCCCTTCCAGCATATTGTCCCTGCTGATTCTCCCGTCCATGTTCCATCTCCCTGAGCCCCCGTCTATATTCCATAGTGCACATCTCCACCACTGCTTTAGTTTGTTCTCTAGCATACTCTTTAGGATCGAATTGATCGTCCCCACATGCTCCATCCCGAGTCCCCTCAGACTCTAGCATGTGTAGCTGCGCCACACCTTTGGAGTTCCTGCCCTTCTCCACATTTTCCCAATAAGACGCCAGTCTGAGAGCCTCTTCAAAAGAATCAGCATTGTGTTTCATCAGGTCCTTATCAATGGGCGGAAGCAAACCCCCCACAAAGACTGACAGTTTGATGACATCAGGAACATCCAACTCGTCATATTCCTTTATTTTCAATGCGAAGTCCCAGACCGACTGTCCCTTTTCCTGCTTCAGACAGTGCAAATCCCTATGTTTCTGCCACAGTGGCCTTTTGTCTTCAAAAACCCTCTTCACTATAGCCACTACTTTGTCCAAAGTATCCTTTTCCCCCTCTGGAATACCATCCATCCATTTCGATGCCCCCTTCTTCAAGCCCAATTTTGCATACTCAAGATGTTGATCCGGAGACCATCCAAATAGCTTTTGCATTCCATTCAATTCCTTGAAATACCTCCGATAATCCTCCCCAGGTTCCCCATTGAAGGATGGTAGTTTAACATTCGGACTAGGCGCCATGTCGTCGTCTTCAGAACCAATAATAGGTGCAATATCCTCCTCCACCTGTTTCTCCGCATCCAAATCACCCACCGAGCTCTCTTCACTATCGTTCCCCTGTACACCAGTTCCAACACCTGCAGCTACGGAGCCCTCAGCGGCTTCCTCCCGGGCCTCCCTTTCTGTCTGCCGTCTTCTCTTTTCATCCGCTCTCCGAGCCCACCAATCCTCCCAGTCACCCGAAACATCAGTCTGAAGATGGCTATTTAGAACATCATCTAAATGCCCCTCATCTGTAGTACGACCTGTACTATTGCCTGAGCGGATATTCGCAGTTACCTTCCTCCAATTTACAGTGTCGTTCAAAAATCTCTCCCTTCGTGCTACACGCTCCCGGTCTATCTCCGGCCTCGCGGGCGGCTCCTCCCCATCAATGGCCTGCCGATATCTCAGCTCCTGTTCCAATATGGCTCTCCCCCTCTCTATGCTCCGTCGTACCCTAATATTAGTGTTCTGCAGACCTGTAATAACTTCATCCACCCTTGTTTTACTCACAGACTCTCCCAGACGACTGCCACTTTGAGCACCTGTAATGACCGGTGTAGTACAGCTTGTCCAATCCTGTCCAACTCCACCATTCTCATCCTGACCCACCAAGTCTTTATCACTTAACTCTCTCCCATTCTCAACAACCACCAAGAAACCAGACGGTAGCAATCCAGCACTCCCCCCTTGTGAACCACCACAGGCCTCCGACCCCTGTTCCTGTATCTTCTCACCGACGTCCTTGCTTCGTCCTGGCACTGCCACCACTGTAGACGCCCCGTTTACTGGATCATTCTCCTCATGTGCGTCCCCCTCATTCTCATGACCATCCTTTGTTCCACTCTCATCCACCTGTCCGTCTTCATGTACTGGCTCAATCAACCCCAATGACGTTGCAATTGCTTCAAAATCCAAATCTTCATCACCAATATCCGCCACATCCCCCTCAGATGCGCGTCTGACTTGTCCCTGGTCCGCTGTACCCTCAAACTCAAGGCACCTAGGAGTAGCCTTACAGAAATTAATACTGGAGCTCCTAGCAATGGGCGTCGAAAAATACTTATAATTCACTAATCTGTCTCCTGTCGTCCATCCTTTGCAGAGATTATCAGGCCGTTCCCCTGCATCAGCACTCACTGTGTGCTCCTGAACCGCCGCCTGTTGCCCATCACTAGAAATATCAGCCCTGGCCTCCGACTCTGCCGCAGATGACTGATGCTCGTTCTCCACTCCCAATGCTGAGAATGGTCCAGAGGTATCGTCCACTACCACCGACCCTGCTGGTTCAGAATCAGCCGCAGTAGACAATTGTAGGCCAGACGTCCCCCCAGACTTGGGATCCCTTTGAGACGACGCCCGCTCCTCCTCTGACCGAGCCACGGGGAATCCAATCTCTCTAGACACCTCCTCTCCAGGCAACAGCACCACCTGCGACCTGGGTCCTAATTGCACATGCACATGTGTGTGATCCGATCTAAGAGTGACACGTGATTGATCAGGTCCCGCTTCACTCACTCCGGATCTTCCACCCTGTCCCTCTACTACACCACTATGTGCTACTGCTGCATTCCCAGGCAATGTGCGCGCTGCAGGTATGATAGTATAGACTTCCACACCGTCACTACTGTCAGTGTGTGGCGATGCCGCTGAGTCACATCCAGCGTCTGAGCTGTTAGGTATCGGGTACGGCGAGCCGCTCATCAGTACAATGATAAGCCCAACCACTAATTCTCCACCATCTGGGCTGTGTGGGTTGTGTTTATATGTATATTAATGTGGTATAACTTGTGTAGTTATTATCAGCTCACTCCGCTGTTCTCACGTATTTGGGAAGACTAACTCTAGTGGTATGATGTTGGCTCAGCCCATCCTTTTAACCAACACCAAGACGCCGATACAAGTCACCATTTATTGTTCATTGGTTATTCACAGTTACAGCTGATGATGGGTCCACTCATGGTTGTACAGCTTCAACGACATCAGTCTATTCATACAAGCAGTTCATGTTTAACAATCCGATGCTACTGGAGAGGTATAAGTGCCATAGAGATCCTGTTCAATCCGTTCTTACATTGGCTAAGTGTAATACTAAATACTAAACAGCTTCATCCTCGTCTACTCCAGGAGTATGTGTTGCCTCCTCGGCTGCTCCCACAATACTGACTCCTCCCTATCTCTTACCAACCCCTCACACCTTTCAGACGCCGGTGTTTGGCTCACCCGTATTCCCCCCTCCCCCTCTACAGAATCTACCTGACCAGATCTCGTCGACTCCCCTCCGTCTACACATTCCACAGCCTACCATAAACTCTATACTACCATAAACCCTATACAGGACTCCTATAGCACTCTCCCATATAGCATATAATAAATACACACATAATACGGCATACAATAAATACCTACATAAGTGTACCCTGTTATACCCGTTCATTATAATTATTGGCTATTGATGACAAAACACCACCCACTGTTATCCAGAGCTTACCGATCTTGGCAGTAGTTTTAAATTCGAAGCATTAGTTTTGAATAAGGCCTTGACGAAACACTCAATACTTGTTCCATGTAGTGCTGTGCAAACTCTGGCAGTGGGCTAACATGGCTAAAACATCATCTGGTGATCTCTCAGTGGTTTCTGAGAAGTTACTGGCTTCAGCATTAAATTTTATCAATGAGCAGCTCATAATGTAAAACCTCACTTGAAGTGAGAACCCATAAGTTAATGAACTAATTCTATATGGTTTCTTACTTTCTCTCTACCATTAAGTTAGTGGTAAGGGTGTAAGTTAAACCCCTCTTGAAACCATTTCTTTCCTTTCTGGCATCAGATGTCTTCAACAGTGTGTATTTAAGTCCAAAGCTCATCATTTTGAAATTTCAATTTGAGTGATTCACATCTCACATATATATTTCGTATTTGATTGTCATCGCTTCTCTTTACTTCTCATTTCAGGGAAATGTATACAATATGGTCATTAGGATCTGCATGAAATGACACAAGGCAATTCATTTGTATTTCAAATTCAGTTTAAAGGGCAGAATTCTTAATGACGTTACCTGACGCGGTGTGCCTTATTTAACGATTTTAACATCAGGGTTCTAGATTCTAAGGTAATGACTTCCTATTGGAAGCAGAATAAGTGTGCTTGTGATCTGGTTCTGGGTCACATCATTACATGTTGATGGGTGATGCAAGACAAAAAGGGACATTGTTTAAAGCATACCAGTGTGTGTGAGTGTGCTTGTAGCTGGGGGGAGGGAGTTTAGGTTGTGGGAGGAGCATCAGGTATCGCAGTACTAAATCACATTAATACTGGCTCCACAAGCAGGCCTCAACAGTTAATCTGAACATTCAAATAAGGCTCAGTTTGAAACGTGATCAGAGCTGACGTGTCCTTTGTTTTGAGGATGAAGTGAAAGTCGTGGTGATTTCGATAGGGGGATATTGGTGGGAGAGCTCTCGATCCTTTTCATTGGAATCAACTCAATGTGATGGTTCTAAGAAAGTAAGATTTTCAGTGTTCAATTGATATGATGAGTGCATACATACTTATGTAGAGTATTAAACAAATAACATACCTAGAAAATCCACTGAGCTCACTCATAGGTGTTTTAGTTGAATTGAAATTGATTGATTAGATAATGTATATATACATGAGTCCTGCCAATCGTTAAGACCCACTTGGCAAACCTTTATATTTGGTTCGGATAAAAAACGTTTTTGAATAAGGTTATTTCAACGTTGAAAAAAAATGTTTGTTTTTTTCAACCAATTTTCAACCAAATAAAAGAGATTTTTATTTACTTCTCTTTTACGTAAAAAATAAAAACATTTTTTGAGTACATGTTTTGACGTTTTTTTACGTTGAAAAAGAATGTTTGGCAAACTTAGGAACGAGATAAAAACGTTATTTTAACGTAAAAAAAGGTTTTTACGCCAAGTGGGGATATGTAATACGCCACCAGCCGATTCCAAAAAGTACCCTTGCTTATATCCCTTCGCACTAGAGCCAATAGTCCATCCATCTAGCCATGCCTATTTTTCTTTCATAGACCAAAGAGATTACAGTCCTCCCTGCCTAGATCCACTATGTATATATCTATGCATTTGGATGTGTGAGTGAATATGTGTCACTCTATAGCATCCCTCACCCTCAGCTTCACACACTCACGTGACAGCCACATGACGTTTTAAGGAAGGTGTCACACATCCGGGCTCCTGGTAAGAAGACGTGATGTGTCACTTAACGTCCACGTGCTACGTCATTATAGGTGGTCATGTCATTCTACCATTAGCTGGTTTGGGCTGAAGGTGTAGCGTTCCATTATAGGCAGTGGTTTGAGATCGTTGGGATGTCTACAGGAAATTGTGGTAAAAAAGAAACATGAAATTTGTTAGTAGGCTGGGGAGGTGTGGGCTGGGAACCTGGATAAATCACCGGAGGAAATATAATATAAATATCATCATACCATCCTGTACTGTCACGTTCAATTTAGTCAATTCCCTATGTCTCCAATTCTTGATTTCCGCCTGAGGTTCGCAGAAAAAGTTTTTATCGGTTCAGTTCATACCAAATCAATGTAATAGCAGTCATTTTAAGGAGCCACATCTGGTCTATTTAAAGCACCAAGACCTGGAGTAAATCTGAAAGTATTTTCTGAAACTGGAGGAGGAGGTTGGCACATCAGTCAGTCCCTTCAGTTAGTCTCTAATGTCATTTTATTCCACTGTAGGTAATAATGCCTGCATAGCATAGTGGCTCGTTTAAGCGACTGGGCACCTATCTTTGACCCACCTACTTTTAAGTACAGAAAAGGTCTTGATGGCTTTGAAGATGACCGTGCCTTCTGCCTTTCACCTCAAGGACACCTCAAGAAAGATCATAAGTATTACTATCAAGTACAGATGCAAATGTATGCATGTGACGTGTCCAGGTGTGACTTTGTTATATGGACAGAGACAAATGTGCATATTGACATTGTGTATCGAGATGAAATCTTTATACAGGACTGTCTCCCCAAACTTGAAATGTACTTTAAAAACCACCTCCTACCAGAAATCATTACACGACAAAATGATCCTTCCCTACCTTCTACAACAAGTTGTGGACTGTGTTTGAAGCCAAAATATGGGAAGGTGATAATCTGTTCATTACCATCATGTCAGAAGTTCTTCCATTATGCATGTGTAGGTATAAAACGTTTAAAGAAAGGATGGTTGTGTCCTCAATGTAAGTAACTCCCTCCAAAGTACTAAATGGATAAGTCAAGAGAATGCAACACATTCTAGCTCTAGGTCACTTTTTTCATTTTATTGACACCAACATATAGTTCACTGTACTGAATCAAAACATACTAATGTGGTCTTGAGATGATTTGATATGAGCTCATATAAAACCTGATAAAGGTACAGATTTCTCTTGGACTATTTTTTGATGACCAATGAAGGCTTAGCCTGGTTCACATTGCCAACACAAGTTGCAATAACCTAGTAATAATGAACAACTTAATTTAAAACTTGATAATTCAGGCTAACTATAAAATGTGTAGTGAGTCTAATTCTATGTGTATTTAAGGGATACCATTTATAGTTATCTATACATCTAGTTTGGCATTTGTAATGTAATGCACTAGTCAATGAAGACAGTTAATTGCCTGGTGTGAAGGCAGCTATCAACCTATCATTGAGGTAACTATCACTGATGCCATTCCTGTGTCAGTGGTTGCTATGCTGTATTCAAGAAATACTGAAAACAAAATAAACTTCATCAGTGATCCATTGGAAACACTATTGTCACTGAGTCTTATTTCATTAGGATTGACACTCTAGATGAGCATGCACTCTTTCATGCTTAGACATAAGCCTATACCGGGCGCACAATTACAAACTGATGATAATGTCTTTGTTTTGGGCTGCAATCAAGAATAGTTTAAACTCATGTGGATAGCAGTAGGTTGGTACTGTCATCTGAAGTAGGTAACAGTACGTCAGTTATGCAATCTAGGCATCGTTTAACTGAGTTAGTGGCGGTTAACCACACTCTGAGAAATGTTTGTCAGACAGGCACAGACAATGACCATTGGATTCAGCAGGTCAGCCATTGATATTGGGACAATAGTGTTCAATATTCTGTTGTCTTTCCACCTGCCAATTACCCTCTCAACATGAATTCTGCTTCTGGCTAGTTCACGGGATTTATCTACTTCTCCAGGATCGAGCTGTTTCTTTCCTCTGGTGAAATAGGGGATTCTTAGAGTTGCCCCCACAGCAGCAAGTTCCTCCCTAATCAGGAACCCTCTGTCTGCCATCACCATATCACCTGTTACCAGGTTATCTAGAAAGCCAGATTTGAGGGTTATTTCCTTGTCTGAGACACGGCCACCCCAGCCAGTAGACACAAATGATATTGCACCGGCCGGGGTGATACCAATGAGAAATTTAATGGTATTATGGTGTTTATAGTTACTCCAAGTTTGTGCTCTTGGAGTAAGCTTGGACGGCCGTTCAATAAATATCTCTGTGCAATCGATGACACAAACACAATTTCTGAATTTCCTTCTGAAGACGCTGGGCATATTTTTTCTATTTGCTTCCTTTGATGGCCACTTAATCAAAGGTGCTAATGTCTGAGCCATTATAGGTAGACAGTGCCTCAATATCTTTGAGACATCTGGTGCAGATATTTCAAATCGGTATGCAAGGTCCTTGTTTAGAAGTCCAACACGTAACTTTATAACCACCAACAGAATTTGATCTACTATGGATAGTTTAGCGACTTTGTTAATGTTGTCCTTCACTTTTGACACTATCCAATCAAACAACAAAATAGCATCAAGGCCTGTGTAGAATTTGAATTGTTGTCTGTCCTTTACCAGCATTTCATATCCAAACCTTTTCTGGTTAACCTTTTCCTTTAGCTGGTTGTTCTCCTCACGCAATGCATACACTTCTTCTTGTAGATAACGATGGTCTTCTTCAAGTTGTCTGTACTTAGTGGAGAGTTCATCAAAGCACACCTTGCTCACTGTTTCTGTTAGAAAAAAAAGATACAATTGTAAGAATGCAAAACATGATTGTATTAAATGTTTACAAGATAAACAGGTGCAAGTGCTGACCTGTGGGGTTAGTCAGAATATCCAATATGTATATATCACACAATAATAGTTCTAACATGAGAGGAAATTTATACCACATGTAACCTATACCATTGGCTACAACACTCACCAGGTGTGGGTGTGTCAGGTACACAAGGGGTGGTATTTTCATGGGTGTCATCATTTGATTCGACTTCTGCAGTCACTTGTCCTCCTCCATTGGTATGGGCCAACGGTATATTTTCTTTTTCATTTCGTCGCTTCTTACTCCTTTCAAAGCGTTCCTGTTTCTGCTTATCAGCACATTCAGATTTTGGCTTGAAGGAAAATAGCGATGGCACAAAGTCAGGGCTACTGGAATCTAAAGACATCTTTCCTGAAATGAAGAACAGAGTAGTTTAAGTCATGCTGTAAAGTTGGTATTTTAACTACAAATAACACTTACCCAGCTGGGGTCCTGTTCAAATCTGACAACTTTCTTACATTGGTATATATCATGTAGTTACATGTATACATGTCAATCAATACTTCCTGCTTCCCATTGGCTGCCTTACTCCCCTTAGCCCCTCCTCCTAGGTGCCCACTACTCTACAGCACCAGTTACTGTTACACAACCATCAACCCCCTCCCTCTTTGCATACCAATCCCTAAGTCCAATGATATCTATTTTATTGTTTAGTTGCTATCCTTTATCAATCTATTATGTTCCCCCTTCTCGACATTATACCGTTGCATTGCAACTCAAAAGTCACTTGGCTCCTGAACTAAAATGTTTTGTACCTGCATGACACAGTAATACAGTGCCAGAAACAAAAATAAAAATTTGGCTTCTGGACTACAACATTTGAATTCATCATAATGAATCAACACCAAAAAAAATATTTTGGCTCCTGGACTAAAAAAATTGCGTGACCATGATGCATCAATGCAAAAGCCATTTGGCTCCTGGACTAAAACATGTCTTATCATGATGCATCAGAATTTTGCATCAGTGCAGTGCCAATGAAATTTTGGCTCTTGGACTAAAACATTTGTGTCACCATGATGCATCAGTGCAGTGCAAATGAGAATTTGGCTCCAGGACTAAAACATTTGTGTCATCATGATGTACTGGACTAAAGCATTTGTATTCATCATCATGTATCAATGCTGAAAAAATATTTTGGCTCCTGGACTAAAAAATTTGCGTGACCATGATGCATCAATGCAAAAGCCATTTGGCTCCTGGACTAAAACATGTCTTATCATGATGCATCAGAATTTGGCTCCAGGACTAAAACATTTGTGTCATCATGATGTACGCAAGGCGTGGCCTATATGCGACGCGCGGCTTATACTCGGGACGCAGCTTATAGGCGAGGCGCGCCTTATAGGCAAGGTCGAATTTTAGGCAAAGTGCAACTTTTAGGCACGCCGCGGCTTATAGGCCCGGGGCAGCTTATACGCGGGGCGAGGCTTATAGGCGATGTGCGCCTTATAGGCGAGGCACACCTTATAGGCAAGCGGGACTTTTAGGCAGGGCACGGCTTATATGCGGGGCGCGGCTTATACTCAGGCCGTGGCTTATGAGCTTGGCTTATAGGCAAGACACGACTTTTAGGCGAGACAACTTTTAGCTGAGGCGCGGCTTATAGGCGAGGCGCTACCTTTAGGCGAGGCGCAGCTTTTACGCAAGGTGCGTAGCTTATACACAAGGTGTGCCTTATATACAAGGCGTGGCTTATACGCAAGGCGCGGCTTATATGCCGAGTATTATGATACCATTTTTTTTATCATGCCCATGGTTATTTATTCCCCCCTCCCCTTACTTAAAAATGATCATTCCGTACGAGAATAAAGAGTGACACAAATATTTTTGACACCCCCTCTTTAGGCCATGATAACATTTTTAACCCTCTCCAGGATGGGGGGGGTCAATAAAAAAAGCATGGGGGGTGAAATCTCACACCCCCCATATCATCAAAATTTTGACCACACGTAAAAATAGAGATAGCAGCATACATACCTGACAGAAAGTGTGCACTGCACACTCTGGCATTGTTGATCTTTGATTCTGGCCATTGGGCCCTTTGTAGTGCAGCAATCCATAACTGTCTCCTGTTCTGATGAAATGGATGGCTCCCTTTAGGAATCCTATGAATCTTTATCCCAGGCATGTCTGAGTGGTTCTTACAGTCATATGCACAGCACCAGGAAGGCATGGCTGTTGTTGTATGTGTGGGTGACTGATCTTCTGACTTTGTTTTATGAATATATATATATATATATATATATAATAGTACAATCATTTGGAGCCTGATGGTTCTGGAAAGTCAAGGGTTGTGCATAATCAGTCGTTGAACCACTCAATTTGTATATGTACACTAAGACAATTGATGATTGGAAATGGCTCTGACAACTGCTACACCTGCAGACTGTTTGACATTGAATTATATACATGATAAAGGCGGCTAATGTGCTACCTATCAGGGCTTGAATGACATATGGCAGATTGTGGTAAACTCCTGCACCTGGCCTTTATAGCAAACTGACAAGATATATATCCAAATAGTAACTATCTGGTTATGATATCTAAGATTGGATTACATATGTCACTCACTGGGCAAGTGGTTTGAATGGAAATAGGTGATGCTGATAAAGTACTAAGGGAGCTAGCTGAAGTGCTAGACAGTGTATGTAACAAAATAGTATACATAGTTATGCATTTACTTCTTGATCATCAATGCAATTAAAGAAATACACATTTTAGCCAAAACACAGTCATTTACAGTGAATACCAAATTTAGTGATGGAGGAAAGGAGGGAGGGGTGGGGGCTATAATCGTACCAACAAGTCATATCTAATCTAGATACAACAACATCATACTCCGTTCCGTTAGCGTCCAGTATACTATTGCAGTGTTGGAGTACATTCATTAACGCTACAGACAAAAAAGGTTTACACGGAGGCAAGCTGAAAGCACCAACAAACCCCACCCCACATAGATTGCCCCATCTACTCACATGCTCATTCTAGATGGAGTGTAAGTTGGGTATACTAGAGACTGAAGAATCCCCATAATATACCAAAACATGTTGTGTCCTAGCCATGCTGAGCTATGTGTGTGCCTGTGTAACAAGCCAGTCTAATTCACCTAATGATCATCTTGTGTACATGGCTGTATAGCTCTCCTCTAGTGATACCCTTGGGGTATAGTTAGTGTTTATTGTTCTGTGAGCTGCTCTGTGAGTTGTTCACTAGCCCCACAGGCTGCAGTCTGATTACCCACCTGCTCTAATATACCTCAAGGGAGGAGATGTGTAATTCTGGCCTTCTCTTGCCTGCTAAAAGCACCGTCAATAGTCTATCCCTGGATTTCGCCAGAGAGAAAGCATTGCAGCAGAACATTGGTGGTTCCAATATTTAATCCTATCCAGATTCCTTGTTACTTCAGCATGGAACCATTTACTACGCAGCCCACAGCAGACCGCCATTTTGAAAATTATTTTTTATTAGTCCTCGTTCCATGCATGAAATAAACTTTGGTATCACCTTCTGATCAACAAGTAGTGATGATTTATGTCGGTTGTTATCTCTTATCACTGCTGGTAATAAAACATCTATTCCTTTCTGACTCTCGGCTGAACTTGAGAATCTTTGTGAATATTTATTCAATTTATGATACATCAGGTATTTGGATTCTAAAAGTTATAGATGGCCTTGGAAAACAGGCTACGCACAAATGTGTGTTAGAATATGTTGTGAGGCAATCCCCATGACATTGTATTCAAAATAACTACACACTCTCAGCCCCAATTGTAAATGGGCTATAAATATCTGTAGTAAGTACAGTACAACCCACATCAGATCATCGTGTTTGTACTGACAGCAACTACCACTGTTTTAAAAAAATAGAAGCAATCTATAGTAAAAAGCTTGCCGCGGTATGACAGTGCACCTTTCACTTAAATGAACACACATTCTACTGCAATCCAATTCCAGAAAATTACACCTAAAGCGGGTATTCCATTGTGTCGGTTGGCCGGAAATTCCGTAATCTGACCAACGCAATTCCAATTCCATCAGCCAATTTTTTTCATCGGATTATAAAAAGTGATCGGATGAGAAAAAAATTTCGGCCGATTGACGGCCGACTGACACAATGGAATACCAGCTTAAATATTCCATGAAGAGCACACAGCTTCTTTAATGGCCAGAGACAAAACATTTTAATTATTCTTAATTACGCGTAGCCGTGACAGGTGGGGAGCCTATTAGGGTGAAAAACCCTGATGTATTAGAGGCTGTGAAGGTGGGGTCTTACTCGTGCGGCGTCATTATAGAAGGTATAGGGATTTAGAATATTTTGTTTTAATGTCAGTCCATTATCTAGTGGCAAAACATCACATGATTATCGCATTTGCATTTTTAGCATTCTTTCAATATTGAAATCAAGAGTAGTTCGTTCTTTCTGGTCTCAAAGGAGCACAGTGTTGTTGTTTCCTTCTGTTTTTATTTTGTTTTTCATTCCCCCCTTCAAAAGTACCAAAAGTAGTTGGTGTTAAAAGATCTGTTATGGCCCAAGGATCATTTCAGTAATATCAAATTTCCGATTCAGTTTGATTGGAATTCATCTTTAAAGGAATGATTTTTATATAAAACGGGTTGGTCTGTGATGACAATTGTGGTTAAGCTCAAACTGTTGTCAATACCATTGACATTGCAGATCGATCTAGGACTATGAAGGTGCAAAGCTTAAAACAATGCCAATAATTATTGACATTGCTGATCTAGAACTATAAAAGGAATAACGCTTATAGTAATGTCAATAACTATTGACATTGCTGATCTAGAACTACGATGGTGTCAAGCTTGTAACAATGTCAAAGGTTATTGACATTGCTGATCTAGAACTATGAAGGTGCAACACCTACACTTATGCCTTTATTTATTGACATTGCAAATCTAGAATTATTCATGAAGATGCAAAGCTTGTAACCATGTCAGTAACTATTGACATTGATGATCTAGAACTATGAAGGTGCGCTGCTTACAATAATGTCAATAAATACTGACATTGCCGATTTAGAACTATTCATCTGATATGACTTCATATACCGTACCCAGTCTGCAATTAAGATTGTCAATTAAGACCCTCAAATTGACACCACGCACTAGCACGAACACCATTTCTGGGAACACTCTAAACATTGTTAGTGCTTAAGACAGGCAGGGAATTAAGGTCCCCCTACAGCAACACGGGAAACGTGTTATCAGGGAGGTACAATGTGACAGCAGTAATAGGCAGAATTAAAACTCCTCCAGTTGGTATTGATTCCCTGTCCCAGCTCTCTGGTTAGGGGATCCTCAGAGTAGAGTGGATCTACACTCTACTGTCTCTGTTTTTGTCTAGTATATGGTTCCACTGATTCGTACACAAACCTTTTATTTCTGGTGTATATTTTATTAGATTGTTTGGTTCTGCATGCTTAGAAGCTATTGCGTATTGGGTTGTCAGAGGGGGTTTAAGTCTTCGTAGTTAATTTACAATGAAGCATCATTGCGGATCAAATATAAGTTTAACGCTTTGACTATAGTCTATTTCTGAGTGTTTCCATTATAAATCTTTACACCTTGTGCGTTTTATAGAGATTTTATTGCCTCGTTCAATATGAGTACTGTAGGCCTGTTCGGAAGAGCCTATCTTTGGTTCCAAATCCCCCAAAAAACACAAAGATGCAGGGTTACGAATCAAGATGGGATCAAACCCCCAAAAGCGAAACCCATCGAACCCAACCATTTCGATTCTGCTGCTGACTCCCAGAGAAGCTGACATCTCTGACATAAAATGGAATGGGATGAGGGGATTGTCAACATCAAAAACACTTACCCCGACAGTTGGGGCCAATGACAATTAACATTAAAAATGCAGAGGCAAAACAGCTGAGAGCCTCTGGGGGCTGTTGCTATAGCAGCCTCATGGTTTCCTACTGGAAGCGTCGGAGGACTCGGGGTAGCCCAAAAAGCGCCTTAGGGAAATGGAAGGGACATCTGATTTGGAATGAGCTAAATAATTCATCACATTTACGGCCTCCCCTCAACCCCATTTTCTCATTATCTGCCGTGGTGGTTTCTTAAGTGGTTTAGTTGGGCCTTTGGGAGTAATTGCACGTTTTTATATTTTGTTTCTGTCTTCAGGTCTGTCACCACCCCGGCCTTAGATGTCTCTTGGATATGCATTACAGACTGTTTAGAACAACTTCACTTTTTTGCCACTAGGTTTACTATTCTCACTGTTGCCTAGACTACTTTCTCCCACTCTGCCCATCCTTCCTTTCATTACCTCTGCCTACTCTATCTTTCCCCCGATCCAATTAAGTAAATTTAGGTAAGCACAGGAGGTGTAGATGTGTGACTGGAGAGAAGAGGAAAGGATGGGGTGATGGGTTGATGGCCATTTGGTTATCACTATCCCAGTGCCGTGGATCCAGCCAATATCGACCCATTGCTATCTGCGCCTGACCATCTGCCAGTAAACCCTTATTATACCCGCAGGGGACCTAAACCCCAAACCCTCAATGCTGGACGCGCACAGGGACAGTTATCTGTAGGTGTGGACCAGATATAAGGGAAGGCTGAGAGCTGAAAAAGAAATCCTGCAATTAGCATAACCTTTAGCCATCGATTTCACACTTATTTTATATTCTTTTCATAGCTCATATGAATGCATTTCCAATTCAGTAACAGGTAATGATTACCTGCAATTATCATTGAAGGTCATTTTTCTCTCATCAAAATATCTTAAACCTTTTCATTGTGAAAAAAACAAGGTATATAATAATATATTCAGGACCTGTGTATTGAGTAGTGTGGTACAATAATTAAGTTGATTTTTGATGATATAAAGGCAAAATGAGGTACACTGTTTCAAATAGGCATGCGATACATGAACTTGTTCAAAACAGACCAGACTCCTGTAGACTTTATGTTTATGTAATATCGGTGCAAGAGTAGTAGCTGTTCATTCATTTTATGACAAGTTGTTGTGGCCACATCAACAGCTGATGACAGGCTATAACCATTGATGGCCATATGTGGGGAAATAAAAGAGATAAAGCTCTTGGATTGGAACAAGCTATTAACTCCCCGTTCATTTAACAGTGCAGTCTCGAGCCGATAGTGCTCAGCTTCATCGTTATAGCGTGTACAAAGCCTATTGAGCTACTACCATTGTAGATGGTTCAGGTTGGTATGTAGTTAACCATTCATGTTGAATGAGTACCAGATATAGAATGCCAAATCCGTACCTTGAATAAATGGCCCTTTTTATAGGCACCAACTTTACACTTAGAATCTTGGAGCTATAAAACACCCAGCCAAGTAATTAGAAATTTCTTGTTCAGATATTTATTAGTGGGCGCCCCCTATATGGAATACCCTAGTTGTTCCTACTGGCCAAGTGAGAGAGGCTTCATCATAAAGCCCCAATCCCCACATGGTAGTGCTCCATTTATGCATCTGAGCGCTAATTAATTTCAATACCTCTCTATACCCTGGCCCTTATTGATGCTTTTTCGAATTATGTTTTCTTGCTTAAGATTAACTCCAATAATACGCCAATTTATCTGGCACTTATTCCAAACCAGCATTTATTTGTAACTCTGGTGCTTAAACAAGTCAGTACAGCAGCTCTACTTGAGTTCCCATGGGTGCCAGGAATAGCAGATGAGCTGCTCATGGTAGGTCCCTACCCCTGTGGACACTTATTAAAATATTGAATCCATGTTTACCTACCATTAAAAGTGAATTTGGCCAGAGGGCTTCTGGTCAGTATCAAGATGTGTAGGTGGCAGAAGCAGAAATGTGTCTAAAGGTGGCACTAGACTACTGTGCAGCACTCTAAAGTTATTATACATAAGGGGACAAGGCTAGATCATGGAACTACTATTGTGTACTCTACCGCTAATAGACTACATTATTGTGATGGGGTGATGGTGTTATAAAAAAGCCATAAAAGATGGCCTTAATATGTGCCTATAGGTGCTATTGTAGATTCCAATGCCGCTCAATCGGAGGTTCTCATGCAAGGTTGCGGTCATTTTTTGAGACTGCCCATTGGTCCCTACAACTAATAATTATAGGTCATAGTTTCAGACAATACAACTAAAAGAAAACAAAGTCAGTATTAGCACAGCATGAACACCCCTTGCTCCTCAATACATTGGCATCATGACCATGTGCAGAGCTCCCTGTTGAATCTCCACACCAGGGCTGCATTCATGCGTGATCTTGCGTGCACCTATTGGGCGGATATACTCTCAAAGGATCAGCAGTATGCTCCATACAGTACACTGCACTGGTAGATCAAGATAACCAAGGAACAGGAGAAAGCATAATGTCTATGGTGTTGACCTATTTGTGTCTATGTATATATTCCTCCAGCAGCTGACCCACTGCTTCATCCAGCACCTTGCAATATAAACAGCTCCAGCGCAATAGACGCTTCGGGCAGTGCCATTCCCATTGGTCTCTATTATCGTCAGCCTATGAATAAGCAAACCATCAAGACGCCAGCTTCATGTTTGCATATAGAACACTAAAGTAGAAATGCAATGGGGTAGTAACTAGCAATAGGAATGTGTTATTCGTTGGGAAGGTTGTTGGATAACTTAGACTTCTAGTGCTGTTTTCGCCATGTTTTCTTTGTCTGCGCAATATCTGGCTAATAAATTTTGTTTGTGTATATACACCCTTTTGGCTAAGTCCCTGAGGCGTAGGATACATTGTCAGGTATTCAAATAGTATTATCAGAAAGAAACCCTTTTTTGTACTATAGCCACTGGACTGATTTGCATTGAGTTCTAAATGGATGAGCTGCAGTAACTGTGTATACAATTAGTAGCATTCTGGACCCTATTGCGTTATCAATGCAGTAATGGTGACCTACTCTATTGGAAGGCGTATTAGCTATCCCTACATAATTATTGTACAGGACCTATGTGAGATATAATATTCATATCATTCTGTCATGCATTCCAGCTAGTTGTACTCCAAAAGGAAACTTTGTCTGCACTGGGGTCAAATGTTGGAATGACCTCACACGTCATTGGAATGGGATGCATTGAATTCCAAATGAATAGGTTGCAGCAACTAGACAAGTACATTCTGAACCCAACTGTACAACTGGGCGTCTTATTGATGCAGCGGTTATGGCTTATCCATAGGCGTGCACATTGCCTATCATTTGCATAGGGTCATAAGGAAAATATAAATTGGAGGAATACATGGATGCATATAACATCTATATCCCAATATATTGTGTCTGGGCCCTTTTACGGACCTGTTCCCCCCTGTCGTGATGACCTGGCGTGTGAGCTGCTCTCTGAGCATTCCTGTGAGCACTCTGCGCAGAGGCCAAAGGCTGGACCAATACTGCACGTACCTATTAACCCCGGCCCCAGACAAGCTGGAGTCAGAGCATGGCTCTCCAAGGTCTACTCCCCTCTCCCTGTGTCCACCACAGCAATCACCAGAATAGGAAAAAAGTACTATAGCACAGAAAAGGGACAGTAACAAGGAAGAAAAACGGTTAGATTAATAACAGTGGTCTGTTTTGTTACCTTGCCCATTACTCACTCAGCTTCTGTATGGTCTATTTTTTTAGTGTGCCATATTAGCATGGAAGAATATAGTGTTAGCATGCACAGAGTACCAGACAGGATTTTACATTAAAGCAGAAATAAGTGCAGCAAAATGTAATAAGCATCCATAAATGGTAGGCCATCTGTTTTTACTGTAAAGCGATTCATACCATCTAAGCAGCGTCCACTGAGCTGTGAAATCCATGGGTTGAGTTGACTTTTTTCATTTGCATTTTTGTCCTAAGTACCAGATTATGGTACTTAGCGGAAATGACAGCAGACCGGACATCCCTTGATGATGAGTTGACACCAACATAATTCCTCCATTTGTGAAGCATATACCAAATGAAATGATATGGTTTAGCCAGAACATCCTTGAAACATTATTCTAACTACCTGTCAGGTAGATTCCTTGATATCATGGCTGAATTTAATAGACATAAATCGTAAAATTTCGAAGGGGGCGACCAGCTGTGCGTCTTCCTCATTGCAGTTGTCAACATGAGCTCTCATGCCATCTGATGGGTGTGGACCACTAAATTTGACATGGTGACATGGCAATTTCTTAAAATCGACATGTGACATGAGAGGTTCTTAGAGGTGACATTTGACATGGGGATTTAAGTGACATGTGACATAACCATTTCTTAAAATTGACATGTGACATGGGGGACCCCCCATCCACACCCCCCATCTGGTGTATAGCCTATGAAATAGCCACGGGCATTAACTTAATAGAAGTGGAACCATAGCGGAGGAGTAAAATCAATGCTACTACTACCCCTTCAGTACATTCCCACTGTGAGTAAGTTGACACCCTTGAAAGTATCACCACCTAGTGTGTACTGATTGGACCGCTCGGGAAGGAGATCAACATGAAACCAAGATAGCAGAGGGCCGTCTCGTCCGGTCGTAACAGAAAACAATGGATTCTATCAATATTAAAGGTAAATACTTAGAATTAATGGTGGAAACCATGTCATAAACGCATAAATGCGTAATGAATAGACTTGAACACATGCCTTTCAGGGGCTTTATATAGGCACATTCATATAATTCATATAATTATCGCTCAGTCAAAACACCAGCAATGGCCAAAAGTCCCCGCACCAGCCAATGGCCTAGACAACTATAGAGCTCTCTAGTTGATATTTAAAGAAAGAGTGCTAACAGACCGATGTGTCCGAGAAGGCTTACTGCCATCTGACCATTGGGCATCTGCGAATATGGTCTACCCCTTATGGCTGGAATACATGTACTTTGGCAGTTAATACCTGGAGGAGAGACGCATCACAAGGCCATGATAGATTATGATAAGACAGTAAAATAAGATCTGCGAAAATGGGGCTTAGTGCGGGGGTACTAAGACCCCTTTTCCCAGTCCATGTCACAGTTATACTTTTTGATAAGAGTATCCTACCCATTTTCTTTCTAAATTGCATTATTACAAAGGACAGAAGACCTATGGTACATTGTCCAACCAATTTAAAAGTAAAACTCCTTTTTAATATACAATCACCTGTAGATGTTCCGATAGTAGGTAGAATACCATATCGATATGTAATCCAGGAATAGATCTATAGATGGTGACACTAAATGAATGCCACGTTTATATCCGCATTAGATCTTTACTAGTACTACACTCCGGAAAGAGTATCTCTAGAGCCCTTGGGCCTCTGCTGCCTTTCCTGTTGTATTGACACAGTATCCAGTACATATGTTTTGTACAGATGGAAAGTCAACAGGGATACATGCCCCCAGCCCCTGTTGGTAGTGGCAGGCAAACAGTTTATTGGAGGAGATGAAAGGTGACTGGTAATTGCTGACGGAGCCCAACGAGCTGCTCACGGCTGCTCCAGGCTAGATGGGGATGTAGGGGTCTGAGCAGTTCGTGGTTGGTCGGCTGCTGGACTGTAGGAATGGGGAACAAGTTTACCATTCATTTTCTCTCTGTTCCTATGATATCTCTGTATCTATCCCTCTGCCGACCTCTTTCTCTATTATGTTCTCTGTGTCTCTTTCTCATTATTCATGCACTTTCTCACTTTCCCATGCACTCTTTGTCTCCCTCCCTCTCTCACTGAGTCGCTCTCTCTCTCTCTCTCCCTCTCTCTCTCCCTCATGCTCTCTCCCTCTCTCTCTCCCTCATGCTCTCTCCCTTTCTCTCTCTCTCTCTCCCATGCACTTTCTCCCTGCGTGTCTCTCTTTCCATTCATGTAGGTAATGCAGGCTCTTTCAGATTTATCTCTCCCATCTGTTTCACATACCGTTTGAAAATGGCCCTCTTCCCATTACCGGGACCCATGGATCTTCCCTCCCACATTTCAACGTTTTCATCGCATCCACATTTTGATTTGGTTTGTTGGAATTAAGACTGATGAAGATGATGTTCCCTTCCATTTTACAATTATACTGTGCTTGGCGCTTCGACAGCTTCCCTCAAGAGTCCTGTTTCTAAGACTTTCATTTGGTAATGACTCAACGCAAAGATTTAAAACTTCTCTGACATTACAATGAGCCGGGCCCAAACAGGTGTGACGGCTTTCACTCAAAAGTAATAGCATTCTGAGAGAGAGAGAGAGACAGCTGCATCCTTTAAAACTGCATGTTCTGTAAAAAATACTTTCCTGCCTTCCTACATTTTGGACTGAAACCTCAAACAGTCGTCCCAGCTCCTGCGAAAACCTCAACGATATATAGTGTCATATTTGATTACGACTATGTAGGTGGGGCATTCCTAATTTAGAATCAAGAGATCTTAAACTACTTTTCTCATGGAAGCCTTATTAGATACTCGAAATTAGAATCAGGTGTCTTCGTAATCTACGCTTCATACACTTGTAAGCTCCCTAGGCTCACTCATATTTTGTCTGTATCCTCTCATTACTGGCAAGTCTCTCCTGATCATTTTTTCGTTAATTTCACCTATCCTCTCATACGAACTCTTGCGCAACATTTTCCTCCCCCTTTATCGCCACGTGTTATCGCCCCCGCCTCCATCTCATTCTAAAGGTGGTTATATAGTAAGAGCACAGAGTGGATGATATATAAACTACTTCAATTTGTTGACACACACACACGAAATGCATTCCCTTTTAGCCCTGATCCTTTATTTAGTGAAGGTCAGAAGCAGGATGAAGTGCTGAGAGCCTAGAGGCTTAAGGTTGATAAGGCCTCAGATCCCACTGTTCGGGGAAAGACATCTTTCAGATGAAAAGAATGCTTAAACGAGGCTCACAGGATTGACCCTAAAGCTCTCAACCATAGTACTTAAGGGTCACACAATATACGTTCTCTATGCACAGAAATACTAGAATACAAGTGGAAATGCCATTTTGGTGTCGTAATCATCCTCAATACGTCTGAATTGATAATTGATCCCCTGAGCCAAATACCGAGATTACCATTTGTCAAAATGAGCGTATACCTTGGTTTAGTCGTTACCAACTTTTCAGGGAAGAGTAATTGTTTCTACAATTTACATATTTTGACTGATATTTCGACCTCCACTTTATACTGGCCATACTCCCCAACAATTCATTGTACAATGGCTTTTAGTAAGCCGACAGATATCCCTGCACTACCAAGACAGCACAACCACAAATTCCTCTCATCCAAAGAGAACCCTCCTTTTCTTCCAACCAAGTAGCAATCTAGACTCTGTATGGCAGTTCTGTTCCGTTAGACCAGTGCTTTTAGCGACCTCTGTGAATGTGACCTGAACTAAGGTTACCATAAATTGCTAACCTCGAGATCTCTTGCTGCATTAAATTGTCGGCAATCAGAGCTTCAGGGAATTCGCTTATCTGTATTTTGTATATCTGTATTTTGATTTTCTTGTCGATTGGAGATGTGTCGGGTATCGGATATTAGTGTGAGCCTTGAGGGCATGAATTATGGAGGCCATTGGGTCACCTGACACTGCAGTGGTGGACCATGTAGGTCATTTTTGTCCAAATGGGACAGATGGGGAATAGGCAGGACCAATAGATGTGGGACTTGGTGATTTGTCTTCATCGTCTGGAATTTTGGATGAAATCCTATCTAAGCCCTTACTATAGTTTAGGTCTAAATAGGTCCTTATTTGACTTTGAAAGCAGAATCAACCAACACTGCTCCAATTATTTTCCTAGCTACAATTACGATGTTACAAATCGTCAAATCAGTGTCAGTTGGTTTGGGTCTAAGCCCTCTGGATTAAACCCACATACTATAGCAGTGATGTGAGATAATTCATCATCTCACTTAATTCCAAAATCAATCAGATAAGAGAGCACAGAGAACAACTAAAGGAACACAACGTTGCTAGGTCAAATCTGGTCATCTGGTCAGGATCATAAAGAGGTAATATCTCAGTTCCAAGCAATCGGGCAATTGATACAGGAACATTTAAAATGTTAAAGTGGTAGCACAATAGTGTCAGCAGCGAAAAGATTAGAGGTTTAAACACATTTTTTTTACCAATCCATGGAAATGGTACCTAACAACATATGTGTACACACAGGTATACATGTACTTATAAGATCTACAGATGACTCTTTTAGTTCCAAATATCAAAGAACACCCCACAACTAGACCACACTATCTAGCATTTCATACAATTTAGACCCATCGCTGTAGCAATAATGATCTCCGTGAGTTACTCTGTTCACTGAGTCTCTCTGTGACTGATGCTAGTACATTGAGACCACAAGCTATCAAACACATAGTGGCCCTAGTGGCCCGTTTAAGCGCCGGGGTCTCAAATAATCGCCGGTCTCGAATAAGCGCCGGGGGTACAGGGGTACTGAAATCAGTCTTAAGCACTGAAAATAGTGTTAAATAAGCACCTGTCTCAAATAAGGGCCGCGAGTATAGAGGTATTGAAATTAATGAGCGCCAAACGGACCATTATCTGAATATATCCTATCTATAAAAGATGATAGCACTAGATCTAATATGGACAGCAGCTATTTTCTCCCACCGAAGATCGCCTCTGGGGGCATTGTATACTGAAGCCACAGACTCAACCAATAGTACTTATACCTATCAACCACAGCTCACAAACTGCCCTAGACCATCCAGAGTCAAGCCATAGCTCTCTAAGGTCCACTCCTCTCCTCGACTCCACCACAGCAATCAACAGACAAAAGAAATTCAGAAGCACATAAAGGTACCGTCACGCTCAAGGCTTAAAAGAATAGATTACTAGAGGCTATCTGTTCCACACCCTTTACACATCACTTATCTCTCTCAGCATGGTCCAATTTCTGTTCATGCCATATCAGCATAGTCAAATTAAATGGCCCCGAGGCGAAGAGAAAGAAAGTATCATATTTTCATGGAGTTGTAGATTAAGGCTTCAGGTTCAATAGAGCATGCATGCTAGCAAAAATGTCAATTTCTTAAATCTACGCAGTGCCACTTAAACAGCTGATGGGCCTACTGATTGCAGATATGTTTTTATTTTCAACCATATTGCTTTAATCAATTCATCAAGTCTGTTTACTACAGCAGTAATAATTCTATCTTCCCAGAAATGGACCTAACATAAAGTTGAGCTAGTGTGATCTTAATGTGTATCTATTATTCTTTTCCAGGCCAAAACAAACCGTCATCTGCACTTTGTAGAACCCACATTGCATTTCAATGCCTTGAAGCCCCTCTTCTCCAGTGACCTGTTCCCTCTATCCTCCTTGTCGTTGTCTCTGATCTATCAAATTCTCGATTTCCCCTCCTCTTGGCGTCTAAGTGTGGTAAAAAGAAAAATGCCTGCATCAAGGGGAAGACTTGCAAAGCTTACTTTAATCTGTAGAGAACAACACTAAATGCATGCCCTATAACCCTGATCCTTTATTTAGCAACGGTCAGAGAGGAGTGGTTGGGGCCTGGGGGCTTAGAGATCTTGTTTAGTCTGAGATCCAGGCTAGTGGCTCTCTAGGAGATAGGGCCTGCAGGTGAACGTGGATGGCTCTCGTGTAAATAATGTGTCAAGCATTCAGGATGCTGAACATCTTGTCTATTCCTCTATAATGTATAGTGTAATGACAGAAAGGAACAGTTCATTTGGAAAGGCAGAAAAGGAAAAGTTACTCGTAGAACTGCAGGGTACCAACTGAGTTATTCAAATTCAATACAGTTGAAACTAAGAAAAGATCCGCGAAAAGCTCTCTCTTCCCCTGATTAACGTATTTAGAGTGCATGATTAGAAATATTGTCTTCAGAATATATTTAGAAACTATGTCTTATAAATATGATAGCTATATGCATCTCAAGTATATAATACTTACATGAAAGTTATAGCAAATCACACTAGCATAAAATGGCTACTGCCCAGGAGACATAAATCTTACAGACATCCCCTCTTCCTCCAGCACATTCCCTTCCAGAAATCTGACCAACCACAATACATCCTCATCCAAAACGTACCCCTCCTTTACCTCCGCTCTCAGCAGTAGCCGCCATGAAGCGGCACTGTTCACTGAGGCCAGTGCTTTTAGTGACCTCTATGGGCGTGACCTGAACTAGTGTTACCATAAATTGCTAACCTGGAGACAAAGAGGCTGACTCTTACCACTTTCACCTCTTTCTATAGTCAGCAAGCAAAGTCTATTTGTTTGAATTTCCCTTCTTTTCTTGTCGGGTATGTATAATGATGGCGGCCAGTAATGTGAGCCTTGAGGGCATGTATTATGGTGGACAATCTGGTCACGTGGCCCAGGAGATGGAGACCGTGTGGGTCAATAATGTCTGTGTCGCCAATAGTGAGAGGAATAAAGAATGGGTATACATGTAGCTTTAGCCTATACGTACCTATATTGTAAGAAAAGAAATGCAGTCTAAATTAGTATGGGTCTCAGGCATCTTTGGATCTAGGATTTCACCGTTATTCCTTGTAGCACATAGCTTTACTGTACTGCAATTGAGTACCAGGACATCCTTCAGAAAATAGGAGAAGAGAAAATAAATACCCCAAACGAAATCAATTTGTGGATAAGGAGAGTCTCATCTATTGCTCTAGGTTACCCGAACTCTCAGCCGCAATTGTAAATGGGCTATAAAGACCACTGTAGTACATGCAGCAGGAACCAAATCAGGTCATTGGTTTTGTACCTACAGCACCTACGGCTGTATTCCAGAATTAGAAGCATTCTACTGTAGAACCCTTGTGCTAGACCGAGTGTTGTTAAGGTTGAGTTTAGAAGCAGTAGTCCATTGTCCATGACGGACATGATGGGACACCGTACACTAGATAGCTAATGGGCAATACCAGTCATGTGTACATTAGCAATACATCATTTGTCGAGGCTAATAGATGCATCAATCTAATGATATTAGATCAGACTCAGACACACAGAGCTTCATTATCTCAGACATCGGACAACCACATTATCAGTATATCTACTGAAGGGCATAGAGTAGAGGCTTTATGAATTTCTCTTAGAGAATAATTGCAATACCCCAGACTGTCCTTGTTGCAGTTAGTGTTGAAAGTTAGGAATAAACAATTTAAAGGCCACATTGGGCACTGATGTTCCTTGGCTATTCAGTGGTTATATTTACAATGTATAAAAATGTCCTGCTCATACAATCAGTAATTTTGACTGGCTTAGCAGGTTGATTGGCATGATGCACCCACCAGTACAGTTATGGTGAGTGCTTAATGCTAGACACATAGCATGAATCGGAGGTCTAATGTGATCTAAATAATGGCGGACCCTCCCTTGTCAGATGGAATTTATCAAATCGTATTAGAAATGTTTGACTTATGTCTGCAGGATTGAGTATTTTATTGCTAATCTCCCTCTTTTCAATATACATGAATTGCTTTGATTTCATGAATAAAGCGAAGGATTCCTTTGAGAAGAATAGCCCCATTCATTCAATGTCTAGTGAATTCATCGTCCATCACTTTGGCTAGCGTGGAGCATGTTTATACTACTGTCAAATAGTTGGTCAGGTCTTGACGGATGCCTAGGGATGCGTGTCTGGGGAGGAATTAGAGTCTGGGCAAAGAGGATTCACGGAGGCTGCTCAACTAAATAAATAGAGTAAAATACTGACTGTGAGGGACTAAAAACAGGCCATTCGCCTAGTTTGTGAACTAGTGGAAGACTGCTTTTGCAATTCATTGTTATTATGCTCTGATACAAAGCTCAAAATCGTACTTCGGCATTTAGCTGATTGGGCATAGTTGTTGTCATCAGATTGGCAGAAAATAGATGGACCTGACCGACCCAGTGGGACCAGCTCTTAAGGTGGGAGATTTTGAAATCTCTCTTCAGTACTAGGAGAAGAGGTTTAATACTTGCCTCTTTTATTCTAGCATTAGGGATTATCAATTGATGGGAGCGGGTTGCTTATTCTTAAATCAGACATTATATTTGAAACTTTTTTTAATTTGATTCTAATAACTAATAAAAGAGAAGGATTTTCTATCAGTGTGTGGTACTATAAATTAATATGGCAAATGACGAGAGTGACTGCCAAAAGAAATTCTAAAGTTTTAGGAAGGTTCACTGAATACAAACTCCGATACAGGAAGCATTATTCCAAGCTGCGATGATCAAAGCGACATCTTCTCACTTGAATTATGCACCAGTGCCACTTAGTATCAACGTATGTAATTGCCACTGCGACTTGATAAGATCATTTCCTGGAATACATTCTTTATTGAAGAGATAGAAAAGTGCCAATTGGCCACATCTATTCATTACCAATGCCCCCATCCCTATAACCTACCTATGCAGTCCTTTCCCCCTGAGGTCTTCAGCTCCAGCAACCATGTTCAATTATTTATGCATTAATCCAAGGTGATTGTACACCGTTGTTGGTTATGACCCATTTCCTATTTCTTGATTTCCAGAAATCAAAATGCAGCAAATGTGGTCATATGAAATCACTCTGGTACACTTCTCTGCATTCACTCTTTTCTTCACACAGCTTACTTTAGCAAATGGCCATGGATATATACACTTAGTGGCCTTTTACAAGTCTACAAATCTACTAATAACACTCACACACCATTTAATCATGTTTGACTCCTCCCTTAACCTTTTGGGACTTCCAACCTCCAATCACCCTCTCCATCAACCTATATAACCAGGCCCTGCATTAGTGTGACACTCCAGGGATATTTGACGTTATCAGGGTACTCATGGTTCTGAAGGATTCACTGACTGTAACCATCCTGTTAACTGGTTAATATTTTAGTGATGGCAATTGCGCTAAGCTTCAAGCTCATTTGATATGATGCATTCATGTGTGTAACTCGCCACTATTATATTTGTGCATTTTGCTGATTGTAGCCTTCGGTGAGGTACTCCCAAAGGCATCAATAGGCATCATGACGGTCATATGGCCATCTTGCATTACAGCAGACAGTCCATAAACCCAGCTGGCAAAGCTTGTTGAATCAATATGAACAAGTGGTTAATATTGTGTTGACAAAGTCGATCATTGTGTATTCAACACGTTTCCAATGTCAGCTATTTCAACATCTGATCCTATAGACACATATCAATGATGTACATAGTGTAAGACTATATGCATCACATGAACCATTCTGGGAGTGCATCAACCCCATATAAGGTCAGCATGATGCATGGACGCAGCCCTGCATAGATGCATCAGTAGGGATGTTCTAAATAGGATGTTCTACTTGCAGTATTAGGCTAAATAAAATAAAAAGGTTTGTTTCCAGTTACCCGGCCGTTTATGATTGGATTTTTTTTCTCCGGAGGGTGGTTATCCCAGAATTTAGTAAAAAAACAACAACAACCAACAACAACAAAAAAACAGTGGTAATGCAGGGGTGTCACAAAACTGCAAGGGAGAGAAATGCCATATCCATAGTGACAGCCAATCAGGGCTGATCACATGGACATGGGAACCAATCACATGAGAGCATAGCCACATGACCTTCCATGCGGCAGGCTTTTTCTGTCTGTTTGACTGTGGTAGTGAAGCGGAACTTGGTCCAACTTAACAGTTACCCAACCGACCCTAGCAAATTGGGCAAAAACATTTTCTTTTTGATTTTGAAGAATTTTGTCTCATTTTTTCATATTTTAAAGAAATTTTTCATTACATTTTGATGAATTTTCCTGTATCCTTTTTATTCCATTGACTGGAGTCAATGGCATATTTATATGTATGGTAACTGGACCCTGAATTTGCTACAATAGAACATAGAGAAAGATTACACACTTGCATGGGCAGTAACTACATTTGCTTATGGTGTGCATTTGCACGGGCACATTAGAATATAGTGAAATGCTGAGTGTGTGATTCATGTAGTCTAACAAGTTTGGCCCATGAAGAGGTATGTAACATGACTGGGAATGTTTACCATAGCTGTCATTATGATATGGAACAAACAAACAAAGGTGCGAGGAGGATTAGTTCCAGCTCGCTCAACATAACCCCTTAAGGAACAGCTTAACCCTTTAAGGGCCAATAGTGCATAAATGCCCATTTGTTGTCTAACTCGTGCAGCAATGACATAGGACATAGAAAATGTCATTGAACATAAATGTCAATGGCAACATTGGCCAATGGCCTAAACTTAACCTTCGTCATGTTCTTACCCCCTCTCACAAGTGTCATTTTCCTGTCATTATTTTTTCAATGAAACCAAAGAATTTGATATATCCGTTGATATGTGCCCTAACATTTCCTATATAAATGTAAAAAAATACATGAGCAGTGTTTGTGAAAATAAAACGCCATCTTGGAAAACCTTATCCTCCGTTGATGTGAATCTTGTTTGCCCACTTCTCCTTTTCTTACCAGCTTACCAGCAAGTGGTTCCCCCTGTGGAATCCTATCAATGTTAGAATGTTTTCTGCAGGAGATGTTGGGGACTCTATAGTATTAGGACCCACTCATTTCCATCATCCATTCCATTAATTAGACAAGGCTAGACTTGCCAGCGGTCATATTAGTGCTTCAGTGAATCGTTCCATAACGTGTGATGGATATTCCTTGGCCAATATCGTTACGCTATGTTCCACGCTATCCAAAGGGCATAAGTCATGCAGTCATGTGCAATCCCCTTTCAGCTTTGAAATGTAATGCCAGTGCAGTAGGAAAAAGATATTGTCAATAGCTTCTATGGTCGGTAGCATCTATGCTCTTTTTTTATGATAGACTGTCACGGACACTACTGTGAAAATGTATTCCTTGAACTCAAATCTGATCTAGGCCTCTTCTTGAATTGAAAAAAAAATGAAGGTTACACAAATTTGTTTTTAATGCAATAATGTCCAATGATTATGGTTATTATGGACGGGAAGGTTGAGAAATAGCAATTTTGTTGTTGAATTTCCAAGCAGAATGTGTACCATTGTGTTACAGAATTCTTCATAACAAATCTTTTTTCCATCTTTAATTTCTTGTTAATTATGAAACAACCTCCAGGGTACTTTGATATCATTTTAAGTGCTGGAGGCATTTGTCTCTTCTCCCTTTCCGCAGCCACTGTTTGGATTAATTTCCAAGGGTGAGCTGGAGGCGGGGATTAATTCTGGACGGCATTTAAAAAAAAAACAATCAGAGGAATTGCCTTGGCTTCTCCAGCTGAAACTTAGAAGGGTAAGGTTCTGTCTGATACATGTGGGGGTGTACTCGGATATTGCTGCATGAAATGTTTCTTCGGCTTCTCCTCTTCTGCATAACATCCAGAAAAAAGGTCTAAATGTATCGAAATAGCTTCCTTAAGTTAATCAGCATGGAGTAGGTTAGTTCCGAATTACTATCAGTTGTATGTAACTCAATAGTTCATAGTCCTTACCATGAGCTAATCATCTACAGCAGAAAAGCTTGGCGCTGAAGAAAAAGAATAAGGGTGACTGAAGATAATCCTTGTATTCTAGGCTGCTGTTGTGGAATAGATATTGGAAAAGAAAGCAAGTCGCTTCTGGTGGGCTCTATGCACCACCTGGTCCACAATATAGTTTATAACTGTCTCTAGCCTCTGTGGAAACTGTAATTGTTTCAGTCTTATCCAACATCATGCAGTCAACAGTGTTCAAATTCCCTGATCATGGTTGTATCCTGACACGCACCTGCTCCCATAGTATAGGGGTGTGTGCTCACAGTCTATGATACAAGTATGAAAAACATGCTTTTATCATAATATACTCTTGTTGTAGGCAGAGATTTCAGAGAGTACAATTAATAGAATTTGCCTTTTTGGGGAAATTCATTGTAAAGCTGACAATGCTGTGAACATAATGATTTTTTTGCATGTGAATGAAATACTCTCCTTTTTTCTGTTATCTTCATGGAGCTCAGAAAGAAGGATTTGTAAGAAAAGCCCAGTTTGTTGCTTTGTAATGACTTAACTATGTTATTTACATCAGGCCTAATAACAGTACCAAACCTAATCACCCGAAAACCAACTTAACTTGATAAAACATTTCACCGTCACGTTAAACTTTTACGATCAGTTGTCCGTTAAGTAGCTGAACAACTTTAGGAAAAAGCTGACAGTCTTTGCATTTGAAAATGGGAGTAATTTGGTGAATCCATTCATTTTCAGCTTCAGGTTTTCTCTGCTACACTTGAGCACATGCAAGGAAGCATATTTCGATTTGAAAGTCAAACCTAGTCCATTGGAACAACGCCAAGTCTAGTTTTGCAGTTTTAGATCTGAAATTGGAAATACATTCATTTTGTTTCATGGTCCTTTATCACTTCATGATAAAATATTATAGTTTGTTCCAATCGGATAACGATGTAGATTTAGATTGGATAAGGTATAAATCATGTTCTATGCAGTAATTGTTAACTAAAGCTTCAAACCCTGAAATTTACAATATCCCAACAGTTGCTGAGGCTAGCACGCAGCTGCGTGGGAAAAGGTAATCAGGCCAAAATGTACAGAAGAGCTCAGACACAAGAGTTAGCCATGTAGCTGCTCAGGAAGCTGTGTCCTGCCTAGGATGAGCAGCTCTGAGCTGCTGGGTGTGATGCCAACCACTCATGTAGGTCATTAAAGATGAAAAACTTGGGAAGAGCAACTAGGGGATTAGGGATCTTGTAATGTAGGCTTCTCATCCTATGGTGGGAACTCTGAAGAACCTGCCAGGCATTTGGTTAGACCTTTCACTGCCTCATTGACTACACGAAGAAAAGGATTATATAAATCTAATTCAATAGTAAGGAAGTTTTTGTCTAGTTTGGATTCTCAGTTTGATTAAGTTCTAGGAAGCCCTCCATCTACACGGTAAATCACGTTTTAAGGGACATACTATTATATGTGAATTCGAAATCATAAAACATCAATGACAATTGCATTGTACTGTTGTAAATAAGTTATTTGCCATATCAGCCTAGAGCACACATAGAGCTGTAGGGTAGAGTGTGTAGGAATGGAAATGGTGGAAAAAACCCACTAGAATACCCCCAGAAGGTAATACACCGAGTCCTTAATAATTCATTTTTAAATAATGAGTGCCACAGAAATGGACTTAGACCATCAATATGGACTTAGCGTCAAGGAACACTAGTTATACAGAGGAGTGACTTAACTAGTCACTCCTCTGTACTACACACACTCATAACATACCACAGATTACAGTCCTTGTATCCTCTTTCTTGACCTCGACCCGATCCTCTGTTTTAGCCTACGCCTAGAATTTGACAGAGTGATCCAGATTTTCAAAAGGTCCTTCTTATAGTGTATTTTCTTTACCTTCCGGTATTTTGATTTGGTCTATATCAAATGAATCATTTATACTGTACGTTTAGAAAATGCTTTATGAAAATTATCAAAGCTTTATTCTAACCTCAAATCGTGATTTAGATTTCTGCGTATAGGACCTTTGGCTTTGATCATGTACTGTGAGCGTTACTTGATACCTGGTAATACTCTTGTTGCCTTTGATTGTAACTGTGCAGCACATGTCAGACTGTTGTAAAATATGCTACTTATCACACGCAGAATAGATTACTAAAGGGAAAAAGGGGGTGCATGACTCTGACTAAGGTATCATTCCCAATGGTCTGCCCTTCTTATGTATAATCCGAATGTAGAAGATAATGCAGGAGAGAGGTGATCACAAGACTATCCCAGGGAGGGGTACCCTGTGCTTTCTCACCCACATAGACCATATCATTTTTTTTTTATTCCTTCGGGGGCTACGCTGACTTGCTCAAAGGCAGCTGGTTACTTATCTCCTCTCCCTCTAAAGATAATATATTTGCACATCATATAACAAAGCCTCTCCAGTCCAGTATGTAAACTCCTTAAAGGGTCGCATAAGGCAGGTTCAGGTTCAGTGAGCCATAGTGCACTACTGTGCTTTTACCAGGTCTACTTATTACCACTGCATTGGCACTGCTTTCAGGAGCACATTATACCTTGGTGTGAAGATTTGACACAGGCTGTATTATTTAGACAGGGTATAAAACACAGACCATCATAACTGCATCCATTTGTCTTAGTCACTGAAAGACATGCACATGATGCAATATAGCAATGTGTGATCCGGAAGGTGGAACATGATTCAATTCACAAAGGAATTTACATAATGGTTCATTTGCATCCATCTACATAATTCTACCTCACCATAAGTGTCACGGTGGTCAAGGTTTTGTTCTCACTTCAACATGTTAAAAATCTATTGAAGTGTCACTATTATACTTAGTATAGGCGGTTTTGAAAGGACGTTGTTGTCTTCAACCTAATCCGGGGGGGGGGCACTTGCCCCTGAAATGGATATTCACTGCAGCCCGACTCTCAAGAGCTGTGGCGGTGGATTCCCATGTGATCCCGAGAAAGGGGGGCGGTGGATTCTCTTTAGATCTCTTATAGCAGGGCGGTGGAATTCCAATAGATCCCAAAAGGACTGTTTTGTTTATACACCATACATATGAGGGCATGAAAGTGATGAAAAGACACAATGGGAAATTCAAATACATACAAATACATGAGTACAATAGGGTGTAGTGGGGGGCGGTCCAGTCAATATTTGGGATTGTCGGAAAAGAGGGGGCGGTCAATGTCTACCTTATCAGTCAAGTAGGGTGGTCAGATTTCAGGATCACTTGTCCATATAGGGTGGTAGGGCGGCAGTTGAGAGTGACCTACATATAGTCAGTGCCCCCGCTGGGAGTCTAATGCAATAATCTGTGCAAGGAAACAAAAACAAGGGCATCATATATTATGCATACACCACGGCAGACAAAGTGATGTGCGAGGAATATATATAAATGCATCTGAAGCCTCAACACAGACGAAGCTCCTACACAATATATACCTTTCATAAAGTGAATTAATCATTAACACCTTGATAGGGCATCTAGGCTAACATCCTCTTTCAAGAGAACTTATTTGATGCGATAAGAGGGATGTTAGGAGTGACGTTTTTCGATAAAATGCCAACGTCACATTATCATCTTAAATCAAAGATTTCGGAATAACTCAGAAAAAAGAGGAACAACATGTGCTTACCTTAGGTGGTTAGAAAATCTAAGATTAGTGTAAATGTTTGGCCTTGAATATGAGTAAAGGACATAGGCCTGCCCACTGTCTTGTAGTCTAAAGGTTTCCCTTTTGGGTGAATCCGAATGAGTTATCCTCGTTTGGCTATAGAGGGTGTGGGTAAGTGGGGATCGGGAATAATGATATCCTTGGAACTGCAATCTGCATATTTTGACAGCAATAAAGGTGATTACAGCATTTGCAAAATGGATTTAGATAATCCTCAATTACTCTGCACTAGTTAATATTGAACAAATTTACAAAATACTGACCATAAATCTGCACAGAATCTTCTTCCTGTCTAATCATATCTTGCCTCGCAGACACTGACTTGCTTGTACCCCGCAAAGTATCTGTCAACGAGGCAACTTCCTGTGCTACTAGCGGGGGCGGCTGTTTGCCGGAATTAGGCAGGGAGTCATTTATACCTATTTGCCAATGACATTAGGGCAAGGGAGCTTCCCTAGCCCACTTAAAAGGGCCTATTTCTCCTCTTTCCTATCCCCTCAGGATGTGTGTGGTGCACATATGCGCGGGCACTGACACATTCCTCTGTAAAATTATGTAATATTGTTCTCGCCATGAATATGACCTTAGCTGTCGAAATTGCGTTAAACATCTATTACTCACTCACTCCATTAGGGCAAGGAGACAAATCGTGCACCTGGAGGTATGTTTGGGGTCACAATAGATTAGGATGTGTGAGCAAGTTAGCAGAAAGGATAGCCTGTGCACGGGTTATGAGCTATCCTTACAGCTGCTTCCCTACTCATCTGTGTCTTGAGGAAGTTTTTGGACTGTGAGTAGATGTATGTGCATGTGTATTCAGAAAGCCATAGAACTTATCCATAAGAACAGACACTGAACGCACGCCAGGTTAAAACCTTTCCTACTCATAATAGATGCTGTACCTTGCTGCTTCGGCATCCCGGTGCTTATAGCTGTCGATACCACTCCATCCCCGGCGCTTATAGATATACTTCTATACACGACCGACCTTCAAGACATAGATTATTCAATTTTAATTCGAGACCGGCGCGCATTCAAAGATCGGATGCTGAAACATGCCACTACAATGGCGAGGATATTGATGCATAGACTTCTCAGCCTTTTATTACCCTGCCCTCAGTGTAAAATTTACTCATGTACCACTCATGCACCAATCATTGGTGCTACATGCAGATTTGCCCCTAAACATGGCTAGGTATGGAATAGGGAAGTAAGAGCAGGTGGCTGCTGCAGCCTCTTATTAAGTTGGCTGTGGATATAGGCAATAACGTTCATCCCCTGGAGTCTGCATCCCTACCAACCATCCCCCCCCCAATAATATCCCCAACATGCCATCACCTAACTGTATAGCTGTAATGTACGTAGTTAGAGTGGTCAAAGCAAATGAGCAAAATATGTTGACTCCTAAGTGAAGTCTTTCCATTTTTGGTCGAAGTTACATATTAACGTTGCATTGCTATTTAACATATAGAAGAGATCCAAATTGTTGATGACATGAAATTTGTAGTTTATTTACAGTAAAATGCCAAGATCGTAATCACCTTAAATATATAGAAATTTCTCCTGTAGTTTTGGACGACTAATGGCAAAGCTTATCTATTTTTCTCGAGCCCAATAACTGGACTGGAACAATCAGTAGAGGAATACCTTAAAGCAGCCATAGTATCGAGTACATATGTATGTCCTACTATTAGCAGCAGGGAGACCCATCATGTTAGATGGTAAGGTATGCAGAAGATGCCTTCTCATTCCCATTTACTATCTCTCCGTGCACCATCATACGTCAGTGCAGACACATGAGGTCTCCCATGAACCATTTACAAATCGAGAGAGGCCATGAATAGCATTTCTGCTTATCTGTCCTTCTAGGATTTAGGGGTACGATGTGAGTGGAAAATAATGTAACGGGTCAGACTATTTTCTCAATCTTATTTTGAGACCTGTTCTTAATCCTCAACCTGCGTCACACCAGACAGGCTTTCTCCTGTAAAAGATTTTTTTTTCTGAATGGGTATAAACTTAAGAAGAATCCAAGTTATATGGAGTCATTTCATTTCCCACATCCTCTCTTAGTCCCAACCTCTCATCCACTGAGGCTCCAACTACTCTATAGAGACCTGTCCGCTGTCATTGACTATGAGGAACTGTCACATTCCACACATTCCTGACATACCTGAGCTGCCTAGAGTCGCCCAGAGCTGCTCTTGGCAGTTATGGCTGATTTACTCAATAGCACGCATAGTCAATCATACTGAATCTAAAGCACTGTATAGCTGGATTTCGGAAGATGTGTGTGTGTGCCACCATGACAGTTCCAATTTTAGAACTTCTAGCGTTATTCGGACAGGTACCATATTTCCAAACTACCTGACCTGCTGGGAACAGGACCCAAAAAAACGATCAACACAGTAAAAGGTACGTCCGTGAGAGGGTGCACGGTCAGCTCCTGATTGCTCGGTATAGGCCTCTCCCACTTTGCCCAGTGCACTTTGCAGAAGCTTGTACTAGTGAGAAAGGGATGATGATATTAATAGCCTTCGTAATGGGTACCACAATGCATGGGGGCCAATCAGATGCCAGCATTTCATTTACTGCTGATTGACGATCCTGTATGGCGTCCTAAAAAATTGAAAATAATTATGATGGAAAGCACCATGAAATGGGAGGTCAGGTCACTCATCCCGTCAATGGGCCCGCAGGAGGCATGTTCATTCCCAGCAAATTGTCGTCATCTGTCGCCATGATTGGTAATCAATGGTGACTCCTTTTTGAGTGATAACTCATTCCGTCATCTTTTGCCACTGTGTGTTAGACTCATGTGGCATAGCAATTGCTATTCCTGGTGATCTTGTGCTATAATGACGTTGTGTTCCATCTAGCAACATGTGTGAGCCACTTCACACAGGTTGACTAGGACTCACAACAATTTGCTGGGTTGGAACTGCCACAAAACGTTATAACGCTGACTTTTGAGATGATTCATATAAAAAGCTATAGTTTTGTCACCAGATCTATATACTGCTTCTGTATAACGTATCTGGAGACCTATTTCTCGAGACGTGACTGGTGGCCATTATGTTTAATATCTGGTTTTGGAATTCGGTTGCTCAAGCCATCTTTTCGCATTATCATAATAATGAACCAGGTCAGGGCAGTCAGAACAATTAGCATTAATCTCAGCCGAACAGGTAAATTTGGAATGTTGGCTTTAACAGAAACCCCTGCATGTTTTTAAAAATGGTTATACCAAAGATATGGGTACTACATCACACCCCACCTCCTGACCCGGGAGTGAAGGCTGACATACTTCCGGTGGCACAGCGTTCTGTCTCTCGTCCTACAGTGGTCGTTCATTTAGCGACCATCGATTGGAGAGCCATCCCAGGTATCTTGGACTGGGCTCGCTGAATGATGGGTTGTCTTTATACCCTTTTTCCCTAGCCCACTTAAAAGGGTCTATATCTCCTCTTTCCTATCCCCTTGGATGTGTGTGATGCACATATGCGCAAGCACCGATACATTCCTTTGTGAAATTGTGTTATGTAGTTCTCGCCATGAATATGACCTTAGCTTTTAGCTTTAACCATATATATATATATATATATATATATATATATATATATATATATATATATATATATATACTGGTTTAAGGGGGAGACGGTGCCCACTCGATACATAGAGTTGTCGGCTTTAGCGTCTATATTAAAAAAAGAAATTCCTCTACGACTGGTACTTGTGCTTCAGTCTGACTCAACAGGACTGAGGCAATCTGACATTCGCGATGCAATGTACTAGTGCAACCCCTGCTAGTTACTAGCCAAGACTTCATGAGTGCATCATAAGGAAAAAAGAAATAAAGCATTTGGGAAAAAGGTAGTCCTTAAAGTGTTGGGGCTGGGCAGTGGGGAGGTATGAGGGAGGGTGGGGAACCTGGTTGTGGCCCCAAGTCTGCCTACAGATCATCTCAGCTGTCTGCTCTGTAATATGAACTGACATTGGCTTCTGGGGACGCCTTGAGGGTATTTGTAAACTGCTGTCCTGGGAATATAGACATGCATGCCTCTCTTGGAGACTACCCCTTGTGCTAACGTTAGTGGAATAGTTGAATGACCATTGATTTGTATATATTTGCAATTACATCTCACCAGTTGCTCAAAAGGTGTCCACGAAATGCCCCTCTGTAATGTCTAGAGATGTTAAATAGTTGTTAAATCGTTCTCTCCATTCTATTTGTCCCATGTCTTGGAAGAGGCGTCTCTCATCAGATTCTTTCCAAATGGTGTTTTCTTGAACATCATTTCATCTATTCTGCTCTGAAAAGGATCCCAAATATTTCTGTGATGGAGGGTGATCATTCAAACAGCCCCTTAGTCCCCCCAATATATCTGTGATTCATATGAGTGGTTTTCTGAACGTTCCTGGGAGATCGTGCTGCATTAACGTGCACAAACAAATGAGTTTGAGTTTTAACAAGTTTATTGGCAGAAATCATACATGTACGTTTTTCAGATCGGCCAAAACACGGCAACAGGAAAGAAATAGTGTAGCGCTCAATCAGGTTGTACAAAGTTACATCAGGCAGGCATCATTTTGGGTGTAGATCATTACGATATTACTAAAGACATAACTAAAGCCTCTTAGGGGCTGTATGTATCACCCCCTATGAGTAATCAACCAACTGCTCAAACTATTTCCCCTACCGAGCATGTCCAATTACTACCTGAAGGGTCCGCCATTATAGGCACTGCAACGTGCCCTGTCACTTCTTCAATTGAAATGAAGATAGGGTTTAGGAACAGCTCCCAGGTTTAATTGTGTTATGGTATAATATTTGATTGCGGTTAAACGTAGGGGGGGGGGCATTATCTTAGCTTCTATTTCAATACATTACCACAAAAATGACTTTCCTTTTTATCAGAAATACTTCAAATCATGAATATGAATTACATTTCTCGGTGCCTGCCTGAAATTGATTAATATAATTAGATTATTATGGGTTTGGACATAAAAACCTACATAGATAAATATTGATAGGAGCATGGGGATATGTTTTTGTTTCTGCAAAATGATCGCCATGCCTTTGCTCTACAGATTGGCACATGCCATTTTTATCCGACGTGCTTAATTCAGAATATCAGTCAAGATGATAAATTGGTATAGTATGGATTTTATACTCCAATATAAAACGCCACTTCATCTCCATGGGTATATAATAGCTAAAGGTGTTTGGAAAACGTATGCCTGTAAAATACCATCCATTGCATAGACATGTTGTAATGTTGACGCCGCGTTGTAACGTTGGAATGGAAGTTAGCCTTCAATGATGCTATCAAATGTTGATACTCAAATTAGATTATGACACCTCTTGATGAAAGAAAACTATTGTTGCATAGATGGAAACTTTTCCTGATGTTGGTAAAAGAGTGGAAAATTAATGTCGAAGCTTTTCATTCTCAAACCCACATGAGTAACAAATACGAATACTCTAACTACACATACCACTATCATCTAAATATAGGGAAGCCATGTATTAAATAATCAAAGAGGGGTGGGGGGAGCAGACAAATATCTAAGAGAATGGTCATTTTTCAGAGCTGTCCTTGTGTTAATGTTCCTCTTGCTCTGCCATACATCCTACCGCGTCTCCCCATCTCCACATGGACCCATCTAGACACCTCCCATCTCCCAGGGTCCGTCCTCCCCAATATACAACATGCACTTGGCTCTCACTCTGCCCCTGTTTACTCCCTATGACCCCCTCCCATATCCAGCCCCTACCCCTAACCTGCCCCCACTCAGAGCAGCCAGCCATGAAACTTTCATGAGCTGCTCTTGGAGCTGTTCTCAAAGAAAACCATCGCCACGTGTCCTTACTACAACTTATATGTTCCCTTAGAATGGGTCCCAAGGATAGGAAAATGTGTCCAGAATTGATAGGCGACTAGGGGAAGATCAGTGCAAAGGCTGACAGATCAGTCACCATCATGTACACACTTTGGATGCAGGAAATCTTAAATTTGTCAATATCATCCATCAAAGACCACTGCATCTACGACTTGCTTAGCATAATAACTATCAGAAACCAAAGAGGCAGCCCCCTATTTTAAATTCAATGTGAGATTGCAAAATGGCGTTGCTTCCCAACTTCCCTTACATAGCACAACAACTCCTAGGATAGCCTCCCAGTATTCAAAATATTCCACAGCACAGGGCCCACCATCAGCTCCCTCTCTCATTTCTCATTTCCCCCATTATCGTCCAGTGAATGCCAGAAAGGGCCTCTAAGGAAAAATGAGCTGGTGAGAAATTTCAGAAATCATGGCATGCATTGAGGGCTGCCGCCTTCTGTTGTGTGGATAGTATCATCTTATTGTGAGGGTATTGTGAGCTGAATATGTTATGGTAAAATACAGGAATGAGGTAGTCTTTTGTCACTCAGTTCATGGACAGCCTACAGCACCTCTACATCATATATCTCCATGTCATTATTTGTTAGAACTGGGGGTAATTTTTTTAAGATTTTAATGTCCTACCCATTCTCATCGTACCATAGAGCCTCTACTGTAAAAAGAAATAACTGTTAAGTCTACCAAGGATCCTCGTAAACTGAACTGTGGACCACCATAAAAGGCCACTCAAAAAAAACTGGTTTCTCATCACCAACCCCTGAAAAATATGACGAGGGCGACAATTTTAAGATGCGCGCGGTGATGAGAAACCAGGGTTTTTTTGAGAGGTCTTACATTGCAGTGAACCAGTGTAGTTCTTACAAGAAGCCTAGATGGCAGTACAGTAGTACAAGGAATCTCTGTAAAAAAAATAACGGCAGACTTTGGCACAAGGAACCCATCATTATTTCGATGACATTTTCTTTTACAGTGCACATTTAATACAGTTGTGTAGAGTTCCTAAAAGTGAAACCTACCTGGTTTAAAAATAACATAATGTTGGATTTGTCAGTAGGACTCGAGCATATTAATTACTGCATACATAATTTCTGTTCAAATACCAAATCTATCTTTCAAAACATTTTCGAGTTAAGTCCTTTCCACCCACTCTATTCTTATCATTTCCCCCTTGCTAGCTTCATACTTGTACAGCCTTCTGGTTACCACAGAAGATCCCACCGCCAGCTATCATCACCCTATAGGTCGAATCCAGTTTGGCGAAAAATGGCTGAAATATCTCTGCGATTTTGTGTGTTGTGTTTTATGGCCCTTCTGGAGGCCATAAAACGCAAGGATTGATCAACTCAATATGAGGCCCACAGGGGTTTAGGGTTAAGTTTGCAGAAGTCCTTGCGTTTTGTGGCCTCAACAAGGGCCGTACAACACAACAGACAAAATCGCAGAGATATTTCAGCCATATTTCGCCATATGGGATTCGACCTTATGGCTGGCACTGTTATCAAGTTTGGCTCGTCCTGTGAATAAAAGAGTCAGGAATAATCAACTCAGGAGTGGTAACAATATCGAGCCGTATTCTCACTGATGGATGTATTTCCTTAGCTTTGATGTTAGACCTATAGGCGGCCACAGGACGATAGAAAAGGACTTCGTTAAAGGGCGAGCAGGGCCGCAATGATGGCGGGCTAAGTGATTTTTCTTACTTTTATTTTTGCTAGTTTTGTTGTCAGCTAGCCATTATGGGATGATGGGGGTTCACACAGGCATTGGAAAACGTAGGCCTAAGGGATGATAGGATATGTTTATACTTGCATACCTTTTTTACCCTTTTTCTATGGTATCTCTTCCTTCTGCTACGGGATAAAAGATACAGACTGTATATAGCATTTAACTAATAACCTTATTATATTTCTCTTCTTTTCTTAACATTCATACATTGTACATGAAAGGGTAGGCAATAGGGTATGTATAATGCAAAAGGAATGTAATAAGATGAATACTCTTGTTGGTATGAATAGATGGTTACAGAAAACATTACGCTCAAGAATATTCATTAGACTATATAAGTCTGATTCATCTCATATCATCTGTCCCTCATAGTCCCATAACTATTAAGGCATAACAGCCGGATGTGCATTATATTGGATTGCTTCATATTATTTCCGATATATAATTCTATTGAAATACTTCTATAATACATCATTATGTTATACAAATGGCTTCAAGTTTTTTTTTTATCAGGCATATAAACGTAGAGCTAATTGTAAAAATTGGAAAACCACGTTTAGTTGACCCGTTCCTCTATTCTTACCTTGCTTTAATCTCATTTATTTCTCCACTAGCTAACAGTTCCAGAATGACACATACCCTCACAGCCTACCCTTAGCTACTATATGGCTGTTCATCAATATCAGGCCCCTACCCTGCTTGAATCTCTGTTTATACCTTATACCTTACCCATTCTTTTCAATAATCATGAACTCCCCACCAGCCGGCCCTACTTTTGGCCCTCCACCACCTGCTTCTAAAATAGGCATTATAATTGCTTTGATTTTTCAGCTTTATTTCTTCTTTATATTGATTATATCTAGATTTCTACCCTATACCTTTTCTGTGCTATATATTGCCATCATCTATCTGCATCCATCCCCTGCCCCATAGTGCTCCTAGTCTGGCTCCTACAGAGATGGATTGACATGGACCCAGCAGACACACCTGCTCCATGAGCTGTCCAAGGGCTGCTCCTGAGCTGCTTAGGTTGTAACGAGCCGTTCATTCAGCTGCTCACTGAGAGGGTAGGAGTGTCACCAACATCACTAAAAAGCCACTCTCAAAAAAAGCCTGGCATCGACCTGAGGGGCTCCCTAATACATTACAGGGATCGAGTAGCTCAATCGGGGAGTGAATTGAGGCCCCCGGAGCGTATCAGAGCTGTGCTGACAGATACTCAGCCAATGTCCAGTTTGGATCCCAACAGGCCTAGGTTTTAACCAATACTTAATGTTGTTATTTTGATCTCGGCGTTTCACCATTATTTACTAAACCCCAATCACAGTTATACAAATGAAAGCAGTGTTTCAAAATTGACTAGAAGGGTTCACTATTTCTTTTATTTGGTCATGGCTGTAATGATCCTATGTGTAATAGAAAACATTGACTGTTGTTTTGGTTTAGGAATTCATAGCCACAGATGAATAACGAAAATTAAACTTATTCTCTGACGTAGATTGTTAACCTACCGTTGTCCCAGTTGCCATTACCAAAATGAAAAATAGATTAGTGGTTGGTGTTGGCATGAAGCAGTCAGAGGGCTGACTCTGGATCACACTCCAGTCCAGTGGCTTGATGGCCAAAGGATCTAAAGGTGGCCGTCATATGCTCCCAGCTGTGAAATAGGGAGCTAGCTGTGGTCAGGCTCTGTGGGCTACACACAATGCCAATGATGCTCCCTCCGTTCTTCTCCATAACAATGTGCATATGTGATAATGTGTAATAAAGATGTATGGAAGACTCACCCAAAGGCCATAAATGTAATGAGTAAGTCAACTATGGTATACAGGTGGTATATGATTCATGAAAACTCATTTGATTGGGTTCACTATGATTGCCTGCTCAAGAAAGAAAAAAAAAGAAAAAAACAGTTCTGATGTTTTCTTACAATGTCTTATATCCCTTGACCTTGTTGTACAAAATTGACAAAAGACAATTATTTGGAAATTATATGAGTATAGAATTGGCTTGATATTAAGAAGACAGTCCTTACTTTGTTACTTGAAGCAGATACTATGATTTTTATTTTCTGTCGTACCAACTAAGCAAAGGGATACTGTGTTGTTTTATAACATGGTACATTGGAGAACAAACCTCCATGAAACACTACTTCCAATCAACTAAAGTAGGTCTGCCTTGAGAGCATAGTCAAGTACCATTTACTCACCCCGTAGCTTTATTTGATGCACCATCTTGGATTACCAGATAAACAGAAGAGAATCTATGAGATTATATCAACACTGCATCATACAGAAACTGAAAGTAAAGTAGGATGATTTGGAAAATACATATCATATTAAAAACTGATGTTAGAAAGAATGAGGTTTATAAGTCGAGGAATTTGACATGAACTCCTCACAATAATGAAACAAGAGCTTCTTTATTGGAAAAGTATGAACTCTATGTGAGTCCTGTCATTATATGAGATAAAGTTTCTTGTTGTAAACCAGGATGCCAGTGGATTTATTGGCCCGTGTCATCTTTTACATTTGCATGAAGGTATATCTTTAGTGGTTGAGAGCAATTTCTACACAAAGGTAGTACTTGATGGTTAAACACGATGATACCATAGTTCATTACTTCTCTTCGAATGGAGAAGAATTTAATGGGTTTTCTTTTCAAGAACCAGATGGACCACAAAATGTTATCCATTTTCATGAATAAATTCAGGTCCAAGAGCATACTGCTGTATGTATATGAAAGCATAGTACAAAATTTAATGGATAGTTTTATTGATACAGATAGAGGTATAGAGCTAATGCCAAATACATTTCTTAAAAAAGACAAACTAATAGAGATGGATCCTATTTGTATGATAGGAACCTTTAGATGTTGTAGAACAACCTAACAGCACAGGGCTAAAGAGACAGAGATGAGAGACATTGTTGTAGTATTTAAAGAGCATGAGTGGGGGGAATTCAGTGGCCGCCTGCCTGTTGGCAGTCTACAATACCAGCAGATACGTGGTCTTTGTGTGTAGTTTGTTCAGTCGACTCCCACATGGGCCTTTTTTAAAGGAGACAACAATAAAGTGGCTCATCCGTCAGCTGGGGGACTGGCCTTTGTTGATGTTCACTCCATACTGTATGGGTCAGGGTGTGGAGAGGAGGAGCACAGCCTATGAATTGAGGGGTGGAGGCGTGGGATGGGCTCTACACATTTTGACTTGGATCCAAAAGGAGGATCCAACAAGTCACCAGAGACCAATGCCAACTGCCATAAAGTAGACTTGTACTACACGGTCCAATACAGTGTAGGGAGAGAGATGGGGGAATATTAGGAGAAAGGAGAGGCAGAGATACATATAAAGCAACCTGAAGACAGAGGGAAATAGGTATAGTTATTGGAAGGGAACAGACAGAGTCATTAATTAAGGGAGAGTTGGGAAGGGAATAGGATACATTAGGCATGGGAACAAAGATCAAGTAGGAAGGAGTGCTATGGTATAGGTATTCGGATGAGACATTGAGAGATGGAGGAATAATTTCCCCCCCATGTCCTAGTGGTACAAACTGTCTCATACATTTATTTATGGCTCTGTCAACAGGTTATCCTAGGTCCATTGTGTAAAATTGCCTAAGAATTTCTAAGTTAACTAACAAACATTGTTTATCAAACAGCAAACAGGCATCCTTTAATTGCTGATGTTGTGAGACAAGGGGCATCCTCTCTTGCCTCTTAAAAGGCTCCTTCCAAGACTTTAGTAATGGCTATTCACTCCCAGGGTGTTAATTATTTGTAGGGAACACAAAGACACTGTCTTCTCCATGGGTTATTGCATACAGAGAGCATTCTCAAAGTAGTGATGAGCATAACCTGGGGCTGTTCTGACACTGCAGAAAGATACTTTATTGAAGCTGAGTGACATTATTGATATCAAAGTGTCAGTGTAATGCTGTATACCGTCTGGTCATACAGACTCTGTAGGAAAGTAACAGTGAGCCAGGAATTGGGGGGTTTAAGAGAGAGGGTCATGCAGATCAGTTCTCTAGAAGACGGCACCAGAATAGGTGCAGGTTGATAGAGGCACTATAAAGGCACTTATTCCGATGGGTTGCTAAGGTAGGAGAGGAGAAACCCTTTGGAAGTAACTATAGGAAAATGAAAGAGGGCGGGAACTAAAGTGAGACAGATGGAAGGAGGGGCATTCACTGCCCCTCCTGTATACTGTACTATGGGGACTGATTGTAGAGTTCTGCTTCACTCATGGTTACAGTGTACATTACAGGTATTCCTATTATTCCCTCACTGAGTGTCCTCTCCATCATTTTTACTTAACAACCATCCAGTTTACAATGTCAATGAACTATTTGAACCAAAGTATTAGAGATATTGCCTTGACAAAGTCAGAGATCTGTCAGTGGCCCAATACATATGAAGAAAGTGCCACACACCTTGAATAATGTACCTAGTGGGTTCACCAATTCCCCCCATTTATGACTTCCTCTCTATAAAGAAGATAAGAGAGATACCAACTTCTGACCGTTGGACCTGTATGACTTACCAACCTGCTAAATATATCACAGTCTGTGCATGAACTTTATTAAATAGATGTATTATGGTATCAACCATAGAAAGATTAGGTAAAGACAGACACCGGAAGTCACACCCTGGTCAGGAGGGGGTGGGGAAGATGACAGGCACACAGGGCAGTCTAGGTAATGGAGAGGTCGGAAGTAGTGATTGGTGAATCAGGTGTAAGGATGGATGGTACCATGTGTGCATGTTATCCATCAACCAGCGTCTCACCAGGAACCAGCAGCCAAAGACATTCGCTTCCAGTTCTACTACCAGTGCACCAGGGCGTGTAATGGCATTGCTGCTCTCTGGTGTAAATCCGTTTAGCACAGGCGTATGGGGCTATAATGGGGTCAGAAGGTCCACAGAGATCAAATACCATCCATTATGGACTTAAGTAGCCACGCATGCTTTATGTCTGCTTCTCAGACTAAGCTGAACCCAAGTGTGTTATAAATTTATGATTGGTGTTCAAAGATACACACAAGAAGAACCTCCATGTCTTTCAGAAACAAACACCATAATTGAAAGTTTTAATTCAGAAATTAAAACAAATCCAAGCAAGGCAATATCTCAGCGTAACAACATTGGAGCCTATTGATCAGAATGCATGATACAAACACATCATTCTGTATTTTGTGCTAGGAAAAATGATTACTTGAGTTATTATATCTAAAGATCTAAGCGTCAAATATTAGAACTAATTAAGATAAATTTTATATCTATTAATTGTCTCTAAATGATCACCTGCATCTTACCAGGTGCACTTGGCTGTTCTATGCATCAAATCCATTGGGGGAACAGCTTAGAACCTATCCCATGACTATCTAATCAATCTGTACCAACTACCTAACCAGCCCCCCACCTGTCTCAGCCCACCTGGTACCTTGACCTGGCTGACAGAGCAAAATGTGAAGGTAATTTCCTGCAGGAGGAAAAACATTGAATGTGGATCAGTAGATGCAGGAGGAGGCTTGTCCTCCTAACTGCTCTACACCACCTGGATATTGCTTCTCCATTACCTGAAGGCAAACCAAGGCAGACTAGGCATCCAGCCCATACCAAGGTTGCAGTTTACTTTACAGGGGACACCATTGCTTGGTCTAGCACCCTGCAAGATAAACACTGATCAAAGCCAACGTGATGGGTATCAGGTATTCTGTAATCCAGACCTATATATATATATATATATATATATATATATATATATATATATATATATGCGATAGGGACATAACCTATCATGTACTCTAAACAAGGTAGAGACTAAGTTGACCATATTAGAGGACATCATTATTGACATATTTGTAATGTCATACCAATCCTATGCCTGATAGTGCCATGTAGCAGGTAGAGTCAGTGCCAAAGACACCCTGACAACCAGAGGCTCTACCTCCATGGTGACATGGTATGACCTCTCTGGGTGAAACTGGCAATATTATAATGGGAGTACATTACAAGGTTGACTATACATGTGGCTCTTTGGACAATAATTATCATCAGCATGGGCATCATTTGGGCCTGAATGAAATTAGATCCTCACAACTTAACCCCTAGGTGCCCAAGCGCGCATTTAAGCGCGGTTTTGGGCTTAAATGCATGTATATTGAATGGCATTTTCACCCAGAAACTTCTACTGGTCCAATTTGCAAAGTTAGACCCTCTTTGGAATGCTTATGATTTCCTAGTTAGGATACAACCATCCATTTGGCTCTATCTCTATTATACCAGGCACAGGGAATCAAAAACTGAAAATGAGCTGTCATCTTTTTGTGATTTATCCATGGAGCTAACATCTGACATATTACCAAAATGATGATGGGTCATACACACACAATTTCCCATACTCCCATTAGATTGTACTACAACTGATCATATCAGTAATGATATGCCATGCAGTGTTACTAACACATTATGTTCTCTAATTGGCAGTACCCATGCAGGAAGAATTTGCTTTGCAAGTTCTCTAAGCTCTCAGGATTGAAGGGATTATGGCTATAATATATGATTATATAGCACAAGAGAGACCATATACTAGAAAATAACAACAAATGGAAGGTTTTGGTAACTATGGTTACCAGACCTGACCAGAAATACCCTGCCCTTAACAGAAAGTCTTCAGCATTGTTCACTGGGTTATGAGTATTGGGAAAATGTACCACAGAGCCCATATCAGAGGAGAAGTACAAAGTAACACATGGTCTTATCAACAAGGTGATACAATTGTAAAATAATGTAAAAAGTCTAAATAATTCTGGGCACAAAAAGGTCATCCCACCCTGCATCTTGATTGTTTGTAAACTTTTTTTTGTATAGTATTCCTTGGATTGGAATACCTGCTTGTGCTTGTTTGATATTTTCATTTAGACTGCACAACTATGTGACATTACTTGGGTAATCTACAGCCATTTTCTAATTGTTAAAGGGAATCTCCGAGTGGTGACATAATTTGTACCTGTCTTAGTTCTCAGGTGTTAGTTATAAACAAAGCAATAACAAGTGTGCTGCTAGAACTAATAGGTAGTACCATCTCATATGTTGCTGGTTAATTTATGGTTAATCTTCCAGACATCAAAAAGTTCAGATCTAAACTAGTAGGAAAACACATTCCCATGGTAACCTAAGCTTATTCCTCAGCATTACAACACCTGATGTGGATATCATATCATATATAGCAAAGGGATTAGGTTAGGTTGCCATGGCAATGGTCAATTTAGAAGTTAGCATAGGTGCCAATACACATGGAATATGTTTTGACTGCTCAAGGACAGAATGATGCTGTATGTGTTCAGATAAGCTAATGTAGTGTCAGTGAATACTTTTGAATAAATGCTGCCTTCAATTCACTGACAATTGGGATCTGTCTCCAAGTGCTACGATCATGCACATAGGTGATAACTGTAAACATGGGCATTACTCTGCTCTTAACAGATTAAGAAATGGCTGTGGGTGGGGACAGAAGTAGTGAGGCTTCACTAATAGGAGCAGAAGGCTTATCAATAATTACAACATCCAAAAGAAAATAATGCTCAAGGAATAGAAGTAATGCGATTTCAGAAGGAATCCTTCATTACATTTCCATAAATGATGCTTCCTACTGTTATTCAATTCAGCAGACTAGTATTATTTGAGTGTGGGCGTGTTGTTGGTTCACAGACTTAATATAATGAGGAGGTGTACACTTTGAATTCTATTTCATTTGGCATTTTTTGTGACATTTGATTATAGTTACCATGGAGAACATAATTAGTGTTCCAGGCAGAAGGGAATAACTATGTACTTTGTGTCAGATGTATAAGCTTTCGTTCCAAGTAGAAAATGTGTAATGTGTTTCAAGAATGCCTTGGTATCAACACAAATGTATTCAGTGTAACAAAAAAAAATAGTTGTGATAGCAGACTAGTTACATATTAACCATTGGAAATCTCATTAATAATTTGATTTTTGGAGAATGTGATCATTTTTGCAACGTCATTTGCTAAGGATATTAAGAAAAAAATAATGAACATTATGCTGTATATAAAATAGGAGAAATCTGTAACAGCGATCCTTTCATAAACATTTGCAGAACACTAGTCTTGAAGTCTATGCTGTATTACCTGATTGCTACTGACAGCTAAATTGATGACTGATAACAAAGCACACAATCCAGTATACATTAAACATGTCAAGAACTGATTTATATTCCCATCCACACACTAAACAATAACTTCTCCAGAGGCACAGACCCCTCTATACCCTCATGTACAGTACCTGCCACCAGCAGTCCTCCAGGGTCTCGCCATGCTTGTGTATAATAAAGGCGACACATTTGGCCCCCCTATCACTTGGCCTCCTCCTAGGGGTGCGTATTGACCCCACAATGGCCTCCTGGGCATGATACTGCATCCCTGGTACCAGCCAACCTGTTCCAGGCCATGGCATATGTTATATGGCCAATACAACACCTTTCTGTCTGCCTATAGGCTGGAGGATGCTCCATTGGGTTCTTTAGAGATATTGATTGATGTGGTTTTGTGAATGATAGTGTGCATGTTTAGCATTGAGGATATTGCCAGGGGGTACCATTGGAGTCTTTTCAAGCTGCTGGATGCAGACATTATGTGACCTCTTAGCACTTATTTATCCATATCAGAACCAAGATGACCAATGTGCTTATATTCTAATCCAACATTGCATAAAAAGACAAGAAATGTTCCATTGAGGGGATTCTCCAACAAGAATGGCACCGGTTCAATGCAGAAACTATTAGAAAGTTTGACTGACTAAGCAAAGAAAAGACATGAGGGAGAAACAAACGGGAGACTGAGAGTGGCACAGACAGACTTTAGAGAATCAAATAGAGAGAAAGAGAGAGAGAGAGAGAGAGAGGGAGAGAGAGAGAGAGAGAGAGAGAGAGAGAGAGAGAGAGAGAGATGGGCAGAGATGCTGCTCTGTGTACAAACACACAAAGTAAACCTTCTTACATGTGCATCGTCCAGTCTGGATCCAGTTAACAAGTCACCTGACCAGAGGCTAAACGCGACCCTGATACTTGACCTTTGATGAATCCATCTGGTGGTAGAAGGATGAAATATGACCTTGAAAAAAATGCCATTAATTGGATTTGCAGCTTCTCCAAGAAACAGGTGTTTCACCAGTTGGGCAGCATGCAAAGGTCAAATACCGAAGCCAAGAGCTAGTACAAGTCATCTAGGTCCTATCTAAGTATGTTAAGTGTCTGGTTAGGCATGTTAACTATTCATTATTGCTCTAGACACTTACCATTTTAGTGTTGAATGTCTTGGCTTACTGAGCTTTGAAAGGTTATTTTTTTCAATCTCCATTCAAAGATTATGTAGATTATTTGAAATTTAATTCTGGCTTTGTAATGTTCTTAGCCTCTTTTAAATGTAGCGATCCAAATAGCAAGGCAGTATTAGCCGTTTCTATCAGCACACAATAAATTGTTGCATTTGAATCCTGGGTTTTGATTGGTCCTACATATATGAGCAAGAGCAATGCAATTGTTCATTGGAATACCATTCAAATTGATACCTAAAAATGACCTTGAATCAGAGTCTGTTTTATAGAGACACCGTTGGTGATCATCCACCCAAATCTATAAGCTTTTGCAAATATTCATGGCTATAATAATGGTATGCTACAACATTACTTCATGTACTTACAACGCCTGTTTGCTCCTCTTGGATTATGTGTAAAATATGATGAGACAGGGATTAGATAGAAACAGGACAAAGGGAGGGATAGTACTATACTATATCAGGGCTCTTATTCACTATACACCATTGTACCCTTTAGGTTTTAACCCCTTAGGGCCACTATTATTCATATCAGTTCATTTCTCATTGTCCCAATCATGCACCAGTGAGGCACTGCTCTCACCTCAGCATTGACAAAACTAGTACTGTAAAATTCCATGAATATGAATCCTGTTACAACGAATTTTCGTTTATAACAAACAAATCTTAATATGTAATAAGTGGTATTCAAATATGGGTCAGGTCGCCAGAGAGCAGTAGATTTTGTGTTTTGGGGTCATTTTGAAATTTTATGGCTCTGGAGAAATAGGTTGTGAACCAATGTTGTCTTACATAGACTCATTTGATGGACGACACTTAGGGCTATCAGAAAGATGTAAATTTGTGGTGATTCATCAAAAACTCTAAGACTAATAGCCTGCCGAAGTGGAAAAAAAAGACCAAATTTCTTCTTTTTATATTTTTTGTATTTTTTACAAGTGTCCTGTATTGAATAAATAACATCTGGAGTATCCCAAAGTTATTTTTTTTGTATTGTATATGATCATAGGTATCATTTCCATGAGGTTTGGACATGTTACTGACTGAGAATTTTTCATTATGTGTTTTTCAAAGCGGAAATCTATCATTTGTAACGTCCGGTACCTAAATCTAAATCAGATATAAAACATGGAAAAAAATCAAGCTTCAAAATCTTTGTTATTACCTATATATAGGGCCCTATTGTCCCCTACTTTGGTGAAAAAATTGTGTGTCTGTCAGCATTTGTCTCCATGTGAGAGCAGCTTATGTGAAATAATTCTGCTAAAAGTACCAGATGTTACATAACGTCCGGTACTTTTATCATCATGTAGGAGGCAGTTTACTGTGCATGCAAAACTCAAATGTTTTCCCATTTTGTAATTGAAGTCAATAATATATATATATATATATATATATATATATATATATATATATATATGTATTTTGGTTTTGTTATTCCATGTGTTTGTTATGCATAATGGGACATTCTTATATTACTGAGAGCAACTTCAATTACCTCCGTATTTTATCATTTTGGTACCGGACGTTACATGACACAAAACATGCAAAAGAAATTGGAACCGGATGTCCTAGATCGGTATTTTTTGTTTTTCTGGGTTGAGAAGATATACCTTGACAAATTTGTTTAGGTTACATAAAGTAATTAGAAAATTAATTTTTCAGGGCCTTCAAGGGCAAAATCTTACACTTCCTGATGACCTGACCCATATACATCATATTCTGAATCATGAAATAAGAGAGTTGATGTGACAGGTAGGGGTGCCCAGATTCATGATCCTATCTATATTATGTATTATATACTGTCAAAGTGAGGTTGTTTACGTGATATAATTATGAGAATTTGGTTTAAATGTTTATATTTGATTATTGATAATATATCGATGAATCTATTCACTGGTTGCAAGGATTTATTTTCAAGCTGAATAAGCTTTTATCTCTGTAACCAGTTTAATATAAAAATAAACGGGCTGGTGCTTTGCATCACTACCCATATGTCCCAAATCACTCGCATACATTTTTATAGTAAACAAGTCCCCTTACGATGAACTTCACATAGTCTGAAATCGTTTATTATTAATTATTTTGGCCTATACAATAATATTCCTTGTCTTACTTTGACTTCTAAGGAAGCGGCAACCAGGAACCCTGATTTAGGCACCCGGCTGCCTGTAAGGAGGCTGGACGCCTGTGTGTAGGGATAGAGAAGATCTGAGGGGTGTCAGGGGGTGTGATAGGGCTTCTTCACTGCAGCCATTGTACCCTTGACACCTGTTGGAGTGTAGGTTAGGGGAGGTTTTAAGAGGGATCAGCAGTTGTGATGGGGCTTCTCACCCGCCCACCTCTGTCCAGGTGAGTGAAGAAACCTATCCTTTCATCTCCAACCTGTGGCCAGGTGAGTAAAGGGTATTCCCAACCCCCTCCCCCACTCTAGCCAGGTGAGTGAATCCCCCCAACCACCATACTGTGCCGTGACTGTGGGGTAGCTCAGTTATGGAAGGTGGCCAACGTAGCCTCCCCCCCTCACTCCAAGCCTTTAAAGGCTCTAGATCGTCATATTTGGATACTATGAAATTCTATTGTAATGAAGTTTTTTGCTGGTCCCAAACACTTCGTTATACTGGAATTTTACTGTATATCATGGCAAGCATTAAATTTTGTGAGTATATCAATTGCTTAGCATTAATATGATGCATTTATGCAACAGTGCATTGTAATGCAAATAAAAGGTAAAGGCTAAAGGGGAGGGGTATCAGTCAATATTCCTGTTCTTGTTCTTCTTTCTCACACCAGGACGTGTATTATCATAACACTACCTACTCCAGCGTCTCTTCTCTGGGGTCTGGTATCAACTTAGCTGGCTTATCGCCAATACAACAGAGGCAGTGAGGACAAGTACCTTTTAACCTGTTTCCAAATTCAGAAGATTCTTCGCAATTTTTCACATCTTACCAAACTAGGCAGTCATTTTCAGCTTACTAGCAGTTTTGAGATGACTGGGCAGATATTTTGACAATGATGGCTGTGGTGCCTTTATGTCACAAATCGGCTTTATCCCTCAAAATAGTACCATTTTGAAGGGTAAAGGATCACATTGTGCATTTCTCCAGCAAAACTGGCTTTAAAGCACACAATCGTTTATGTCACGAAATCCTTTATCCCACAAAATCCTTTATAGAAAAGCAGACCTCCATGAAACACCATTTGCAATCAATTAAAGTAGGTATGCCTTAAGAGCACAGTCAAGTACCATTTACTAACCCCATCATTTTATTTGATACCATCTTGTGTTACTGGTGAACACTGTGAGATTATGTCAACACAGCATCATATGAAAACTGAAATGAAAGTAGGATGAGGTGGAAGATACATATTATATCAAAAGGTTATGTCAGGAAGTATGAGGTTTTTATGTAGAGGAATTTGATATTTTTTTTTGTTTTAAAGATTTATTGCCAATAAGGTAGGTTACCGGTACAATTTGAGCTTTCGTCTTTATAAGAATGTTATGATTTCAAGATTATTTCAATTATTCCTTGCTAGAAGGGTATATATGTACATTTACAGTTGTATTGTAATAGAGAGACAATAAAGCAAGCAGAAGCTTCATCAAGTCTTCCGCCTGAGTTCATATAGGATCAAATGATCTGAAATGATATGAGCTCCTAACAATAAGGAAGCAACAGCTTCTTTATTGGAAAAGTATGAACTCGCTGTGAATCCTATCATTATATGATATTAAGTTTCTTGTTAAAACCAAGACGCCAGCTGATTAATTGCCCTGTGTCATCCTTTACCCTTGTATAAAGGTATATTTTAGTGATTAAGAGCTATTTTACCATCCAATTAATGAGGTAGTGTTTGATGCTGACATGACCAAACCATAGTCCATAGTCTAATACAGGAATCAGCACTACTTTAGTATCCCTTCTAATGGAGAAGAGTTTAACAAGTTCTTTTTTCAAGAACCAGATGGACTACAAAATATTATCAATTTTCGTGAATAGATTTTTGCCCAAAATAATGCTAAATATGATATATTTCCTGCAGAAAGGACGAACTAATGGAGATGGATCCTTTTTTATATTTGCCTGTTGGTACTCAGTCTTAGTGCATAGTTTGTTCAGTCAGGAGACAATTAATTGGCTCCTCCATCAGCTGGGAGACTGGCCTTTGTTGATGTTCACACCATACTGTATGGGGTAGGGTGTGGATGAGCAGGAGCACTGCCTTTGAATGAAGGGGAGAAGCTGTGGGATGGGCTCCACACATTTTGACTTGGATCCAAATGCGAGATCCAACAAGTTACCAAAGACCAATGCCTTACTCTATTTCAGGGGACTATTCCCTCAACTGCAAGATGTAGGGCCGGAATACCAATCTCCATAAAGTCAGACTTGTACTACATTGTCCTATAAATGTTCAGGGAGAGGGAAGGGGAATAGGGGGGAGGGAGAGGCAGAGATACATAGAGCAAGGTGGAGACAGAGAGAAATAGGTAGACAGAGTCATTAAGTGAAAGATGGAAAGCAATAGGATACATTAGGGATGGAAATAAATATTCTGTAGGAAGGAGTGCTCTGGTACAGGTATTTGGAAGAGATATTTACCGGGTAAATGATTCATGAGATTTTGAAAGGTGGAGAATTACTTTACCACCCCCCCTATGTCCTGGGTGGTACAAAATACCTCAGTTCCTTCCTGTTAACATTTTATCCCAGGTCCATTGGGTAAAATTGCCTAAGTATTTATAAGTTAACTAACAAACTTTGTTTTACAAAAAACAAAGAGGCATCCTTTAATTGCTGACGTTGTGAGACAAGGGGCATCCTCACTGGCCTCTTAAAAGGCTTCTTCCAAGACTTCAGTAATGGCATTTACTCCCAGGGTGTTAATTATTTGTTGGGAGCACAGAGAAACTGTCGTCTCCATGGGTTATTGCGTACAGAGGGTATTCTCAAAGTAGTAATGAGTATAACCTGGGGCTGTTCTGGCACAGTGGGATAATACTTTATTGAAGTTGAGTGACTTTATTGATATCAACGTGTCAGTGTAATGCAGTATACCTCATACAGACTCTGTAGGGAAGTAAAATGGGGACAGGGATTGAGGGGTTTAAGAAAAGGGGTCATGAATATCTTTCAATTGTGTAGAAGAAGGCACCAAAGCATTATTATCTATGTGAAGGGGTGAAGGTACAGATTGACAGGGGCACTATAAAGTCACTAACTCTGATGAGATATATTAGACCTAGTCAAGATAAATTTGATATCAATTGATTATCTCTAAATGATCACCTGTATCTTACCAGGTGCATTAGACTATTCTAAGTTTCCGATCCATTGAAGGAACAGCTTAGACCCTATAACCGATGACTACCAAACCAATCTGTACCAACTACCTTACCATCCCCCTCCCCTTCCCATCTCAGCCCAGCTGGTACCTTGACCTGGCTGACAGGGCTAAACGTGAAGGTAATTTCCTGCAGGAGGAAACAGTGAATGTGAATCAGTGGGTGCAGGAGGAGGCTTGTCCCCCTACCTGCTCTACACCACCAGGATATCACTTCTCCATTAGCTGAGGGCAAGACAAGGCAAACAAGGCACCCAGCCTATTGGTATTGCCTAGTAGATACTGAAGTTTCTGGTCAATTAGGCAGCAACCTGTTGGTTATGTTGATAAAGAGAATCACTCCATTCTTAAATGTATGTTGTGAAATATTGTTTTTGATGTTCAAGGCAAGGATTCATTGGCAAAAGATCATCAATTCATTATAGTAGTGCATATACTGAAAAGTAAAGAAATCTCTAATGGGAAATGGACATTACATGTATACTCTCTCACAAGGTAGAAACTAAATTGGCACTGTTGAAAGACACCATTCTTGACATAGTCACAATGCAATACTAATCATATGGCTGATAGTGACATGTAGCAGGTATAGACAGGTGAAGACACCCTGACAACCACAGGTCTATACCACCATGGGGACATGGTGAAACTGGCAATATTATAATGGGAATACATTAAAAGGTGGACTATACATGTGGCTCTGTGGATGATATCATCAGCATCATGGCCATCATTCAGACCTAAATGGAACTATATCCTCACAACTCAATTGTCCCACCCTGCACTTGGTTGTTTGTCCGTAGGATATTCACTTGGCTTGGAATACCTGTTTATGCTAGTTTAATATTCCCATTCAGATTATACAAATTCGTGGCATTACTATTTTTGGGAGTATCGTGAAAGGCCACATAATATCTATATTTTCTTGTTCTCATGTGTTAGTTATAGACAAAGCATAAACCCGACACCTGCTGTAGGCAGTACTTTCTCATATACTGCTGGTTAATTCATGCTTGATGCTCCAGATTTCAAACAACATCAAAAAGTTCAAATCTAATCTAGGAGGAAGGATGTTCCCATGGTAACCTATCCTTATCCTCAGCATTACAACACCTGCTGGGGATATCATATCATATATAGCAAAGGGATTAGGTTAGGTTGCCATGACAACAGTCCATTTAGAAAGTTAGTATACGTGCCAATACACATCAAATGTGTTTTGACTGCTGAAGCACAGAATGATGAAGAATGTGTTCAGATGTGCAACAGTAGTGTTGGTGAGTACTTTTCCCTGAATGCTGCCTTTAATACACCCACTAACCAATAGGATCTGTCTCCCAGAGCTGCAATCAAGCATAATGGTGGCAATGGTAGAAATGGGCATTACTTTGCTCTTAAAGGGTTAAGACATGGTTGTGGACAGGGACTGCAGTAGTGAGGCTTCACAAGTAGGAGCAGAAGGCTTATCAATGTTTACATTAAAAGGAAATATAATGCTCAATGAATAGAAGTAATGTGATTTCAGAAGGAATCCTTCATCAAATTTCCAGATGTGATGCTTCCTGCCGTGATAATTCTTGCGGATGCAAAAATAGCAGTAAACCACATGTCTGTATGTGCCCATCCATTCATCCCCCCCACCGCTGTTCAAGATGAGTAATGGCAAGAATCCTCGTATACCTGCAAGAATCTTCCTGTATCCACAAAAATCCTCCTGTACCAGCAGAAATGTTGCTGTACCCACAGAAATCTTCCTGTACCCGCAGGAATCTTCCTGTACCTGCAGGAATCTGCCTGTACCAGCAGAAATCTCCCTGTATCAACAGGAATCTCCTTGTACCGACAGCAATCTCCCTGTACCCACAGGAACAGTTTTTGCATGAAAAAAAAATCCTTTTGGTATGTCCTATTAAGGGCTCCGTTTGCAATGTCCATTTGCTAATTATATTATGAAGTAAATTAAAAACTGTATGCTGTGAGTAATATTTATAGGAAGAATCTGTGCTAGAGGTCCTTCCAATCCCCTTTTGCCTGATGGCTACTGGTGCCTATCAATGATGGCTGCACCCCAGCACACAATCTAGTATACACTGGACATGTCAAGAACTGATTTATATTCTCATCCACACACTATACAATAACTTCCCCAGAGCACAGACTCCAATTTACACCCAAATGTATAGTACCTGTCACCAGCACTCCTCCAAGTTCTCACCATGCTGATGTATAATAGAGGTGACACATTGGGCCCCCATCACTTGTCCTCCTCCTCGGGGTGGGCATTGACCACAAAATGGCCTCATGGGCGTGATACTGCATCCCTGGTACCAGCCTACCTGCTCCAGGTCATTGCATATGTTATATGGCCAATACAACGCTTTTCTGTCTGCCTCTTGAAAGGGGAATGCTTGATTGGGTTCTTTCAGAGATATACAATGATGTGGTTTTGTGACTTCTCCAACAAGAATTGTGCCTGTTGGAAATGGAATGACTTGAAGGTTGACTGACTAACAAGCAAAGAAAAGAAGGAGAAACATGCAGGGAATTCTGTTAAGAGTGGCACAGAGGGACTTGAGGGAATTTATAATAGAGAGAGAGAGAGAGAGAGAGAGAGAGAGGGAGAGAGAGAGAGAGATGGGGAGAGATGGCCACATTGAAAAACAGCCGCTCTGTGTACACCCAAAGTAAACTCTCCCACTCGAGCAACATCTAATCTGGATCCAGTTAACAGGTCTCCTGTCCAGAGGCTGAACACGTCCCTGATATTTGACCTTTGGTGACGCCATCTGGTGGTAGAAGACAAAACATGACTTTGAAAAAAATGTTGTTAATTAGATTTGCAGCTTCTCCAAGAAACAGGTGTTTCACCATTTGGGCAGCATACAAAGGTCAAATACCGCAGCCAAGAGCTCGGACATCCAGGTCCTATCTAAGACATCCAGGTCCTATCTAAGTATGTTAAGTGTCTGGGCAGGCATGTTAGCTATTCGTTATTACTCTAGACATGTCTTGACTTACTGAGCTTTGAAAGGGTTTCCTTTTCAATCTCATTTCAAAGCCAGATTATAATGCAGATTATGTGAAATCAAAATCTTGCTTTCTAATGTGTCTTAGCCTCAAGTGAGATAGTATATATAACCATTTGTGATGTGGTCAATAATTTCTTTTCCCAATGTGATCATTTTTGTACGAAGCCCCTAACAGGACATACCAAAAAAAGAAATTCCTCAGAAAAAAAACATTCTTGTGGGTACTGAACAATTCCTGCGGGAACAGAAACAATTCCTTGGGGTAAAGGAACTATTCCTGGGGATTCAGAAACATTCTTGGGGGCACACAAACAATTTTTTAGGGTGCACACACAACCTTGCGGATGCAGATATAATTCTTGCGGATACAGAAGTATTTGGGGATGACCAAATAATTCTTGTGGATGCACAAAATAATTCTTGCGGATGCACAAATAGCAGTAAACCACATGTCTGTATGTGCCCATCCATTCATCCCCCCACCCCTATTTAAGATGAGAAATGGCAAGAATCCTTGTATACCTGCAAGAATCTTCCTGTATCCACAAGAACCCTCCTCTACCAGCAGGAATATTTCTGTACCCCCAAGAATCTACTTGTACCTGCAGGAATCTTCCTGTACCAGCAGGAATCTCCCTGTACCCACAGGAACAGTTTTTGCATGAAAAAAAAATTCTTTTTGGTATGTCCTTTTAGGGGCTCTGTTTGCAATGTCCATTTGCTAAGTATATATTGAAGTAAATTAAAAACTGTATTCTGTGAATAATATCTATAGGAAGAATCTGTGATAGAGATCCTTCCATGCACCTTTGCAGAAAACTTGAATACAACTGGTTCTTGAAACTGCTCAAAGATGGATCTTGAATAAAAGCTTGTTTTTATAAATATGGTTGTGATAAACCATCTAAATCTATAACTTCTTGGTGAATATTCATGGCTATAATATGGTATGCGACAACATTCCTATGTGCATTACTATGGCTGTTTGCTTCTTTTGGATCATAGGTATAAAACATGATTACTATGAATAGATAAGGAATATACAAAGAATTATTGATTATAAGACATTAAGGAATGGGCACTTGCTCTCCTTATATAAAAACAGAACAAAGAGAGGGATTAGTAAATCGCAAATCATTATTGCCAAAACCAGTCAATCATGTGAAACATATGTGAGTATATCAATTGCTTAGCATGGATATGATGCTTTAATGCACTTTAATACAAATAAAGGGTAAAGGTTTTAAGGGAAGGAATTCCCATGAAGGAATATCCGTCAATATTCTTGTCCTCGTTCCTCTTTCTCACACCAGGACTGGAAATACGGGTATTATTATAAAACAACCTACCCCAGCATCTCTTCCCTGGTGTCTGGTCTCATCTCAGCTCTGGCTTATCGCCAATACAACAGAGGCAGTTAGGACAAGTATCTTTTATCATGTTTCCAAATTCAGAAGATTGTCTGCAATTTTCCATATCACACCCAAGTAGACAGTCATCTTCAGCTTACTAGCAGATTTTAGATGGCTGGGCAGAGATTTTGACAATGATGGCCAGTAATCTTCTCCAAGTCAGGCACTTTTAAAGAGAGTTCTCACCACTTCCCTACACACTATAGTGCCAAGTGCCCAAGTTTTTTGCAGGTGCTAGACTATATTAGGCCCTCCTGTAACAGGTTGGTCAAAAAGGTGTGGTAACCATGTTTGATGAATCTATTGCTATAAACTGTTTCTGGTCTCACTAATGAACCATACTATTATAAGCCCTCTACCTTCAACTATGGAATCTGGTGCTGCCGAATCATTCCTTTCAAGCAGGGATTTTGATATGATATGTGGATGAGTTCCATAAGATGATGGCCTTAGTGAATAATGCCAGAAACATGCTCTAAGTAAACAGTGCTTATCCAGTAATACTCTATTTACCCTCCACTAGCCTGTTTCCCTAGTGGTGCTATATACAATATCCAAGTGTATATATATCCACTTAACTCTTGTTTCACACTAGTCGGCCAGACTCCTTCTCTTATTTAACGCATGTTAGCCTTCTTCCCACATGAGGATACCTATCTCTCAACACAGACATAGAAAGTAACTTTGCTACCCATCAGTGTGTATGAAAAAGACAACCAGGTTCCTTATCTGTGTGTATATTACCCCTTTCAAAACGTGAGCAGCATATATTCATTTCCTTGTTTATGCTTCCTTAGGGTTATTCAACAGCAAAACAGAATTAGCAGTATCTTTTTTTTGCGGTAAGGGAGCAAAGCTAGTTACACCTATTGCAGTCAAAAGAGTGGATTCAAATGACATGTGTTTATATAACATCATAATAGCTGAAATGTTTTTTTTTTGCAGCCCATTTCTCAATGTCCTCATGGCATTTATACATGACTGTCCTGAATACACAAGTTTATCAACTCTGTTTAATGATAGTGAACCTAATAAGGTATCACATCTATTCATGTATCACCTCACCCCTCCCCTCCCCTATTCCTATTCATATCTAGGTGACAATCAGAACAAGATTTAATTTTCTGCATCAGTTATTGCTGAATGTACCATATATATATATATATATATATATATATATATATATATATATATATATATATATATATATATATATATACAGCTCCATTGTATGTAACTGATTGCTTCACCCTTCACTACCACGCCATGCCCACCCTACTGCGTCCGACATAGGTGGTGCAAGGGTCACTGATCCGGTCCCCACCAATCAGATTCAATTTAGCCAACACGTGACCTGTTAAGTCCTCTGGGTGGCTGTTTGTGGGACCCCCCCCCCCTATTTCCTCACTGCCTCCACCCACCCTTTATATTATTGTTAACCCTTTAGGGGCTGCAGATGTCTTTATTGCATTGTACCCATTTATCATCATAATGATATTTATTGTTCATACAGCAAAGGGCGTACCTTACCATGCTTTACTGGACTAATGCATCCCAATGTCAACTCACCAGCAATGCATTGGTGCATCCTGGTGACGAAGAGACATCATGTGCCATTAAAAGGGTTAATATGGAATTTGTCCCCATAAAATGGATGAAGAATTGCTGGATCATGAGAATGATGCGGACTCAGTGGGTCTAGAGTAACGACCCTTCCTATACAAAGCGAAAAATATTGAGTTAGTAACATAAGTCTATATTGAAGATCCGTGTTATTAAAGTTATTGAAATAGAGGTATTTTGCATGTGGTATTGCATTATGTTTGGTTCAAATTATCCAAATCAAATCTGCACATCCAATCATAATCGGAAATGCAAAAAGTGAAGAAAACGTTCTATTGGAAGGTACATCTTCCCCAAGGTACCTGCTGTACACGGAAAGGTAAGAAATGACAAGAATTGGGATCCAAAGGAGCGCAGAGCAAATCGAGATAACTGCAATGAACAAGTAAACCAGGCATGCTTGTCATATCTAATCCTGACTTAGATTATGTGTGAAAGCCTGGACATAAATGGCTCCCAAGCTGGCCTCCCACAATGTGTCTCTCAATGACCAGGGACCCCTGCAGGGGGGAGATCCATAAATCTGGATATATTTAACGCCATGTGAATATCAAACACGACAGTAGGGCTGAGGTTACCCAATATATGACTCTGTTCACTTAGACTCAGACCACATTGGGCTTTGTGTGGCCTTAGTGAAGAGCCATTTATGGAGACACAACAGATCTATGAATGCCATATACAAATCCTTTCTTTATTAGTTTCAGTGCATTGTTCGTCCACATCTCCTCTGGATGTACAGGGTGTATAAATGCTAGGCTTCTCAGTCCTGTCGTCTGATTCTGGTTTTCCTTCAATTTGTTGTACATTCTGTCTGTCTATCTATGTTTATATTAATCTGCATACATCTGTCTCTGTCTGTCTGTCTGTCTGTCCGTCTCTGTCTTTCTCTCTCTCTTTCTCTCGTTCTCGCCCTCTCTTCATCCATCTCCTTTTATCGTAACTCTTCCTCTTTGCTTTCGCTTTCCTGTACCCTTTCATTTTCTTTCTGCCACGTCTCTTTGTAATTACAGCTGTAGGTATAACTTTGCCTACTACATTATAACACTCTCTCAGCCTCACAGTCTGCATTCCTTTGTTGCCCTTTCTCAGCTCAATCTTCCCTTTTATAAGTTTTCAGCTAATATAGTACACACATAATTTATGGATAAGAAAACCTAGTAAAGTAGACGATGCAGGATCATGGTTACAGCTGGTTAGTATAGCTGACTATGGCAGTACACTGTGATGGGACAGGAAGCTCTGGAGCTTAATTCAAAAGATCCTTGGATCACGACCCCGGCGATCTTAGGAATAAATCAGCCTTATCCTATTAAGCGATCTTAAGAGTTGACTGGGTTCACATATCCTAGCCAGCACTAAGATCGCATCGATCTTAGCCTCAGCCCTCCTACACTATTCCAAGAAGTACTGACTAGGCACAGGGGTAAGAGTCCCAAAATAAAGGAATAGCTGTGGAGTCACTCTTCTTCACAAGAGTGCTTATACCATCGTTCCCCGTCCCCATATGGGCTAACAAAAGAGCACAGGGTGCAGTTGACCCCCATACAGTATTCAAGAGTTCCCATGAATGTATGATTTATGCTTGGCTATTAGAAGCATTGTGCCCTCCCCCCCAGGACAAAGAGAGAGAAGGGAAGAATTACCTTACAGTGCACTTAACGCATGAGTAGCCCTAAGAGCCCTCAAGGACACTCAGCAAACGTCCTCCCTCCCCTCTTTATGTATGCAGCAGGCTATTCACTCTTTCAATCAGGAGTGTTCCCTGTAAGTGCTCTTGTACCCTGGTTAAACCACTATGCATTTCTTTCACTAAGATCGCAGTGATCTTAGTGGTGGAAATGGAATAGTGAAGTGATCCCAGGACTAGCTATTCTGGACAGGCCTGCAACCACTGCATTACATAGGGTAGACCAGCCAGGTCTTATGATATGTGCCTACACTAAGATCGCTGGGGTTGGGATCCCAGGATCTTTTGAATTAAGCTCCTGGCCCCATACATAACACCGAGCAAACCCTGGTTGTGCGCTCAAGGTGTAAGTCACTCCCACCTCCTCCCCATACTCATAACACACTCCACACAGACCGATACTCATTCACATGTAGACCTGCACTGTCGATGGATATTTTTCACATGCCTCATACTTGATAATATCCATGCAAAGAATATCGGTCAAATGTACATAAATGGTACTGTAACGGGTACAAGCGCTATTTAATGATCGATAGTGAAAAATTGCTATAAAGTTATGATAATTGATCCCATTATAATTATCTGATATAAGACTTTATTGAGATAAGAAATGAAACGCTGGTTTGGGTTTTGGAAGCACTCTTTGTACAGGTATGTTATATCACTGTTGTCAAAACTTGACAAAGTGCACCATTTCATAGTTCAATCAATAGACACTTTATGAATGGTTTATTCCAAGAGTTGGCTTTCCTAAATTGATTAGCCGTAGAAATGAAAACTGAATGAGAGTCAATGTCACACACCTGTGTGAATGTCACCAGGACCCTAGACAAGTCTAGTGCCCCCACCGTTTGTAGCCACCCAGAACGTCCCCTACCATTTACTCACATCTGCTCACTGCATCAGGTTAGTACAACAAGTGGAACTGCTCACTCACCTCCCACTCACCTACCACTCCCCAGGTGTACACCCCTACACCCCTAGAGACACTCAGGCCATCCTAGGGTCAGACACCAGTCCGAAAAGTGCCCTCACAAAGTTCCTGGAGTAAGTTTGGAGAAGTTTGTGGAGATAAGCTGGGAATCCTGGAGGAGTATTTTCCTGCTGTGACCAGAAAGAAGACATCAATATGGTGACAATGGTTGCAGGTTGGATTATTGGGAATATCTACAAAAAGAGAGGAGGTAAAGGTAGGTGTATGGTTTACTATGGAGCTGTTGTGATACTCTGGGACGTGTGAGTAGCTCCTATGATGCACTGATAAGTGCTAATTGCTCGCTGTTGAAAACCCCTCTTACAACACCCACTCCATGCAGGCACACTAAGTGTAAGCTATTTTCTTATCTGATGATTCCCACGGCTGTTATGGGTTTTGGATAGGATTTTTTTAACGATTGATGGACTGAAATTACCACCCTTCAAAAACCGTCGCACCTAACTGTACAATAGCCAGTCATGAGAAAAAAAAAACAAGCAGAATCACTGGCAAGCATAATTTCAGAATTTGTAACAAAAATAAATTCATTTACTTCATATGAGTACAAACGCAGTATTCTATATCATAAAGTCACTATCTATAAGGCATGTGAACATAACACATTTTAGATGTATACGCCTACACGATTAGTACCTACAGGCACACCATGACATTGTTATCTACCAACACATTCCCACCAGGTGTAGCAATAGCATTTTCTATCCTTTTAGCATCCATAGAACTGAAACAAGCTTTGTTCCTATCAGAAACAGATAAAACCCTATGATATAACAACCTGGTCAGCATCCTCTTTTTACAAGTCCTAGGTGGGGTGTACACTTAGTGTCCTCGTACTCCTCACCATTGTTTTGCCAAACCACAAGATTAGCCACAGTATAAGAGATGTTACTGGTGGGGACAGGCTAGTCATGTGGTACTGGTTGTGTGGGGTGTATGTAGAGCTAACACAGGAGAGAGGCAGAGCACACCTTGGGGACAGCTATAATACGCTGTAACGGAAATGTCGTTGGAATAACGCCGGAATCCTCCTCCCAAAGTTGCCAGACATCCGTCGTTATTTTTCACAGAGATTCCTTGTACATTTGTGTATGACTGTACTGCCATCTGGGGCTTCTTGTCAAATGACACTGGCTCCCTCCCATACAGTTACGATGGTTCTCTATTCAGTTTTATGAGGATCCCAGGTAGATTAAACAGTCATTTTTTTATAGTGTAATGACAACACTAGGGATACATATACTGAGATACAACTTAGCTGCATGGAGTGGAGATAGGGAGAGGTGGGTTGGTGTACAGATGTAAGTGGTTAGATATAGTCGACCCGCCTGCCCTGAATATTTGATTAACTTAAAAATGCCTTTGGAGATTGTATACAATTTGATTAGGATATATGGTATGATTATGAGTAGGCCTAAGATTATACCACCACTTCAACAGATACCTGTTTAATCGTCTCACATTTGCCTTTAAAGCCCTTCCTTCCCCTTTTCGCATCATGCTATTTCCCCCTCTCTGTAACTATATAAATATGCGTCCCTCTTTCCTCTATACAACCTACGCTTTATCATGATCTATCTTATATGATGGGGTAAGCTATTGCCTATCCTAGCACCATTTGAAAAGGCACTATATTCGTAAAACACTATAGTAACAAGAGTATACAAGGTATAACATACCAGATGGCATGTCCTACCACACAGGTGGTGACAAACATAAAATATGTCCCCTCCCGTGCCTTCCCATCTGCCATCTCCCACCTACCCACCCACTGGGGTCATATGTAAGCTACATTCAACATGTTATACCAGTAAAAAGTGAGTTTTTACCTATAGGCTTTGTCCATTGGGATGAGCCAGCAGATTGATGAGATGTTATCACTTTCAACCATTGATAGCCTTGAATTTTATTGAAAAGATATTTTCCCAACTGTCTAGATTATAATCTTAGAACCTCTCTCTCTCTCTCTCTCTCTCTCTCTCTCTCTCTCTCTCTCTCTCTCTCTTTCTGCCTCTCCCATCTCTCTTTCATTCTCCTACCCTCGTTCCCTCCGGGATCCCCATCCCCTTCTGTATCAGCACATACCATTCAGAAAATATCTTGTCTCTCACTTATACTTATCTCAGCCTCTAAGTGCTGTCACTATGGCAGTAAAACCCTGTTGGCATCCTCCTTGGCAACATGTCACATGAGGGGCCCAATCCCCCTGACTCGGATCTTCTGGCACCTGGCCTTGGCAAACGTGTATCTGAGATAAAGCCAGCCAGTCCAGAGATGAGGTGGAAGATGGAATTAACCCATAGCGACTCAAATATAAGAATAGAGTAATCATATGCATGATCAATAAGGTACTACTTTTATATCAGCTGTAGAAAATAAAGATAGCCATGTCAGTTAGCTTTATGGCTTATTTCACGCCTAAGGAGAATAGCTACATGTTACAGTTATACCACTAGTATAAGGTGCATCGCATACCTAAGGACCCCTAAGTCCTATTGCAAGCTATCAGATTAACACAAGTTCGGAGTGCGTCTCATACAAAAAGACTTTAAACTGAAATAAAGTTCCAAAATTCGGCCCTTGCTGCAGTACTCAGGAACAGGTTGCATGTCATAGACAAAGTTTTACGCTAGTTTCTATGCATGCCGCTGTTGCTGCCAACATGGCGCTGTGATCAGTTACAGACCTTACTCCTCTGCCAGCACAAGGTCATGTTGTAGATGGTTATATCTCACCTACACTCTCCACATGCTGAGCAGCTCACTCATAGCCCTGTTAGCTATTAGTATGAGGTACTACTCACCCCATGAGCAGTTCCCCTTGCAATTCTTACCAAATGTTCTTCTAATGTGCTGCTTTCTTCAATATGATATTATTCTAAACTGAAATGATGCTATTGACATACTATCAAAGACCGATTGATCCATAACACAAAACCTTTGCATTAGATCAATGAAGTGTGGAATTTGGTATTACAAGTTATGGAGATAGTTTAAAAGATGATTTCTCTAGGGAATGATAAATGGTTATGGCTGATAAGTAATGGGCTACGGGAGTGCGCCTGGTGAGTTTAGGTGCTCTCCAGTGCCATTTATAGGTTGACTGGGAATTACTCACCCCTTCTTCTAAATGTTAAGGGTCAATGTTATAAGACACTGCCTGTGAGATAGCCAGGTGTAGGAAATGAGCAAAAGTGTACATTAAAAATGAATTCTCGGGGAATTCCTCTGTTGAAAACTTGATTCTTTTCAAAATGCATTCCCCAGAGGAAACGGGCAAGGCTAAGACATGTCAGATTCACATTACACTACCTACGGTAGACCTATGTGAAATCAAGTTATCAGTGGTTATTGGGCTGCTTGCGGAAGGTTCATAGACCCTGATGATATCTAATTTAAGTTTGATACACCCCAATGATAAAGCAAATAATGTTATATGCCCAAGACCCCCCCCTCCTCTTTCGCTGTTCGGCCAAATCCTTTTCCATATCACCATAATCTATTTTAGCACTCTATGTCCTGCCACTGCCGAAGTTCAGTGTTCAAAATCAGTATTTGGCAGAGTATTAGGGCAGTTTAAATTGAGGGGACTCTCCCAGTCATCGGTCTGTCATAGTATGTTGTGTCACTCCATACACTTTCACATTCCACATGTCTATTGGAGTTCTACATGGAAGCCATCTTAAGGATTGAATCCACTGCTATCGGCCTTTCCATTAAACACCATTCCCTCATGTGTTCATTTCTGGGTGGATTTGGCATAGCTTGACCATTCTGTCTGAGAAAAAAACATAGGATCATGAGAGAATGGAGACTGGCAGACGGGTACAGAAGAGCTGACGGCAGTGGATTTAAAGCTTTAGGCTAAAAATGTGCAACCTGCCTAATGTATCTAATGGAGTTCTAGCGAGACGAAAACGGGGGTGCAGCCTTTCCTCTATGCCCCAAAATATTAAATAATAGGTTTCAAGATATTGGCATCTACGAATTGAAAAGATAAAAGTTAAGAATTGATGGTGCCTATGAGTTATTCCAGCCATTAGCCAAGAGGACATCACAATTATGTCAATTTGCATTATCGTGAAAAACCCTCCTGGTGAATTTATCATCCCCATCGGATACATCAGGAGACCAGACCACCCCTTCACAGATCCATGCATTATGCCCTTATACTCTGATATGGAGGCAATGATGTATAATACTACAGGTGGCACCACTCCACTTAAGCTGCTGTTCTCATTAGGTTGTGCCCCTTGGACATTGGTGGTGTTGGGCTATTTACAATAGGGCTGGGGAGATGATTGTTATCAGGTTCAGTGTACTCTTATATTACTTCTGCGCTGCACATTCTATTACTGTATCTTCATATAAGGCTCACCGTTGTAATAGTGGTAGCTTTAATTTGCAGCATTATTGGGGATTTTTATTCTATAATGGGAGAATGGGTATTCGGTATCCAGCTCATTTAAAGTACAGCTTATTGGAATAGAAATTCAGGACTGACTTTTATTGAACATCACTGGGATATCTGGAATAATAGAAGAGGACAAAATGCAGTTTGCCTGAAGTGTGAATAAGGCGTAAAACAATATTTAACCCTCCTTGATCTATGTATTGACCATGCAATATGAGATAAGAAGAAAGCCAGCTTAAATTAGTTTTCTTCGCTATCATTTAAATATTATGTTTACTGATAATGTGATAATGTGGCAGGATCAATGCTGGGCACTTTCAGGACTATGTAGAACAGTTTGCTTTAATTCAAATAGTTTATTATCACCTAGTGACCCAAGAGACTGTTGTTATACCCCTGATTGATAATTATGAGACTGTACTAGGGTGGGTCACAGTCTGGAAGGTTATTTCAATTTGGCCTAACATCGCACCTGATACAATGGTAGTGCTGGACACATGTGTGGCATTGATAATGACCTATGTTAGTACAGCTTGAGGGAACCAATGTTAGCTAGCTCCAAATAGCAATTACTGTTAACCCCATACTATGGACCAAGTGTGTTGGGGTATCCACTGCTCTCACTCAATGAATAGTGCAGGCTAATATTGCAAGGGGTCGCGATGTTAGGCTGTTAGGCTGTTTGAAAATAGCCTCCTGATAAAACATGCCTACTTAAGGCGGCTTTTTGAATATGATTAATCCTGGTGCAGTGCGAATTATTCTCACTTTCATGTTATGAAAATAAAACTTAAAAGTTAAGATAACAGTACCTCAGTTTATTTCACAATTATATTGAATACCCTAGATGTTGTTAAATGTTCGACTGGTGGGTATAGAATTACTATCAATTAAAATCACCACTTCAGCAACCTCTGCAATGTCATGACAACTGCCTCAATTATTCAAGTCTCAAATTCCACTTTTATCCCTCCTAGTCATGAAGCTTTCTTTTTCAATTAAATCTTTTGTTTTGAGCTGGATTCTATTACAGGAAGGTTTCAAGTTCTTTACACAATCAATTTCCTATCGTGTCAAATGACATGATGATTTGATTTGTGGGTTCTATTATAAGCTTCATCAGATTATCTAGGTAGTAAAAAAATATCCCTGTCTCTTAAAGTAGGAAAAAGTTGTAAGCGATATATGATCAGATTGGATATCAATAATCCAGTGAGTGGAACAATCAAAAGGCCCTCTTGAAATAACTAGTTAGATTTAAATGATCATTTATTTGCAGGATGCTATACGGTACCGGGATTATATTATTCTGTCAACCCAAATATGTATGAGTAAATCCGCTCCCTACATTGTTTAAGTACAACATCTAGGTACTGGATGATAATCACCATAATTAACTATGATGCAGATTTAGATTCTGTATACAAGTATCAAGTACCTCACATTGGCACATCTTTATTGATAATAACTGGACATTCCTGCTATATGTTTGGAAACACAAAGTACATGTAGCAGTATAAGGGTAACATGGGCTATGTAGTGTGCAAACAGTGGTACCGTAAACTCCCGCGCAAAAGACGCGCTGCGCTTATATAACGCACCCCAAACTCAGCACATGCATTTTCGCGTAAAAGACGCACATTTTAAGGCTAAAATTTGCAAGATTAGTACATTTCTATAGTAAAATTACCCCTTGTATAAGACGCCCCCCCCAACTTGAAAAAATCCTATAAGACTCCCCAGCATTTTGTTTGGCGTAGAGGACGTGTCTTATATATGCAGGAGGGTATCTCAAAAAGATTTGGAATTGATCCTGTCGGAGGTGATAATTCCAAAATTGAACTCACTGACCTTCTGGAGTGGATTCCCTCTTGTATTGTAAAGAGGGAGTCAGTTATAGGAGTGGTATAGGAGGGGTCCAGTCTCTTATTTTGCAACTCAACCTATTTCCGTGCAGTTCAATTGTAGCAGACATCAAGCAGGGAAGTCTGTTCTTAGGGTGAGAAATGTAGGAGAACTGCAGGATCAAATAGTTACAGTGAGAACTGGTTTCCCAATCTTTTTGAGATACCCTCCAGGAGTTTACGGTACCTTCCCTGGAATTGAAATGCACATGCCAATTACTGTTCGCAGAAGGCGATGCTAAAGTCATGCGTTCTGCTCTTTGCCATAATTTACAAACGATTACACAATATGAGGTTGGTAACTTTCACAAGAGAAAACACGAGATGGTGTCATGGGTGCCCACACAGAGCCTCCAGATTGGTTGCTTTAGCATATCGCTAGAGGAGGGAGGGGTAATGCTTAGAACATAATGTTTCCTGACAAAGGTGACAGAGAGAAGTTGGAAATGGTGTAATTCCATGCCCTGTTCTCCTGTTCTACCATCCTGTACAGATGTCTATCATATATCATACGTACCCAGCGGCTGAAGGACAGCCTCTGAAATGAAAACCCATGTCACCTTCACTTCTTAGACTAACAGGTCCCAGAAGGTCTACAGAAAGTATATGAACTTCTTCTTGTTAACTCAGAATACCTAGCCAGCGGTGTTCAAGTGAGACCCATTCACAATTTTCTTTTTACTTATGTGATTCCATTTTATACTGACATGTACTGTTACCTAGTTGTGTATGTCTTTTAATATTTCAAAGAGTACGTAAGTGTGCTAAAGGTTTGGTCCAAAGTCTATTGTCATTGTGATGTTGATTAAATAGTTTATTGTCGTGACATTATAGTGTCTGGATACTATGTTATCCTATTCTGTGTACGTGTTGTTTTAAATAATATGAATATTTATGTTACATACAAAAGTCATTTAGACTTCCCACCAAGCAAGGTGACATTATGATCTCTATAAAAGAAGAAAAGGATGAAACTGTGATAATAGTTCTGTTTACACCATTAATTATATGTAAACCCTATACCCTGACAGTTACAAAAGGAAGTCAACTTTTGTATATACTTGACCTATAAAACAAAGATGAAATATGCGTATTTAAATGTGTAATAATGTGTATGTCTCTCTTTATTCCTCTCTCAAATCGGATAAAAACATCAGGAGGTAAGTGGGTGTCTAACTTTGTCGTGCCTTACTCTACATGCTAAATGTAGTACTATTACTTTGCATATTAGTTCACAGCACCACATGATATAGCACAAGAGCTAGTTCGCTTTAAATACATTAAAAAATATGGTGGCATAAATGCCATATTAAAATGCTGAACACACAGCTAAAAACACCCTCACATGAAACATATTGAGCTAATTCTGACTAAAATCTTAAATTCTTCCATCAATCAAACTCACTTAGTTAAACTCAGCTAGGTGAAACTTTGCCTTACTTGAGGACACTGTTTCTTGACCCCAGCTTATTAATATTCAGATAAGTAAACCAAAAACTAAAAATAAGTTTAAGATTAAGATTGTGATCCTAAGAGTACGTATTGTGACTTAAAAATGAGAACCACACAGAAAAAGAATCCTCCTCATTTGAGACTGGATCCAGGCTCAGGCAATGTCGCCAAAATGAGTATGATTTGATACTCAGCCTGATCCTGAAGTGATACCCTGGCAGATTCTGAGCCTGATCCTAGGATGATACTCTGGCTTTGTCAGAGTATCACCCTAGGATCAGGCTGAGTATCAAATCATACTTATATTGGTGACATTGCCTTAGCCTGGATCCAGCCTCAAGTGAGGAAGGTTCTTTTTTCTGTGTATTGTTACATGAGTTACATGAACTAGGTTAACACATGCTGTAATCCACCTTTAACACACTTCCTCACAGTCATATTGTCAACCTTCAGGCCTTGAAGTTTTTGAGTCACAATATCACAATATTGATAAGATCCACCTCAAAGTCTTCTAATTCTTTGAGATAAAGAGGTATTGTAAGTTTTTTATTTGTTTGCTATCTCAATAAGGTATTTCACTGCTTTAGAAGCTTAGATGTACCACACGCCTTATAATGCTTTTAGTGAACACATTTTAAGTTGTGAAGTAGGAAGGCCAGTACTCATCATTGTATGTTGTGACAAACGTAAAGCTTTCTGTAATTTCCTGTAGTTGCTGAAGAATTGTGACAAATATAAGTAAGGTTAGGTTAAGCTAAAGATGTCCACGTACTTTGAGATGTCCACCCTAGAAATGCTCCATACAACTCCTGAATCAACATAGCCAAATCATTGACGTGCATTGAATCAACTAGTTGACAATGTTGATTCAAGAATAGTTAGACCAATCAATTGGGGTGGACGTCTTACGGTTTTAGGATGTCTTTAGGTTAACCTACCCTAATCCAGTGGGCACAGGACGTTGAATCAACGCTGAAATAACGTTGAATATGGTTGATCAACGTTATTTCAACGTTTTGTTCAAATTTGTGTGCCTTTCTGGAAACCTATTAATGGCGGCATATTGTTTTGATTCATTGCGCCCTGTTGTCGTCATAATGCATTACCGTGATTGATGCACGGCGAAGGGTCAGCACTGATGCTCCATTGCATTAGTGGCGAGTTACTCACCTGGTATACATTGGTGCATCATGACGACAAAGGGGCATAGACCTACACAGAGACATCATGCAGCCTTTACTGGTTAACCAATACAAATACATGTTTTACATGGCAAAAAGAAAAAATCAATCCTAGAAATGATATGTAATCAGTGTTCTGTTGAGTTTCATGTAATAATGTGCCCATTATTTAATTTTTTTTTTATCAATCAACATAAATGTGAAACATATAATACTATATCAATTATCTATAATTTAGGCAGGTAAAGATAATCAGATATAAGTCTCAGAGGGACCTTAAAGCTAATGATATAACCACATAATGAAGGTCAAAAATGAATAACCACCATTGACACTATTTAAAAGAACGATTGGCCAGAGCATTAGGCCTCAGGCACAAGTAAGGTAAGTGATGTCCTTTGACAGCCGAGAGTGAGAGAAAAAAGGTAAGTTATGTGAAATTGTGAACTGCCACACGTTACTCAATTGTTTATGGTTTAGGTGCTTTGAATTTCAGCAAGGGCAAACCCAAGTAAACAAAATAATATATGCAAATAGTATCATCCTTTTCTGGAGAATGTAAAAAATCATGGTCTCAATGCAATAGTTATGCTATAGGCAACGTCGCCTGGCGATAGCATTATCATACACGCCGCCCATGTGTATCGCTGAAGGTCTGTACACCTCAAGAACTTACAAATAAACTCAAATTTGATTCAAGCCCACCTCTCAACCCTACCTGCACATCCTCTACCTCATTCTTGCCCAATGTACCTGCACCCACCTGGTCCTTTCACTATAAATAACCTTGGTAGAGAATGCATAAGTGTATCAAATTTCTGAGACGTGAATCACACAGTCAATGATTATGCAGGCCTGATTAGGAAGTGTCTGACGAGATGATTGGTGTGTGTAAGTTGAAGCTTTTCAAAGAGTCCTCCTTAACCACAAAGTATGCACATCCAGCTACCATTTTCATAACCCCAAGTGGGATGCCGGTAATTTTGCCGACAAAAGTGAATATTTTGGTCCCTACATAGTTAAGCATTATCGATTACTGTCACAATCATTGCAGGCCAGATTCTCACAGTCAACCTCAATGAACAGTGTTTATCACCACTTTCTGGCAGATTTAATTACAATTATTACATTTCCAAATATGGAGCTTTGGGTATCATGGTGACTGCTAGCCCTTTGCCTGGAGAGAAAATGACCCCTGATTGTTCATTAAAGAGCAGGTGTCTTTTTTCTGTCCCTTTGAAATTGGTTCCAGCTGGTGACTGGTTTGAAGCTCAATGGTTGCATTCCCAGTGTTGCAGAAGTAATCTTTGATTCTTGTTCAATATCTGGCTATAATATTGTGTAGAATCTAGATATGTGTCGGCTATAGCTTGAATGAGACTTACTCATTAATTTATACAAATCTGATCATAAACACTAATAATCAGAATATGGTAAAATGACATTTTGAATGATGCTTAGACCTTTGTCAGCTTTGAGGAGAAGGACTCCTGGCTGTTCACCAATGAGTATTTTTGTTGAATTGGGCTTCTCTTTCTGGTGAATGGTTCATTGGTTTTTCATTCCCAGGGTTGCAGTTGCACAATGGGCCTTTGATTCTTGTCCTCTAAAATTGGGTTTTGGTAATGTGGGAAATCTAGGACATCACTGACATTGATTAAATGAAAGGGAGAGCTGAATGCAGATGTATTTGATCTCCCCTAGGCATTGGCGTATTTATGCGAGACATTGCATTTAATACCCAGTGCCAAACTGTTAACTAGCCCACTGTCACTCAATTTGTAAGGTAGTGAAATACACAAATTCCTTTAGAAATAAAAGCTCATAGAAAAAGGAGAGGAATTACTATTCACGAGTTTACTGTCTCTTCGCAGATTGTCTATCTCCTGATGCAATTATTTCATTAGGTATAGAAATGCACAGAACGATGTCAGTTGACAATGAGAAACTTTCAGGAACATATGATACTGGGTAAAATCTTTAGGTTACTATGGTTCAATAGAACTTTCTATCAACTCCAAAGCCATTGTCAAATGATAGGAATTAGAGCATAATAGTTCACTGAGAGACCCTGTTATTTCCAAAGTTAAAGTCTTTCAACCCGTCCAATACAGATAGAAGATATAAATGTGAAAACGATTATTTTAGGTCTGCTTTCATCACTGTTATTTGATTCTTCCTGTGACTTATATCCTGATTCAAGGAAATGAAAGTGTGAACCACCCAAAATGGAAAAATAGTTATGCTGACTTCAGAATTCAACAGGCCTTCTAAAATGTTCTCTCCCAGAATTAATTATGTGGAACCCTCTAAGCAAAAAGTGACTTTTAGGAATGTGATGGAAATGATCAGCCAAAAGCATGACGTTTAGTGACACTGGATGTCGCATCTGGAGAGAGCAAGAACCACATTGTCTTCAAAAAGTTCAAAAACCCAGAGCAGTGAAATGCAGATTAAATAGCATCTTTTACTCAGCTTTTAGGCCAGATATGTTCTGAGACAGTTCGATCTAAGGACAGAGAGATCGGAAAATCTAGCAAAGTGATTTCACAATACTCTGCATCTGAAGACTGGCTGCAAGAGGGTTGGCTTAAAATGCAATTTAAGGGAATTTCATGGGAAAACCAGGCTACAATTAGTCTGGGCTATAAGAACAAACCACCATTCAGTACAAAACCCAGCTAATTGTCGTCATCTGTCGCCATGATTGGTCATCAATGGTGACTCCTTTTTGAGTGATAACTCATTCCGTCATCTTTCGCCACTGTGTGTTAGACTCACATGGCATAGCAATTGCTATTCCTGGTGATCTTGTGCTATAACGACGCCATGTTCCATCTAGCGTCATGCGTGAGCCACTTCACACAGGTTGATGAGGACTCACGACAATTTGCTGGGAAAGTGAAGATGATTTAAAATCATAAATTCAGATAAACCAGTCGTAGAATTTGAAAGATCCCAAAATGACCTTTGATCAATATTTAATAGACAATAGCCTTAGCATGATGCTAAAATAGATTTCTTTTCAAAGACTTTAACATAAAAATCAAATTCATAATAACCCGATCGAATGCTGTTAAAAACCTCAACCCCAAAATTAGTAGAATACCATTTTCTCCCATTTACTTTATTTTAATCAATTTGATGTTCACCTTGGTGTCTCTAACATCGGTGTAATTGCAGCAATTGGAGGCATTATTTTTATTGTTCTGATTGCTCTGCTAATTGTCTTTGCCTGAATAGACTCCAAATTAAGTTTAAAAGCAGCATAATAAGGCCAGGAAAGGGGAGCAGACATGAGGATGGAAGCATTTTGGCTTCATTTGCTCATTTGTTTAGTCTGAAAAGGAGCTGTGATAATATTGACAGCTGCAACCGAAAGTGGGGTAAAGATGCTGGCATTTGCAGTACTACCTTGCCTGATGGAAACATTAGGTGACAGACTAAATTGTAAGTAGGCATATAGAAGGTGTGATCAAATGGAGAATTTGTTCAGAGATAAAGTTTATCATATGTTATCCCTTTCACCTCGGTAGAAGTGAAAGGCCCATAACAAGAGTTTACAATAATGCCATCACCCATGAATGGTTGAGAATATCAGAATAACAATGGTAGTCTTTCTGAAAAAGCGACCTTATTATGGGTCTGGCTGCAAAATTGAAGCTTCTTAAAGATAGCAATAAGGGTTCTGCGGAGTTCTATACAGTAAATTGCCTGAGCTAAGGGGGAGCGCTTATATGTGTGAACAACAATCCAGCTCGTCAGAACCGCCCTCTCATGTACATGATCCCTAGTATATTGGGGGAACACTTTAAATGACAGGTCTACTGCATCATCCACACTGTAGGAGCTATAACAGCGCAGTGCAATTTTGAGCGCCTCCCATAGAATAAACTTGTTTTACCATTTGCCATTGACGTGTTTTGGACACAGATGGACCCCTGGTGCGCCTTAAAGACACAGGATATTTTATGGGAGTTTTTTTTCTCAAGAATGTCCCTATTACTCCTGTTTACAGTGGTAAAAAGGAATAGGGAACCTCATAATGAGTATGTTCCCAAAAATTACAACTTCATTAGAATTCCCAAAAATGTCATGGGAGATGACTGTCTTCAATTCTTAAAGTGCAACATTATGATTTATGCATCTACATAGTGCCCCCTAGTCATGTCAGCATTCTCTCAGAGACTAGGTTTATATAAAAAGCATTCACAATATCTCCACAGTTGGTTTGTGTCTGACATTCACAGAAAGCTACTTACATAGAAGCAATTCTCTCCAATAGTGTAAGAAGAAGCGCTGGCTGAATAATAATGATACATTAGATTTGTCTAATGTGGTGTTTATACATGCACCTAGGGGTAAACTTTATGGCTGGCATCCACAGGCTGACATTTAGTTTAGGCAAAGATTTTCTATTCCTTCTTTCATTAGAATAGATTATAGTCCAAAGTTCCCTCCTTGAATTATCTCAACTTAATCTGAACTTCCAAGAAAATCATCCAGATTAAATCCAATTTATCCTCTACCGACATTGGCGTTAGGGGCAATATGAATGAAGGCAATTATGTTATAGTTTGAATTTTTGGACAGAGATTCTAAGCTGTAACCAGAGGGATGTCAGCCTAACAATGGCTGGTATTTCCACCAGAAAACCCTGCCCTGATTTTTTTTATGTGCTATAGTTGGGTAAAACTGGGATGGTAAACTCTCGATGTTGATAGAGAACTTGTATAAAGTTACTCTACCATTCCAGCTGATTGGCATCCAATTTCATAACTGGGGACCATTAGTTATCATATGGGCCTCTTATGCTCTTTGTTTACAGTAGAGACAGGCACAAAATGGAGTGAGTGTGTAATAGATGTTTAACGCCATTTCGACAGCTAAGGTCATATTCATGGTGAGAACTACATTACACAATTTCACAGAGGAATGTGTCAGTGCCCGCGCATATGTGCACCACACACATCTGAGGGGATAGAAAAGAGGAGAAATAGACCCTTTTAAGTGGGCTAGGGAAGCCCGACACAAAATGGAAGATGCATAGTAAATCCATGATGATATTAGATTCAGACATAATGCATGGCACAGACTCTCAGTAGTTTCTGTCTTCAAATGTGTCATAAAGCAAATTGCACATCATCAAAATGACATCCTATTGATTTGCTTAATTGAGAGCATACTTCCCTATAATTATATCATAAAACTTTCTTATAACATAATAGCCTTCCTACATGGGAAGAGACACAAAGAGTTGCATTGAGAGTACTAAGAAGCCCTAATCCCATGTAAGATGAAAGAAGGATGATGGTCCCCTCTGCACTGGGTAATATTTGGGTTAATTGAGATCTACTGCTATAGATAATGTAATAAGTGTCATACTGCCAGTAAGGTGAAGGCTAATTATCCTTCGCGCTTTGTTACACGAAGAGCAGCTCATGGCAAAATGATGCTGGTTATACTTGACATTGTGCAATAAATTCCCAGGGCGGCTGTCTGTATTAATGAAACAAGACAGGCTTCATGATTTCTTTCTGTTTGTATGCCAATTGCTCAGTCGTCTTGTTCTCAAATTATCTTGGATGCAGGACCGAACTCAATCCATCGCCTTAAACCATCCCTGCTTTTATCATGTCCTCACTAGGTTCAACTTGCTTCGCAATGCGTTTCATGTTATTACCCGCAGCACTCCTAGTCTCAGTTTCTTCAACCCCTGCTCTTGTAGTCCTTGCTTGTTTCAACGCATTTAGGAAAACACAAGGAGAACACAGTGAATAGTCACATCAGCAGGTGTGCCTGTGATGTGTGACAAGGTTTCCCAGGAGGGTACTGGGCACCGAGAATATAATGCATGTATACCGCACTTGATGTCCATGAGTTGGGTTTTCATAAACCAGATGATTTCTGTCAAATATCATGGTTTATGCCTAAATAGGGTATTGCCATTTTAATATTATATTTTAACATTTAATGCTGAAAATCACATTTCCAGTCTGATTTATACACTGTTAGGCTTTAAATGTCGGGAAGCATCTATCATCTACCCGTTACCAACACAAAAACTTCAAAAATTAGCTTATTAAATCTAATGATGCTAACTGACATTGGCGATCGACGCCCACTAGTAATGCCATTCACCACCAGATGGCATGAAAATTCTGTTTGCTCACTAGCGTGCATATCCCTTTCGTGCCCAGAATTATTTTGAGAAAGCTGGTTTATTCAACAAACTTGACATAGTAGAGAATACGACCCATATAATGTTTAGATTATAGTTCTAGTTCAAATGGTAACAAAGGGGGCACATAAAATAGCTTTCAGGAAATGTAACATGAAGCATAGGTTAGAAAATGATATGAGTCAATGGGACCTGATGATGACACAATAAGTTGAAACGGGCTGATTTGGATGAAGGTTTCCAGAATATCAAATTTTCTTTAATTTATTTGATTTTGATGGGGAAAGGGCTTCTTACAATTCCTAAAGCATTATTTTGACATTTGGAAGAAGGCCATATTGATAGAAATAGAAAGGAATAGGCATTATAATTGGATTCCTTGGAGAAAATCACATGAAAAATATTTCATCAATATTTTTGGGAATTTTTATCAATATTTTTTGAATTTATTGAATTTTCCTTATTTTCCCCTTTATTCTAATGGCCAGAGCGCGCACTTTTCATGTATTTTATGCCTATTTTCAATCCATTATTTTATTTAAAAAGACCTATTAATTATTAAATAACGTATGTATCATGACATGGTATCGTTGGAAAGCCCTTGACAGTACGAGTCTATTGGTGAAAATATCATCTTTATCCAATAAATATTAAACCAATGGTGATCTGTGAAATACACATATATGCTTTAGAGCGCACTTTTGCTAATCTGGGCACGTAAGGGATATAGCCAACCTGATACCAGGTGTCACTAGCTCACTCCTAGTAACCCCGTGAACCCTTTTGGGGAGAAACGGTATGATCGGAAGTGTGTCCCTGGTTCCGGTGGTGAATATGCGAAAGTTTACTGCTCATATTTTACAAGCGAAAATGGCGCCGCGTTAGCGCTTCTCCTCGAAAGACGTAACCTCGTAACCCCTGATCTTCTGCGCCCTGCATTGTGGGATATAGCCTGTACAAGCTAATTAGATGCACATATCATTGGGTAACACAAGAAGTAGACCCTATGTTTAGTACAGCCCTACAAACATGTATTGTGTTATACCTGCTTATACCACGATTTCTGGGTTACACAGTGCTTTTTGGTGGCTATTCCCATCCACATATCTGTCGATATTGCACACCCTTTAGGCTGTAACATCAATTTTGTAAGATGTGCTGTTATCCATGTAAGGCATGCTGTTATCCATGTAAGGCGTGCTGTTATCCAGGATAACAGCACGCCTCTCCCATGTCACATGTGACATGTCACATATTAAAACCCACAAAATTTTCCAGGCCAGGGTAGGGATCGTACCTGCAGTCTCACATCCCAAATCCAACTCCCCATGCACTGCGCCACAGGGACTGACGAGAAATGCTTGGTTCGAACCATGTCTCGATATGATACAAAGCCGTGTGCGCTGTCGCTGTCCGCTGCATAACAGCGAGACTCAGTGAATGGAGAAGGCGCGGTGGTCTAGCGGTTAGCGCCTTGCGCTCAGCCGTGAGAGGTCCGCGGATCGAATCCTGGCCGGGGCGCATCTTTTTTCGCCGTGTGCGCTGTCACTGTCCACTGCCAGGCGACGAGGTGTATTATACACAAACATAACAGCGAGATGCGTCTTTTTTCGCCGTGTATGCTGCCGCTGTCCGCTGCCGGGCGAGGAGGTGTATTATACACAAACATAGCCGCGAGAAGCTTTTTTCGCCGTGTGCCCTGTCGCTGTCCGCTGCCGGGCGAGGAGGTGTATGTACACTATTTTTCGCTGTGTGCCGCTGCCAAGGCTAGCCGAGACGGGCGCTGTTGCTGTCCGCTGCCGGGCGAGGAGGTGTATGTACCTGTGTACACCCACTGTCATGGCTGGCTTTGAGTCCCGGGAAGGGGGAATAATTTTTGTTTTCAACTTGAATTTATTGGTATAATATTGATTATTTAATGGAGTGAGTGTGTAATAGATGTTTAACGCCATTTCGACAGCTAAGGTCATATTCATGGTGAGAACTACATTACACAATTTCACAGAGGAATGTGTCAGTGCCCGCGCATATGTGCACCACACACATCTGAGGGGATAGAAAAGAGGAGAAATAGACCCTTTTAAGTGGGCTAGGGAAGCCCGACACAAAATGGAAGATGCATAGTAAATCCATGATGATATTAGATTCAGACATAATGCATGACACAGACTCTCAGTAGTTTCTGTCTTCAAATGTGTCATAAAGCAAATTGCACATCATCAAAATGACATCCTATTGATTTGCTTAATTGAGAGCATACTTCCCTATAATTATATCATAAAACTTTCTTATAACATAATAGCCTTCCTACATGGGAAGAGACACAAAGAGTTGCATTGAGAGTACTAAGAAGCCCTAATCCCATGTAAGATGAAAGAAGGATGATGGTCCCCTCTGCACTGGGTAATATTTGGGTTAATTGAGATCTACTGCTATAGATAATGTAATAAGTGTCATACTGCCAGTAAGGTGAAGGCTAATTATCCTTCGCGCTTTGTTACACGAAGAGCAGCTCATGGCAAAATGATGCTGGTTATACTTGACATTGTGCAATAAATTCCCAGGGCGGCTGTCTGTATTAATGAAACAAGACAGGCTTCATGATTTCTTTCTGTTTGTATGCCAATTGCTCAGTCGTCTTGTTCTCAAATTATCTTGGATGCAGGACCGAACTCAATCCATCGCCTTAAACCATCCCTGCTTTTATCATGTCCTCACTAGGTTCAACTTGCTTCGCAATGCGTTTCATGTTATTACCCGCAGCACTCCTAGTCTCAGTTTCTTCAACCCCTGCTCTTGTAGTCCTTGCTTGTTTCAACGCATTTAGGAAAACACAAGGAGAACACAGTGAATAGTCACATCAGCAGGTGTGCCTGTGATGTGTGACAAGGTTTCCCAGGAGGGTACTGGGCACCGAGAATATAATGCATGTATACCGCACTTGATGTCCATGAGTTGGGTTTTCATAAACCAGATGATTTCTGTCAAATATCATGGTTTATGCCTAAATAGGGTATTGCCATTTTAATATTATATTTTAACATTTAATGCTGAAAATCACATTTCCAGTCTGATTTATACACTGTTAGGCTTTAAATGTCGGGAAGCATCTATCATCTACCCGTTACCAACACAAAAACTTCAAAAATTAGCTTATTAAATCTAATGATGCTAACTGACATTGGCGATCGACGCCCACTAGTAATGCCATTCACCACCAGATGGCATGAAAATTCTGTTTGCTCACTAGCGTGCATATCCCTTTCGTGCCCAGAATTATTTTGAGAAAGCTGGTTTATTCAACAAACTTGACATAGTAGAGAATACGACCCATATAATGTTTAGATTATAGTTCTAGTTCAAATGGTAACAAAGGGGGCACATAAAATAGCTTTCAGGAAATGTAACATGAAGCATAGGTTAGAAAATGATATGAGTCAATGGGACCTGATGATGACACAATAAGTTGAAACGGGCTGATTTGGATGAAGGTTTCCAGAATATCAAATTTTCTTTAATTTATTTGATTTTGATGGGGAAAGGGCTTCTTACAATTCCTAAAGCATTATTTTGACATTTGGAAGAAGGCCATATTGATAGAAATAGAAAGGAATAGGCATTATAATTGGATTCCTTGGAGAAAATCACATGAAAAATATTTCATCAATATTTTTGGGAATTTTTATCAATATTTTTTGAATTTATTGAATTTTCCTTATTTTCCCCTTTATTCTAATGGCCAGAGCGCGCACTTTTCATGTATTTTATGCCTATTTTCAATCCATTATTTTATTTAAAAAGACCTATTAATTATTAAATAACGTATGTATCATGACATGGTATCGTTGGAAAGCCCTTGACAGTACGAGTCTATTGGTGAAAATATCATCTTTATCCAATAAATATTAAACCAATGGTGATCTGTGAAATACACATATATGCTTTAGAGCGCACTTTTGCTAATCTGGGCACGTAAGGGATATAGCCAACCTGATACCAGGTGTCACTAGCTCACTCCTAGTAACCCCGTGAACCCTTTTGGGGAGAAACGGTATGATCGGAAGTGTGTCCCTGGTTCCGGTGGTGAATATGCGAAAGTTTACTGCTCATATTTTACAAGCGAAAATGGCGCCGCGTTAGCGCTTCTCCTCGAAAGACGTAACCTCGTAACCCCTGATCTTCTGCGCCCTGCATTGTGGGATATAGCCTGTACAAGCTAATTAGATGCACATATCATTGGGTAACACAAGAAGTAGACCCTATGTTTAGTACAGCCCTACAAACATGTATTGTGTTATACCTGCTTATACCACGATTTCTGGGTTACACAGTGCTTTTTGGTGGCTATTCCCATCCACATATCTGTCGATATTGCACACCCTTTAGGCTGTAACATCAATTTTGTAAGATGTGCTGTTATCCATGTAAGGCATGCTGTTATCCATGTAAGGCGTGCTGTTATCCAGGATAACAGCACGCCTCTCCCATGTCACATGTGACATGTCACATATTAAAACCCACAAAATTTTCCAGGCCAGGGTAGGGATCGTACCTGCAGTCTCACATCCCAAATCCAACTCCCCATGCACTGCGCCACAGGGACTGACGAGAAATGCTTGGTTCGAACCATGTCTCGATATGATACAAAGCCGTGTGCGCTGTCGCTGTCCGCTGCATAACAGCGAGACTCAGTGAATGGAGAAGGCGCGGTGGTCTAGCGGTTAGCGCCTTGCGCTCAGCCGTGAGAGGTCCGCGGATCGAATCCTGGCCGGGGCGCATCTTTTTTCGCCGTGTGCGCTGTCACTGTCCACTGCCAGGCGACGAGGTGTATTATACACAAACATAACAGCGAGATGCGTCTTTTTTCGCCGTGTATGCTGCCGCTGTCCGCTGCCGGGCGAGGAGGTGTATTATACACAAACATAGCCGCGAGAAGCTTTTTTCGCCGTGTGCCCTGTCGCTGTCCGCTGCCGGGCGAGGAGGTGTATGTACACTATTTTTCGCTGTGTGCCGCTGCCAAGGCTAGCCGAGACGGGCGCTGTTGCTGTCCGCTGCCGGGCGAGGAGGTGTATGTACCTGTGTACACCCACTGTCATGGCTGGCTTTGAGTCCCGGGAAGGGGGAATAATTTTTGTTTTCAACTTGAATTTATTGGTATAATATTGATTATTTATTGGTTTCGTGGTATAAAATAAGTAGTCAATGGATAACTCATGACTCGTGGGGGTTATCGACGATAATAACACTTGGCCTACGGCCTCGTGTCATTATCCGTCGATATTAAACACCCACTCGTCATGAGTTATCCATTGGTTACTTGTTCAATATAGGTGCAGTGGTACAGGTGTGCATTGTACCAGAAGTATAGGGGTTTCCTCTAGTATACAAACCTGACAACAACATTTGTCAAACATGATCACCCTGTGACTGCATTCAGCTCAACATAACTTGGGATAAAGACCTATGTGGGAATATTAGGTGTTGGTCTACCACAAATCAACAAAGTGTCATCAACAACAGCCCCACTAGCTCAGGCAGTAGAGAGTTGAGCTCAGAATGTCAGAGGGGTGGGTTCAAGTCACCAAACTTCCACTAGGTCAATACTATCTGTTTGTAAGAAATGTATTTATAGAGACATATTGCCACTGGTGCATGCCTAAAGCGCTGCTAAACTGAAGGAATAGGATTATCATTATGCTCGGTATGTTTTGTTGTACACATATATAGCCTTCAGTCCCGCTTTTCATTTTTACAATCTACATCTGTCTGTTCACCAGTACCTCTTACCACATATCAGATTTTACTATCTGTTTTTTTTTGTGACAATCACATCCCCATAATACAATGGTCCTTCCCCGAGCTCCCCTTATGACTTTATTTTTCCAGGTGCTGTTTGTTGCCAAAGGTCTTGTTGTTAGTTCCTTATAAATTCATTTGAGCTGTGCCGTCTTAACGATACATGGGTTCCAATGCTGTGCATCACTTTCCTTCCCTTTTATCTTTGTGAATGGGCTAGGAAATGAGCTTTATAAACATCTTACACTGTTTATAATATCCTCACTCAAAGGAAATCTGAGCTTCTCCTAGAACATTAGGAAACTGAACCTGGCTGTTCCTTTCATCGGGAGATCATTTTTATGAAGTAGGGACTAACTCATTGTATGGCTTCTTGGTCATGTCAAAGCCTTGTAAGACTGAAATGGCATATTAGTTTGTTGGAAGACGAGCTCCGCATTCAATAAGCATTGTATCCTATTCATCTTGTTTCTATATTTCTTTGCTTTATCTTTAGTGTTTATTATGCTCCTTCTTGCTTCGTGGTGTTTTTATGAGTCTGACATGAATAAAAGGAATTGCAATGGTTTTCAAGTCAAAAAAAGCGCCAAATATAGCTATCATGAGAGAATGAGCCCACAGACCGCTACAACCACTGTTTCACTGTTAAAGTCTTGTCCTACCTAAATGACTTTGTCAATTATGTGTCAAATTGGAAGTGCAATACCTATTTTCAGAAGTAGCAAACCAGGAGCCCTTGAAATCACCCTTCTACCTCCACCCCATCCTCATTTAATGCATTTAGCAATTCATGCCTGTAATGCTAGAAGAAGCATGGCCTGTGAGACGTCTGGCTTACTACATTAGATTAGTTTTCTGCCAACTTCAGACATCTTAGCTAAATTGAAGAAGTGCTCTGAGGGCAAAATAAACATGTGGCAGGCATATAGAGGACGCCGATCTATAACATCATGATTGATTTGTAATCATGCCCTTCCTACTGCTGCACGTCATTCCCATTTTTCTACCTACAGCTACAAAGTGTATGGAAGTTATATATACATTTAAAGAACTAAGACGTATATATGCCCACGGGCATGGCAAAGGTATATTTGCTTTTATAATACACTAAGAGGTTTTCGGTTATAGTTCTGAAAAAGGTGGTTTTGTCCTCTTGCCCCTATGGGCATACTGATAATGATTTGCCCTCCATGCGCTGGTGTTTTAGTTAGTTTACATTATTCCTTCTATCTCAATCAGAAGGTTATGCAAACGAAATCTATTCCATAGTCGTAAAGTCACAGATTCCCACTTCATACATGAGTGGTGACCTGTTTTCTTTTGTTTTTCTTCTCTATTTTGAACTTACTAAATCCCTTCAGGATCCCCCCATCCATACTTTCCAACGTCCATCCCCTCCATCAATCTATTCATCTTTTCAGAGGTCCCTCTTTGCCTCAATAAACCTAGGTTTCCTTCAAACATCCACAATTCTTTGCAGCCTCTTTCTTGATTCTTCTCTGATTCCCACAACCAACCTTCAAGTCATCAGTAGTCTGCATGTGTCTCTTATTGCCTATCTAACTTCATTTTAGAGGTCCCACCTTCTCTACTCATGGGCGTCACACCGTGTCTATCACTTTAATCTGTATTTGGCTTTGTGAACAGACTCTGACATACAAGCTCTATTAATGCATTTTGTTCGAATCTACTTACTGGGAGTAACCGTGATCTCTCTAGTGTGCCACTGGAAACCTTATCATCCGGTAGCATTCATCAGTTGTTTAATGTTATGAAGTGGCAGGAGTTCTCAGTCTTTGTTTTAATGTTGATGCCAATGTCATGTGAGAGCCAAAGGGGCCATTGGTGGGTTTTAAGGTGAATTCCTTATGGGTCGGGTATTGCAGATCTCTATCTTTTTTTCATTCATGCTTGTTTTGCTCTGGCTGTTTCTTAAAAAAAAATGAAAGTCCTACTTCTTTTACATGTCTTACCTCATTCCGCCTCTTTGGTTACTATCTGATATGAGGTGATGGTTAAATTAAGCGTCCTATTAACAATTTATGATATGATTATGATGAGGGAAAGATACTGCATGTTTTTCAGCAGTTTGTTATGAGCCGCCACATCAAAGCAGTGCAATTGGTGACATGAAAGGCTTTCATATTGTTTTAAATCAATGAAATAACTAAATTGTGTGCCAATGTGTGCTCTTTAGTCGATTCACTAATTGCACTTGATTTCAAACTGAATATTGATAATTATGAATTTAAGAGAAATTAAGTCAATTGGTCAATAATTGTTATTGAAATGAAATTAGGACATGCTTGAAAGCCAGTGCAATATTCAAAGGCAGTCTTACCATTGTCTTTGAATGAGAGGAACTCTACAGATATTTGTGCGGGGAGGTTTAGTTCAAGATTGTACTTACCTATTAACATAGTTTAATTGTACTTATACGATGTACTCCCTATTTTCACATTTCAACCCTTTTAAGGGCCAGAATGTTTCGTCATACAACACTTGACCCCCCTTCACATGACGTCATGCAGAGATACCTGCCCCCTCCCACGCAAAGTGCATGAATGGTGTGTAGAAAGTGTGCATATGGGGCCTTACATGTCATTCGCCCAGACATGTGCCCAGAAAAAGAATTCTTATAAGTATGCTTCTTTTACAATAGCAAGGACATGTATCTGACATAAATGATAATGTGATTTTCTTAATCTACAGGTCAAAATAGTCTGGACCTGAGATTTTCATGGAGGTATGAAGATTGTTTCTGTAGGAAATTAAGCCCACAACATGGCTTGTAACCCAAATGTCATTCTCCCAGACACAATTTCGTCCAGACAATTTTGGTCATTTTGGGCACATTTTACCCCCCTGGAGCCCAAAATATGCATATGGAACTATCAAAACCCATATGTAACATGAAGATCTCATCCAGCCTGACACTTTGAGCCAAAGAACTAGAGGGGAAAACTAAAATTCGAAGAGTAGGGGCTGGAATACCTCCAAATTCGTCATATGCAAACTTTCTATGATTTTCGACTTGGTTGGACATAGCCTATAAACAAATTGAAATAATTCAAAAGGGAATATTCACTAAAAAAACGTTTATGTATGATGATTATTGTAAAAGAAAAAAAAAGTCGCATCTACCTTGACTGTTCTGATCAGTTCAAGTGGAGCACATTTCCTTTTGGTAAAGGTAGTATGTCGCTAGAAGGTTCTTGTAATGGGTAAGTGGTAGGGACCTTGTGAGTGATCATCCAGCTGATGAGGTTAGGCATAGAGTGTGTGCTCAGGGTTAAGCAATTGGAGATAGAGTAACAAGCTTTTCGGGTTGTGGGGGAAGGGGGATCCTAGATTGTAAGGCCATGAAATTTAGCATTGGACAACATTTTTATCCTTTACTGTCCAAATATGTACCTTGGTGGTGATATGAAAATATCATGCTACCCACACATTAAGAATACACTTTTCTGACATATCCTAACAACAGGTATGATTCAAGTGGAATCCAAATGTAGCAGTGATTATCCATAATAGGGGCTTTACTCTCCAATGGACCAGAATTAATGCAACTCACCATAGCATTGCGTGTTTTGTTGAATCAGAACATAATCTCCAAATAATAAGCTGAGGATAATCTTTCTAGAAAATAAATATATCAAAGTGAAAAAACAAAACAAACACATCAACCCAGCATTTCCTAAGCACAATACCTTATGGTATAATAAAGTCATCAAAGACTGTCTGGTTTTCATGGCTCCTACATACATGCTGCCTGGTAGGTCTGACTTTAGATTCACCATTTGCCCTTCCTCTAAAAGAGGATAAAACCAGGATCAAGGTGCCTAAATTCCAGCAAGTAAAGCCCCTTCTAAAACCGTAGAAGATTTAGGAAGTTTGGCTTCTATCCTCTTAGAGGCACTGAAGCTTTACTTGAGACAGCTGCTTAGAATGCTGATGGAGAGTTGTCCTTGCTACTGTGCTACTGGTGAGATAGCATCAGAATGAGAGCTTTTTGGTTAAGATTGTAGTTGGAGAGTAGCATGGCAGGAGGATTTAGAGAGAGCCTGACAGGGATGGGGAAGTTGGAAAGTCAGATGAGTGGGGCAGTGAAGAAATACAGTGTTGCATGAAAACGTACATGTCCAATATGATGAGTAGCTAAGACTTTGAGGAGACATGCACAAAGGAAGAGTACTAAAATTCTAACTTCTGGAAATGAAGAAAAGAAGAACCTTCGATATGCAAGCTTTGGCATTTGGCCAGAATTCGGTGATGCTATCCTGAGTGTAGTGTAGACATTGAATAACCAAGCCTTTACACAAATAGGCATGATAGTAGAATTAGATAAGATAAAATAGAAGGGGCTGTGTGGATAATAAACATGTAAATGGAGACAGATCACACTTGTAAAGCCAACAGTAATAGTCTAGGATGTCTGACAATGCAGACCTATCGATTTGGCTAATGATCCAGTGACAGTAGATTGAGTGGGTTTGAATGAGGAGAAAGCTACTAAAGCTTCCTGGCCATCGCTAAAACAGGACAGACAGGGTAATTTTCTGTAGACAACAAGAGAAATGAGGAAGATATTGATTGAAAGGCAAGTCAGTAGGATTCTGATGTAAAAATATGTACACCTAATAGAACAGGCGGGCATTCGGACTGTAATCAAGTAGCTGCAGGAAAAACACGTGATTTGGACCTTCCAATCTATTGATAGGTGGATGTTTCTAAAAACATTTTTTTTTTGAAACATCAGGTTTATTTACAAGCCCCTGGCATTTCTCTTATCCTAGACTGTATCTTACTTAAAGTCTATTTTAAAAAAGGATTTACTTTTCTCTTTCTAGGAAAAGAGCCAACAAGAGAGAAAAAAACAAACAAATAAGTAGACAGGGAGAAGGAAAAATACATGAAAAATATGAAAATTTGGTCCAAATAGATCACACTACCACCATCTGGTGTAGAACAGTTCCCCTATACACTCTCCCACCACAGTGGGGTTAGCAGCATTCAGCAAGCAGCAGCCACGCATGGCAGACAGACATGGCAAGACAAGAACTTTATTTTTTCTCTTTTTTTTTCATTCTTTAATAAAGTGCCGGGTCACTCTGTGATGGTCTGCTAAATGGCAGTTAGTGACTTTGGTTATCCTTCCCAGAGATTCGATGAGTCAATATGTTCTTACCATAACGGCCCATTCTAAATGGGAGATTAGATAAGCTCCAGTCTTGAATATAAGAAGTAGGCATAGAGGGACATTGAAATCAATTTTGAGCACTGAAAACATTATTCAAATAAGCAGCAGTCTCAAATAAATGCTGGGGTATAAAACTCAACTATCGACCAAGCACTTAAAGGGGCCACTTAAGTACCGTAATACCTCGCGTATAAGGCGCGTCTTATATGCGAGGATCCACCCCTAGTGCGCCTTATAGAAGCAGAATTATTTAAGACAGATTTTTTATCTAAAATTCCCCCAATAATCCATTGACCCTTTATTGTGGTAAAACACGATAGGGGAGGCTCTAAGATGGCCATAGGTTGGTTAGAACAAAAGTTATGATATTTTTAGTTTTTACACTCACATCTGCAAAGTCTGGGTGTGCCTTATATGTGAGCTGCGCCTTATACGCAAGGTATTACGGTATGTTGTATATTTCAACTATCCTTCACCCTGCAATCACTTTGCATGGGATCAAAGCACAAGCAACTCTTTCCTTCCAGCCTTTCCAGAGATGGATCATTAATAAAACTTGCCATGTTCAAGAAAGTGGATCTATCAAATAGTAACCATTGTGTTATATGGGCTTGCATTGTTTTGAGCTTTCACTCATGACTGAGAAAAAAGTAACGTGTTACCAAATTCTTCATCTGCCTTGTCAGGCCACTTCTTGAAAAGGAAATCAGTCACCTCTCACCCATGGGGCATGATGCTTTAGATTAGTAGCTCAAAAACAATTCAATATGGACAGAGAGTGCACCTAGTCCCCATAACCTACACCCCTGGTTCATCTTTCTGTGCCGCCTCCTCGGTTCAAAAGCATATGATTGACACTACTGCTTCACCTGACTCACCATTGTGTGTTATTCATAAAGGAGGGCGAGAAGTTCCCCTCAAGTACTCGGTCCTGCTGAAGTTCCTAAAGGGACTTTTTAAGAGCATTTGGGTGAACCCTGAAAGGGCTGGAGCAAGAAGCTTCAACCTAAACTATTCTTGGCTGGAGTGCATAGTTTATGAAGAGCAGGTGCAGTTTTCTTCCATGAGTCAGGCATCCCGTTGGAAGATATACAGCAGGCAGGGGATTGGGCAGGATTGACAGTGCTCATATACCTGGCAAAGCCTATGGTTACAAGGATCACACTTGACAATGTTATATCATCCGCCTTATTGAAGTGAGAGTTTATTGACTTTATATTTGCAAATTGACTTTAGACTCTGGGTATGCCGGGTCACTCTGTGACGGTCGACTAAACGGCAGTTAGTGACTTTGGTTATCCATCACAGAGCTTTGAAAAGTCAATGGTCCAAATAGATCACATGTGTGTGATCTATTGGCCTATTGACACTAGATGCTACACTACCATTATCTGGTGTAGAACAGTTCCCCTATACACTCTCCCCCCACAGTGGGGTTAGCAGCATTCAGCAAGCAGCAGCCACACATGGCAGACAGACAGTGCAAGACAAAAACTTTATTTTTTCTCTTTTTTTTTCTTTCCTTAATAAAGTGCCGGGTCACTCCATGACGGTCAGCTAAACGGCAGTTAGCAACTTTGGTTATCCTTCCCAAAGCTTCAACGAGTCAATATATATGTTCTTATTCCACGATTTCTGGGATTCTCAGTGCTTTTTCTGGATATTCCCATGCACATACCTGTCGATATTGCACACCATGAAGGCTGTAGCATCACTTTTGGAAGTCGTGCGGTTATCCATGGATAACATGCCTCCTTACATGGATAACATGCCTCCTTACATGGATAACATGCCTCCTTACATGGATAACCTGTAACATATGACATGTCCTGACATGTCATATGTTACATGTTAAAACCCACGAAATCTTATGGCCAGGGCAGGGCTTGAACCTGCAGTCTCAGATCCCTAATCCAACTCCCTATGCATTGTGCCACAGGGACTGACGAGAAGTGGTTGGGTAGAACCAGGTCTTTATGTGATACAAAGCCCGGGGAGGTTACTCACATATAACTACTATACATTAAAAGTGTGAAAATCGCCAGCAGTCTGGGTTGTGACCCCCAGCTTTGATGCTGCTGCTGCCATAACAACTGTGGGGCGCCGACTGCGGGCTGTCCGCTAACCTAACTGCGGGACACATTCAAATATATCCAAGCCGAGACGGCCGCTGAAGGAGGAGACGTGGTGGTCTAGTGGTTAGCGCATTGAGCTCAGCTGTCAGAGGTAGGCGGGTCGAGTCCCAGTCTGGGCGCATCTTTTTTTCGCCGTGTGCACTGTAGCTGTCCGCTGCCAGGCGACGAGGTGTATTATACACAAACATAACCGTGAGACGCATCTTTTTTTCGCCGTGTGCTCTTTAGCTGTCCGCTGCCAGGCGACGAGTGCACAAACATAACCGCGAGACGCATTCAAAGCAAGCCAAACCGAGACGGGCGCTGTAGCTGTCAGCTGCTGGGTGCTGAGGTGTATGTACCGATCATGTACACACAATGGCTGGCTTCGAGTCCCGGGGAAGGGGAACAATTTTTGTTTTCAACTTGAATTTATTGGTATTCTATTGATTATTGGTTTTGTGGAATAAAATAAGTAGTCAATGAATAATTCATCACTACCATAACGTCCTATTCTAAATGGGGGATTAGATAAGCTCCAGATTTGAATATAAGCAGTGGGATACGGGGATATTGAAATCAATTTTGAGCACTGAAAATATTATTCAAATAAGCAGCAGTCTCAAATAAATGCTGGGGTATTAAACTCAATTATTGACCGAACACTTAAAGGGGGTCACTAAAGTATGTTGTATATTTCAACTATCCTTCACCCTGCAATCACTTTGCATAGAATCAAAGCTCAAGCAACTCTTTCCTTCCAGCCTTTCCAGAGATGGATCATTAATAAAACTTTGAGCATCTTGCTCTCAGAGTCCTTCATCATTCATGAACACCAGAGGAACCTCAGAGGAGGCATGATATTATGCGTTTAATGTATGTTATGGGAAAGCACGAGTGGGTTTATGGGTTAATATTAATCCACGACCGCGCATAGATTCCTCCATTTTGTATTAATTTCTTACCTTATAACCCCAGAATTAATCCATGAGAAGATATTTTGTAAGTTCATACGATCCGCTCGGTTTGCCAAGCCGTCGTGGCCATGTTGTCGTTCTGTCTGACATACCTCCTCCTTTACACTCATTTTTCGGGTATAATCCAATAATGTCCAGTCCTGTACTTCTAGCACCGCCAAATATACAATCTCTAGTTGGTGTTCGCCTTAATTTTGTATCCATTTTCTTTGAAATAAATAAGAATCCATTGATTTTCCATAACGATCCAACACACACGGCCCGGTACATGGCCATTTCGTCTTGTTGACAAAGCGGGGAGGTGCCCGGATGTAAGAACTAGGTCAGCCATGCGTCGAGCAAGGGAATGGCCGGACGGGGCGGGTCCCGACTTGTATCGATGTGGAAAATCAATGGATTCTTATTTATTTCAAACAAAATGGAGAAATTAGGCATGGCATGTTCATATTGGATATCTAAGGATGGTTCTCTGTTAATATCCTCCAGGCTCCATTGAAATCTATGCTAACGAGCTCTGTAAACTTCAGGTATGTCGGACAACTTTTCGATATCTTCCATGTGTATTGGGTTCTACCACCGGTCGCCTTGGTATAGTGGACAGCGAGCTCGCCTCCTGCCCCAGCGGCCGGGGATCGATTCCCCGTTGAAGCTAAACGGTTTTAACAGGAAATGTGTGGAGGAGTTGACATTGTATACTTCTCCAATGTCCGGATTGAAACCAGCAGCTTCTTGAAGATGAAGAAAAGGTCTGAGAGTAGGGTTATGGCTTGATAATGCATGGGGGTTATGAGCAAAAAAGCACTGTCCAAGCCAAAATCGTGAGATAAGAATCATTACCAAGGATTTAGGGAGGAGATTCTCAATGTCTTCTTGGTTGATTTAAATTCATAATGCCAGCCTGTGTACCCTGTTCACAGATAAGCCTCAGAGAGCTTTTCCTACATACAAAACCCCAGGCTAGAACACATGAAGAGAAGCCCTGGAAGAGAGGGATCTATCTGTCAATTTGCTGACATATCAATCAATCCACGTGGGTGGCTTTTACACCGACTAGCTCCTTTACTACATGATATAATATATTTCTGTGTTAGACATTATACAATATTACAATAGAATCACAGTAGCTCCAGGCCTACTTCCAACGTCGCCAGGTATATATACAGAAAAGTGTGTAATCCCTCCCCAGGTTAAAAAAACAACAACTCCTGAACAGGCAATCCATTAGAATTGAACAAGACATGAGTCCATAGTTTCTCTGAAATGAAACACCCAGACAAATCCCACTGACAAGGGAAACTCCAAGTAATCGAAACCCACCAAACAAAGAGAACATGGAAGAGTTTGAAGCTGAGATGTAGTGAAATCGAGACCATCGATTCGGCATGCTTAGGGGGTCAGAAAACCAGTCATGATAACAGGAGTCAATACACGACTCACTATGAATTTGCCCTTGGGTGGCTGCATTACTATTTCTTCTAGGGAAATGCCAGGAAAATGAGTAGTTCATATAAATTTGCTATTTACTGATATGGCATTTCTATTGAAAGGTAAACTACACTGTAAGAAATAACTGTTGAATCTACAAGGGGTCCTTGTAAAAACTGAACAATCAACCACAGTTATTAACAGGGAACCAGTGTATAATCTCCAGGTGGCACAATGGTGGTAAAATGAATCTCTGTGAAAACGATGTGAAAATAACGAAGGATTTCTGGCTACTTTAGGATGAGAGATCCTTCATTATTTCAACGACATTTTTTTACAGTGTAAGACTCGCCCTGTAATCTAATGTCTAACTATTACCTACCATTATAGATGTACACATTGCCACACACGTCATGATCTTAACGTGTCTATTATTATACTATATACTATATCATCTGTCTTGTTTAAAAAGAAAAGAAAATAGAAGTTCTCAAAATGTTCCAACTTTAAGATACTAAAAGGAATGGCTCCGATTCCAATAAAACGCCCACACTCTGACACTTCTGGTAACTGTCTCAACTCATGCAAAGTCTCCTGTTAGTGAGTTTCTTGTCCCAAACATCTTTTTTACCCTTGGTTGTTAATACCACGAGAGGAACGTGGTCAGGTTCCTCATAGAAATTATTCAAAGGTGCTCGGATGTTTGGTAAAAAGCAACTTTTGCTAGATGAATAATGGGAAACTGCGTTAATTTCGCCGAAACATTGATATAAGACACTGACTGTTAAAATGAAGCAGTGGAGAACAAGAATTACTTTTGAAGCTTTCAAAGTGATATTCCTTTTTATGTAAAAGCATTTTGTCAGGTAGTCCTTGCCTTTGGATATTTTGCACTGAGCAGTGATTTAGCTTACCATAATGCATTTCGTATGAGGTTTTGCTAAGTGATATGCAGCCCAAGGTCCAGAATGTGAAGAAATCCCCATCTTTGATATTTAGCTTGAATACCTGTTTTGATTGCATGTGGATATTACTACAGTCAACTGGTCAAGCCTTTATATATATATATATATATATATATATATATATATATATATATATATATAAGTTAACTCGCTACCAGGGAATAATGATACCGGTAATAACGATGATAGTGATGATGATAACAGTAATAATAATATATGATACAGTAGTAATATAAATGATCATATCACAGACACATGAGTTTGGTGGGTTACTGACCTTGGGGCTATCAGCACCATACATGCCTTTATTAAAACAACTATAATAATTAGTTGACAATAAGCATAGTCAGTAAATGCATAATATAATAACAATATACAGTAATAACAATAGTAATAACAATAGTAATAACAATAGTAAAATTTAAAATTCCAGGGAACACCCAGCGTGGTGTTACCTGTACAGGTGAAAACGAGCCAATTGACCGTTACCTTGAAAATCCCCTCTTATATACTGGAGGAGTGTTGACCATGACGTCATACTATGACATCATAGATACCAATGCGCGCTGCAAATAGTCCCTAACCGTTCGCGGTTAATTATATATATATACACGAGTGTATATAGTTCCATAAGTTAACTCGCTACCAGGGAATAATGATACCGGTAATAACGATGATAGTGATGATGATAACAGTAATAATAATATATGATACAGTAGTAATATAAATGATCATATCACAGACACATGAGTTTGGTGGGTTACTGACCTTGGGGCTATCAGCACCATACATGCCAAAAACACATAAAAACACGCCAAACACATGTGAAAAACACATACCAATCAACAATGCAATTGAGATTGGCAAAGTCTATCTAATCTCAAAAGTTCACTTTTATGGTTATGCAAGTATGTAAAAACAGAGTCAGATTTCCAATTTACCTTTTTCTTGATGGAGTCTATACTGAGTCCAGCATCCTTTAACATAGTAGCACCTCCATGCCTAAGAGAGTGAGTGGAGACTGAACCTTCGATACCAGCACGTAGAGACAACGATTTCAATTTCGAATTAATAAATTGGTATTGTAGAGGCACACCATTAATTTTAAATAACAAATCCCTTGCACCCCTACCTGAGCACAATTTTTTCAACTCTTTACAAGGGCATAACAATGAAGAATCGTCCCTACATAAATATATATTAAAGGAATGGGTACCGAGCTGGTTTGTTTTTGAAGTTTTAATCAGTAAACTAGCATAACTTTTAAATATTTTTACATCACCTACCCGTAGTGTATGGGGAGAGGATACAACATGTCCTATCCTGAGAACACCTCTATAACACAAAAGAATAGCTAACCAAAATTTTAAGTCAGCCCTGTTAGAGAGATCCAAATAAGACCTAATACATAACATTTCCTTCGGACTCAATGGGTGAGTAACCCTAGTAGGAACAGTACAATCCCTGTCAATACCATCTAACACCTTTTTTAGCATGAAATCACTGCTATGGTCTAAGCCACCTCTAAGTTTTTGATGATACCAAATGGATGATAAATAATTTCTTACAGATGAAGGTTTCATGTAACTAGATAAATATACTGCATAAGTAGCAGCCTGTGAGGGAGAACAAGGAAATTTAGATAAATTAAATTTATCACAAAATTTTTTGTACCTTTTAAGTTGTTGTTTCCTTGTTCTCCTTGTATTCTCGGACACACCCTTCGCTAAAAGACACTCTTTTCTTTTTTGTAACTTTTCCCATTCTGGAATTAAAGCAACACATATCATTTTCAAGGAGAGAGTTTACACATTTGTCCAGTACACCCTTGTAAGCAAGTCTAGAGAGTTGGTCGGCCAGGATATTATCCTCTGACCTGATATAAGTTGCATACACCTCCACGTTATTGATGAAACAAAGCCAAAAGATCTCTCTCAGCCATTCCATACACAGCTTATTTCTTGACCTACCGGTATTTACCATAGCTAACACTTGCATATTGTCGGTAATGCAATGTATTCTTTTATTTTTACAGCCAGATATCCAACGTCTCAGACCCATAAGAAGAGGATATAACTCGTATACATTTATATTTCTATGGTGGTTCTTTAAATTATCAAGCATTGGTGGTTGGGTAAAATGACCACTACCTAGATTAAATCTATCGTAAGATGTCCAGTCACCATATAAATAATCTCTATCCATCCATGCACCGAAGCCCTTAATGGAGGAATCTGAGTACATAGGTGTGTCAATACTATCATTCAGGATTAACCTCTTACAGTTAAAAACTCTACAAAAATCCAACCACCATTGGAAGTCTTGGCAAGTGCAAGCTGATACCCTAACATAACCACCTGGTCTGGCCCGGGCACAGAGATCGAAAATTCGCCTACTAAAGGTTCTACCACCCTTAACCACTTGTGAGCAGAAAGACATTAAACCACCTATCCTCTCCAAGTTCTTTTTTGAAATAAATTTCTTATTAACGTTATCTAACAAGAGATTTTCCATTTTCTCAACCTTCTCAACAGGCAAAGACAGTTCCAACTTAACTGAATCTATGTTAATACCTAAGAATTTACAAACTTGAGCTGGGTCGGTCACCTTTTCACTGGATACTACAAAGCCCATGTAGGTCATACATTCCATTAATAAATTTCTTTGTCTAAGACATTCATCATAAGTATCCGCAATTATAATAAAGTCATCCAGATAGTTTACAATTTTTTCTACACCGTAGAATTTTGCCACCTCCACAATAAAATCAGAGATTTTATTAAAAATATAAGGAGCACATTTGAGGCCAAACGTTAATCTGTTGCTTACATAATAATCCTCCCCATGCCCAAAATTCCATCTGAAACCTTGCATGGTCGTGTGTGGTGCATACACATTTATAGACCTGTAAGCTGACTTTAAATCCACCACACTCATGAAATCGTTCTTATTCAACTGAGCAGTGACAGTGCTAATACTATTATAAGAAAATGCAGAGCTAGTAGTCTCCATAAAATTATTGATAGATATTTTATCCGGCATACTACAGTCAGTTATAGGCCTTAACTTGCCATTTGATTTTTCTACACCACCTAGGGCATGGATACAACGGGGTTTATCTACACTTTTAGAGACTAGACCAGCTTCTAGTTCATCTAACAATATACCACAGTACTCACTATAAAACTTTCCCTCGAGGATTGACTTATAATTTCTGCAATCATAAGACGTATTACAGTCAGGATCCACTATCCTGAACCCCTCAACAAAACCTTGCCATAAGAATAGCGCCTCCTTGTCATTTACATTAATAACCCCTTTTTGGGTTAAGAATGGGGCGACTCTGCAAGGTAAAATCTGGGAATTTTTTCCATTGATGTAATGAACACATGTACATGTACCTTCCACACACTTGTCATATACCCTGATGCTGGGTAAATCCGTGACATTAACAGTAAAAAGTGGCTTAATACCAACCTGTATTGGGTTATAACCAATAACATCTATATTATTTTCCAACGAATTAAATTCTTTGAAAGTACTCTGTTCTGCTAGGAGCTTAGTTGAAGGAACACACTCCTCAACCATCTCCGTATCAATTAACTCCTGTACTGGAGTTTGTGAGGGCGAGTCGATATCTACCAAACTTACCATAGCTTGGTCAGGCATCAAACACATTTCATCACAAGCTATGGGACACCGACCCCCTACAGTTTCCTATTCACTCCTGGCCTTATGGCAGTCAGTTTTACCATGACTTGAGGAGTTGCAACCACTGCAGATATGTTTGTATTTACATGGGTCTCGTACACAACCTTCTGCTCTGTTAAAAGCATAGCATGGGTTATTAGACGATCTCTGTTTGCCTACATTCTTAGGTTTAGCACTATAAGCTTTCTGGGCTTGAACGGTCCCATCATATGCCAAATGACGTAGTATATCTGAATTTTCAATGGTTGAAAAAGCTTCTATTCCACTATCATTAGCTCTGTCCCTCACTGACTTATCATAGGCTACCAGGGCTGAAACCGTATATATTTTGGTGCCAGACTTCTCAATTAATACCTGTAAATGCTTAAGCATACCCTCAACATCGTCACCTGACTTGTAGTACTTCAAAATAAACTGCAAGTTTACAGACATCAGTTTCTCAATAGTGTCAATTTTTTCCTTACGTTTGGTGAACTGAGAATGATCAAACTCACCCGATTTTGCACGGTGACGATGCCTAGAGTAAGCTGAATCCAATGACGACCCTCTAGATGTGCTTGGACTGCATTGACGAGCAGAAATACTGGATTTAGATGATCGTCTATGTCGCTTGTGGTCAACTTGCACCCACTCGTCCTCACCGTCAGACGAAATTTCGCATGGAGACGCTTGGCGGGTAGCCCTAGCAACCGGTCCGCGTCCTTGACTACGTGACGTCATACCTCTCTGTTTGTAAACATCCGCACGTGCTCTGCTCGAACGACTTGACGCATTGACGAATCCTCTGTCCCGATCGTCCTTTCCATTGACGACCTCTTGTAGAAGCGATTTAATGGTCGACAGCTCGTCTTCTAATACATCTAGCCTCGTCTGGTCAATAGACGACCCTCCCACAACACCTGTAGCAGTTTGGGGAACCGATGGTGTATCACCAGTAAGTGAGAGAGTCGAACTACTCGTCAATCCTAAATTGGCCGATTTTTTCGTCTTTTCCACCGATTTAACCGATTTTCCACCTGGTGTATTGGCCTTCGAGCCTTTAGCAGCCTTTCTACCCATTTCAATGGTAAATAAAGGCACCAGGAGCCCCTCAAAAACGGTTAAAAATTTAAAATTCCAGGGAACACCCAGCGTGGTGTTACCTGTACAGGTGAAAACGAGCCAATTGACCGTTACCTTGAAAATCCCCTCTTATATACTGGAGGAGTGTTGACCATGACGTCATACTATGACATCATAGATACCAATGCGCGCTGCAAATAGTCCCTAACCGTTCGCGGTTAATTATATATATATACACGAGTGTATATAGTTCCATATATATATATATATATATATATATATGGGCCATCTGTTTAGGATTGACATATCAAGCCATAATCGTATATAGAAATCACATTTAACCAAGGATGATATTGATAATACGATGAGTGGAGACGAAGTAGACGATTTGGCCATCAAAATAGGCATTCATGAACATCAAGTGCGTTTCAAACCAAAGAGCTTGCTGGGGCAAGAGTCAAGCGAGGCAAGTGGAGCTAACATAATTTGACCACTCAAAGTCTGAAAAACACACGATTAGACGGTCATAAGTCATAGAAACAGAGCATATCCCCCCCTTGGGCTGGGGGGGGGTCTGGAACCAAACCTAGGACTATCTTAAAGATTTTTTTTGTGGATAGTGTATAGGTGTTGGGGTACCTCCTCACGAGATATTATTAGTTAAATATGAAAACGGTTACCATGGCAACGCCCCAAAGGTACATACCCTGGAAACAGTGTCTTGGCGAGTGATAATTGGGGGTAAATACCCTTAAGGCCTCCCATATGAGCATGGATATGTGTTTAACTCAGTTTAAGGTTATTATTATTGTAAATCTAGGTGTAAATGTTGGGTTTAGAGAGTTGTGATTAGGTATTCTGTGATTTTTCCTAAGCAATGGGGTATTTTCCTCCAAGGCCAACACTGGATTTTAACTCAAATTTAGGGCACAAAATATTCATTGTCTGTCATTAATCATACAAGGGACATAGAGTTAGAGAGAAGTTATTAATTACAAAGGAGACAATGCCCACGACATGTACTTTCAGGTGGTATATAGCTTTAGTGGGGGAAAAATCTGTTTGTACCTAAGAATTTCTATTCAAAACATGGAGTAATTATGACCAAAATCACTCGCCAAGACACTTTTTGGAGGTTTTACATATATTTGCCTATAGTTTGCATATGGTTGTAGCAGTAGACCATAGTGCATCTACTATGGAAAAATAGTTTTATTTCGACTGTACTTGTCTCCCCCTTATGTGTGAAGGTGGTGGTTATGGTTAATTATCATTATTGCATCACTCGGGAAGACATTTTTCAATAAATTCAAAGATTGCTATAGAGTTCCATAAAGAATGCATCTCATCCATGATATTATAACTTGTTACATTTTTTTCTTCTCTAGGTTGACTTCTATATAGTATACTCTCTCATATATATGCATAAGGACGTCCTTCTGTCCAATATTGCAGCAGGTAGGGGGAGAAAGACAAGAGGGGCTGATCATCACTCGGGAAGACACTTTTTCTTACTGAGGCCTATGGTTTTGCTATGGTTGTGTGAGAGTATCATAATGCATGTGAACAATAGAAATTGTTTTATTTCGACACTAATTATTCCCCCCTTATGTCTGAAAGTGGTTGTGAGTGTTAATTATCTCTTCACCTGCATTATTTTACAGTTATCTTTTGGTCATTTCTTTGGGTATAGCCCTCCTTCACTCGGAAAGACATAGAGTCAGCCAACTGGTGTAAGGAGGACAATGCCCACAGGTATGACCAAAATGAACTCAGGTAATAATTAATTATCATTTCATTAGGAATATATATAGATCTATTGCTAGGGAAGACATATATGATACTCTAGAGTAGGCTTTATATGTGTGCACACATGCCCTGCCAATATAACATTCCCTATGTGTCCAGAAGACATTATTTTACAGTTCTCTTATTGGTCATCTCTTTGGGTATAGCCGTCCATCACTCGCCAAGACATTACTTAGTTAGTTCTGTACAGTATAGACCTATTAAAATGAGAACGGTTCTAACAAGTATTTGGGACCGTCCACTTTGATATATATATATATGCTTCTATGCTCAAAGTTATGAAAAAGTTATGTTATAATAGCTCAAACTATAGGAATGAGATGTAACAGCAGGAAAAGCAGGAATGCAAGGACAACAGGACGGCTAGTTCTTCCTCTTCCTGACGAACCTCTTGGCCACTTTACGGACAGCGCGGGAGGTAGCTCTCTGTCCGTAGAAGCGGGGGGGTCTTGCCTCTTCCACATCCGGTTCCAGGACTTCGTCTGCGAAGGGCATCTCATCAATGATCTCTTGCTCCGTCCTGTTGTCCTCCTCCTCGGACAACTCGTCGTCGCTGTAGCTGACTCCGAGGTTGATGACTGGGGTCCAGCCCGGGCAGCCCTTCAACATCCGCCCATCCTCCCGCATGCAGCATGGACCGAAGCAGGAGAGTGGCCGGATGTGAAGCACACTGCCGATGGTGACCGCTTGGTGTGCTTTGGATATGCCGGTCACTTCACCGGTAGCCCGGATCTTGCGGCACTTCTTGCTCTTCCGGTTTGCATCGATATCCTTCTTACTCCGATGGATGAGTTGAATTTTCTCGGAGGAGACTTTATCCATGAAATCCTCTGCATTCTGTATAATTTGCTCCTTCTTGGTCTCCCGAGAAGCAATCCGCTTGATTGCCCCTCCCACCCCGTCGCAGGGGCCCTTACCATGACCACTCTCTAGCCAGGTCCAGGCACAGCGGACGTGGAAGAGAGTGGGGCTGTCCAGCAGCATCTGGCATATGTATCGGTTACGGTACTGCGACGAGGGGGAGTCGGACACGAACCAAACGAACTGCAACTGGGGGTGCTTAAGCCGGAGCTCTTTTATCAGGGCCTCAACAAAGGTAAACGTCTCCTCAAAACCATGGGTATGGTCATCAGAGACCCCAACAAAGTTGTAGTGGTACATGGTACCTTCATCTCCCTCCTCTGGGACCCAGTCGGGATCCTCCCGGTCAACTGGCAAGTTTGAAAAGTCCTTGACCTTGGCCACCATGGCCTTGAGAGTGATCTGAGGTTTAGAATAGTACGCTGACTGGATTTGTTTGGCATAGTCCGTAGTCCAGTTTTCAGCGTAGTCAACTTGGACTACGGACTGATGCATGGGGAGGCGGTCTTTCAGAAGCTTTACCTGGGAGTTCTGATTTTCTACTCTCCGACAGTGGGCCCTAAAGGAGGGTAGGAGGGCCACCAGTTTAGCCTTGAACACAGCCTTGGTTGCTATACGTTGAAACAGTCGCTGGCCACACATGGTGACTTCCTCCTCTGCATCCTCATCTTTGTTCTTTTTCCCTTGCTCCCGCTGTTGGCGTGCACTTTTCCCACCCTCCACCTCAGTTTTCTGTGGCTTATCCCATATGTAGTACTTCATGTGTGTAGCGGGGTACTCCTCCACTATTTCTTTGATTCTTTCGTCACTGAGTTCTAGGAGGCTGGTGGTGGACTTAGGTAAAGAAGAAACAGCCTGACACATGTATGCAATGTTGCTATGTGCCTTACAGAGACACGACTGACGCTTCATGACGTGAAACAATTTCACGTCATTTGGCCTGGCGCGCACAAAGGTGCTCTCGGACACCATGTCACTGGGGGCACATTGGGAGGTATACTTCCTGTAACTGTTGGTGAGGGTGTCCATGAGCACCACCTTCTGCTGCTCTATCCCATCCTTGTTCTTTTTCTTATTCGCCCCGTCTCTCTTTCCAGGTAACATGGCACTGTTCGCAGGGTCGCGCATCCATGCACGGACAACCTCTGCCTTTCTGATTCCGTCTTGCCTCCTTGCCTCACGGAGCTGGAGGTCAGAGAAGACCCTATTACGGTTTACCCCGAGTTCCTTGGCGAGCACACTTTTGGTCCCCCGTGGTAACTTTTGCTCCTTAAGCTCAGCGTCCATGCTGTTTTCGGATAACAGCTTCATCTTTTCCTTCTTTCCGAGTGTTGACAATTGTTTTTTCAGGACCATATATGGTTTTACCCTGTTCTCAACATTTTTGCGGGTCCTTGGGGTCATCCGCTCGTTCCTCATTAGATGGCTGGCACTCCTCCTAGGTGTGGCATCAGGGCCCAAGTAGTCTCTCTCCACATTGATGGCTTGTGGTGGGGGGTCTCTGACTGGGGACGGAGACAGAGAGGAGGACAGTCGCCTCCCTAGTTTTTTGGGCCTGCCTCTTTCCCTGTGTGGTGTTGGGCTTGGGTTGGGGGCAGGAGCAGGAGTGTCAGGGTTAGGTGCTGCGAGTGTCTGTTTTCTCAGCAACTTTACATTTTTGTCTCTTTCCTGCTTCAGTTGCTTAGAGAGCCGCTCTATCTCTCTTTGGAGGGCACGTGTAGCTGGCTCTTGGGACCAGGCTCTCTTGCTTCTGTCATCAAATGTACAAGTATCTACCATAAGTCTCTCTCTTTAAAAGTATGTTCATATCTATTTTTTTTAGAAGTAGTATCTCAAATACCTTGCATACCTCCGGGGCCAGAGGCCTACATTCCTTACTAACACTATTACACTACCCCCTGTGTCTTCCCGAGTGATAAAGAACGGTCCCAAATACTTGTTAGGACCGTCCACTTTGTACCATAGAAGTAACACTACCCCCTGTGTCTTCCCGAGTGATAAAGAACGGTCCCAAATACTTGTTAGGACCGTCCACTTTGTACCATACACGTAACACTACTACTGTGTCTTCCCGAGTGATCCTATGTATAAACTCCATAGAGAAAATGTGATGGAAGGCTATGCCCAAAGAAATGATGCAATTGGATGAGTGAATTCTTTATTTGGAAAAAGAATTGACATGTTCATCAACATATATATAATATATATGTATAAATGTTAAGAAATACATGTGTACACACTTTGAAATGTTGCCTTCCAGCCGACTTTCATGTCCCTCAGTGTTGCAAGGAGTTGCTGATGCAAGGCATGGTGTGCTGTAACGTATTTTGTGGAGACTAGTGAGAGATAATCTTTTACAAAAAACAAGTTCTAAACTTGTGAGTCATGGTTAATACAAAATGCTTTATTTTTATAATGTTACAATGACTTCTGGAATGATGATATCTTTGTTTAACAGTTTTTGATCATGCACTTTTACTTTTTCATATATAGTCTACTTCTTGGCGCCCTTACACCACTTAAAAGCAATGGTCAACTTTTTGGGGTCACTCTTCCTCCTCCTGTAAAAAAATGTGATATAAAAATGTGAGAACAGAACGGTAACATTGAAAAGAAGTATGATGTTACAAGTAGGAAGGAACACCAAGTTAAATATTAATACAAAGTACAATCTTTAAAAACAAATTTAATGCCAGCTGTTAGGGAAGAAAGTTCTTTTGCCTTACCTGCTGGATCTTCTAACAGGTGAGACAGGTGAGCCTTGGGGAGAGACTTGGGAAGATGCAGCACTCACAGGGGAGTCTGTGGCTGACTGCTGGAGGGTTTCCACAACCTGCTCCAGACTCCTCCGTCTGGTGGGACGTGACATCCTTGCTGTAATTTTAATGAACATACATGTAAAAAAATTAAAATCATTTAGTCATATAGTATTCTATAGATTAGTAGTAGAATGCCATTGCCCTGCATCACTCGGCAAGACACAGTGGTATTGCAATCATATTTCAAATAGTAGTCAGGAAAATAGATTAAACTACTTACTCTGGGAAGATGACGGTGTGGTTGCGGGTGTGGTTGCGGGTGTGGTTGCAGGTGTGGTTGCTGAGGAATAAAAACAATTCAATAATTGAGTATAGTTACTTATTCTACATTTATTTATTAAATGAGTATTTTGGTCATTTCTTTGGGCATAACCCTCCAATGAGTATCACTCGGGAAGACATGTTGGATATATATAGGAGAAATGGAAAATAAAATGTCTTTTTAATACTCACTCTGTGGTGAAGGTGAAGGGGTGGAGCTCTCCTGAGGAGGCTCGACACCAGGCTTCACAGCGGGCTGGACAGCAGGCTTAACAGGAGGCTGGACTGTGGACCTTATAAGGGAATGACTACATAGTCACCACAAGCAGGTTGTTGTGTGTCAGCATATATTTTTAAAAATACAGATATATCTACATACATTATATAGTTTTGTGTTATCTAATTTGTCAGGATATTTATTAAATTTTTAGATAATTGAGAATTGAATATATAGCATTTATAAAGTTCATCCAAATTATAACTGTACTAACGAGGCTTCAAAGGTCAAGTTCAAGTTCCTCCTAATTCTGTCTCTTTGAGAACGGGTTGGGGGTGGAGAGACATCTACTGATCCCAAAAAATCAATGGAGTCTAGGTCCTCCTGCTGCTGTGGTGGTTTGGGCCTCTGTTGGGTGGGCAAGGGAACGACTGCCATAGATGTAGGTCTGAAAAAAGAATGAATAACGTGTACATTGTTTATTTTCAACAACGTAAATTTTTAAAGCTCATAGGACCCATAGAAGAAATGTGAAGGAGGGCTATGCCCAAAGAAATGGCCAAAAAGTACTTGTCTTTATGAGTTATTCTATATTATACTAGGTTCATACAGGAAATGTGATGCCCAAAGAAATGATGCAATAGACTTACTTATCCATCTCTGCATGAACTTCTACATGCACCTCAGTGGTTGGGGATGTGGTAGTGGTTGGAGACTCCGGTGGTGGGACAGACTCCTGTGGTGGCACAGACTCCGGTGGTGGCACAGAGGCTGCTGCAGAGGGGGCCTTCCGGACCTTCCGGACCTTCCTAGCAGGAGTGGCCTTGGACCCTGGAGACTCCGGTGGTGGCACAGAGGCTGCTGCAGAGGGGGCCTTCCGGACCTTCCGGACCTTCCTAGCAGGAGTGGCCTTGGACCCTGGAGACTCCGGTGGTGGGACAGACTCCTGTGGTGGCACAGACTCCGGTGGTGGCACAGAGGCTGCTGCAGAGGGGGCCTTCCGGACCTTCCGGACCTTCCTAGCAGGAGTGGCCTTGGACCCTGGAGACTCCGGTGGTGGCACAGAGGCTGCTGCAGAGGGGGCCTTCCGGACCTTCCGGACCTTCCTAGCAGGAGTGGCCTTGGACCCTGGAGACTCCGGTGGTGGGACAGACTCCTGTGGTGGCACAGACTCCGGTGGTGGCACAGAGGCTGCTGCAGAGGGGGCCTTCCGGACCTTCCGGACCTTCCTAGCAGGAGTGGCCTTGGACCCTGGAGACTCCAGTGGTGGGACAGACTCCTGTGGTGGCACAGACTCCGGTGGTGGCACAGAGGCTGCTGCAGAGGGGGCCTTCTTTGCAGGAGGGGCCTTCTTAGGTGTGGACTTGTAGAAGTCCATCCGTGACTGTGAGGGACTTATCTTTGCATTTACATCTGGACTTGCAGGCTTTCTGCGCTTGACAGGCAGCTTGGCTGGTGTGTCTACACTCACACCTGCAAGGCGGTGAGAAGACCTTCCTGAAGTGCCTGGGTTAGGGTCTGCCTGCTTATCTGTAAAATGAATTAAATTATAACTTGTAATTGGCTTTTACTATTGACTTTGTATTTGATAAAATTTTATTATTTCTTTGGGCATAACCCTCCATACAATTTTCTTCTCAGATATCGGAAATGTTTAACTCACAAGACTGTTATTATGTATACATGTTAGCATATACATGTACATGTATAATACATACCTGTGCCTTTAGCCTTGCCAGTAGGTTTTCCTTCTTTTAGGAGCCTCCTTGCCTCCCTCTTTGCAAGTTTGTCTCTTTCCCTCTCTCTTTTAAGTTTATCTTCCGGCATGAGGCTTCTTACTTTCCTGTCTGGGTTTCTCTTCTCGTAATCCTAGGAAAAAATTAGAATACATATCCATTTATAGATTTTTTCCATACCAATTGGTTTTATTCATCTTGTATAGCATCACTCGGGAAGACATCAAATTTTGGTCATTTCTTTGGGCATTACCCTCCAATGAGTATCACTCGGGAAGACACTGCTGTACTGCAGCTCCAGTACTTTTTTTTGGGTTGTTTATTTGGCACAATATGATAATTAAATATATTGAACTTACCTCCTTAGACTGTTTATCCCGGTCTTTATACTCTTGTGTGTTTTTGACCTTCTCCCTCCATGTGGATGTGCTCTCCTTTGCTCTTTCTGACTTCTCTTCTGGAGTCAACGGCATCTTAAAAATAAATAAATAAATAAATTTTCATGTATGACACCTGGGTCAGTACTGACCGTCTTTGTTGTCAATAAAAGATATTATTATTATTATTAATAAATAAATGTGATTTTAAACCAACCCCCCCCCATATTTGGATCATTCCACAAATTACATTGGGGGGTGTTCAATTTTCAGACGACCCCCCCCCCCTTCATAAGTAATGATCACTCCCTAAAAGTATAGAAATGTATGGAAGGCTGAACATTTTGACACTGCGCACTTAGTTTCTATGGTGTTATTATGGATCTTTCGTTGGAAATTCGCTGTCCCACTGCTTTGTACACCTGCAGGCACATATTAAGGATTGTCTTGGCGAGTGATTAATTCAACCTAAATCCCATAGGCAAACATACACACAGACTACCTTCGAGAAAATATATACAAATGTAGGGAACGCTGAAGAAATTGACAGCGCGGGGATGCCGTACGAAGTCATTTTCGATTTTTCGGCAAAAAAAACATGCTCCGCTACTTTGGGGCTATTATCTATTCTGTTTCAACCCATATTTGTTATTATTTTACCATAATTTCTCATTAAAACCATCAAGAAATGAAAAAGACATCGCTTTCTTACCGTTGTTTCGTTGTCGTCTGCAGCCGGCAGCTTCGTACGCCCAAACGGCATGTCACATGATAGCGCTAAGCCAATAGGAAGCCGCCTGGCGTGTTAGTTCCAATTCGAAACACCAGATGTCACTCGGGAAGACGCTGGCTTCGGCAAGACATTATATATTTTGCCGCCATGGTTTGATACTACGGAGGGTAGGCGAGTGGTGTATGGCATGGATGGTTAGGCATGTCTGGGGGGTACATAACCCACATACTTTGGATAGTTAAATATATTAACCCTAAAAGGTAGGAGAAAAAATTATTATATTCTGTCTTGTCGAAAATGTCTTGGCGAGACTGCCTTCTCTTACAGAAATTAGGTATGGGTCTATTATTTCCATGTTTATCAATGGATTTTTTTTTTTTTTTCACACGCATTAAATATAACCTTATTCTAATTTTTAAAGGCATTTTTGAACCCATTGACCTCTGTGATTTTTTTAGGGGGGGGGATATAAGGCTGAAACACTCGCCAAGACACAGACATTCACCAAACTTCAAATGCTCCCATAATATACAAGAAATAAGGCCAGGTGGGGGATGTTTGGCTCTGATACAATGTCCAACCACCAAATGTATGTAACGTAAATGGAAACTCACATATTTGGTACGATTTCCAGAAAATATTTTTTTTTTATATATTTTGGGGGATTATTTTGCTCATTTAGGGTCAATTTTGGCCTATTTTGAGGCCCTGGAGACTAAAATATCAATTTCCCACCCCAAAAACCTATATGTAACATCAAGAACTCATCGAGCCTGATGATATTAGCAAAAAAAATCCAAGAAAAAATCAAAAATCTAAGTACAGGGGCCGACGGAAGTGCCAAAAATAGGATATGCTCTGTTTCTATGGTTTTTGACCAGACAGCACTGAGACTTTCGGATCTGTTCCTATACATGGTATAATATGTGCCTAACCACTAGTGCCAACCCACCGCTACAAGTAGCCTAATAGCCAGCTGTCAACTATCCAAGATGGCCTCCTTTCCGGTTCCGTTTCCTCTGCCACCGGAAGGGACCTGGACGGGAGTCTCTGAGGAAGTTGTTATCACGGTTTGGGTCACAACTTTTTGTGCCAGATGTAATCCTTAAAGTAGCTCCAAATGTAAAGAATTGTGTTTCAACTTCAGAACTGCCCTGGTTTATCTTGGAAATTTATGGGTTTTGGAAATTGCTGATCTATGTGTCACAGAATGTAGAATTTCAGAGGTAATTTTTTAATCACAAGAAAAATTAGTCACATGCATTTCTCAAACTACCTAAAAGCGAGCTTTTTCTATGGAATCAGGTCTAGCATCAGGGAGGTGTCACGCTGGTATCTCCAGGGGAGACGTTGGGAAGCTAGTGTTCAATGACCCAGGGGGTAAAGCACCGTTGTGATTTGTCAATATGTGTACACTAACGACCCTTCTAGAGCCCTAATGGTATATAATGTATAGGGATCCCCAACTGGAGGAAAAGGACCTTGTGTCAAAAGGGTATTTCTATTAGATGTGATCTGGGGTAGGGATATCCTTCCAATGGGTAATGAAGGGGGTCATGTCAAATAACTTTGGAAGGGATCATAACCATGCCCTTAATTTCCCAAATGAGGGATGAAGGACTTGCTTGCAGTAAAGGAAGACAATACTAGTGGGGTGTAAATTGGAACCAAAAGGGGTGTAAAGACCTCTCATTAGTTTCTTATAACACACTGAAGCAAAGTTTTGATAGCGATGAGACAGCTATCTATACATTTTCCTTCCATCCTATTTAAAAGTATGGTAATTGTACTGATATATGTCGCCAAGGTGAGATGATACTTTCACCCCCTAACACATCTGCATTAAGTGTCATCATTGCATCCGACAGACTGCTGGGAGGTCGTATGGTTATAGCCTTCATAAAACAGACATCAAGGGGATGCAGGAGATATCTGTAGTACATGTAAAGCAGACAGTCTTCTGTCAGGGAAAGTACTCCTCAGTCACTTTCTTTCGCACATGCTGGGTGTTATCTGATCAGTCAATTAAAAGCAAGTCTGATGTCTGAAAACTCTTTATATTGGTCTTTCCACTAGCCCAGCAGCAGGTGCCGCTGTAAATGATGAGCAAATTGGCTGTTTTCAACTTTTCATCTATCAAACACATAGAACCATTTACCAAGTATTTCAATGAGTGTGTCACATGCAATAGCATAATAAGCACACGCTATATAGTCATGGATGAATCCTTATACGAGGGGCCAAAGGGAGTTCACCATAGATTATAATTGATCTGCTTATAACATAGCATGTGCAGAGACCTATAGATACCTTGGCACAGGATAGAGTAGGGAAGGACAGAGGAGGATTCATTGCTCAAAGTACTGGTTCCAGAGTCGCACAATCAGTCGGAATAGCCCTAATCCGATGATTTATAATATATCAAAAGTATAGAACAGAATCCACCGGATAAGTGCTAATCCAATCCAAACTTAATGGGTTATTGAAAGGTAAACATTAGATGTTTAGGAATTTCTTGCATACAACTAGTTTATTATGAAATAGGTCTTCCCCACCATCAAGTCACCAATCTAAAACGTTAAACTGTTGTCCGGGATAAATGGAAATGATAGGCATGCTGAAGCCTTTGAATACAGACAACTACATCGTCACATTAGAGGTCATGATGGCACTTCAAAAACCCGTCTTCCCTCAACCATTTTTCCAGGTCATGTCAGTTCTCCTGTGGGCAATATTCTCGCCCCATCCCCACCCATTTCACCCTTTTCCCTTCTTAATCATTGATCTCAACAGAGATGTTTTTTTCCAGTGGAAAGTGAATTTGTGAAAATGAATATTTGTGTGTTTTGGATGTTTATCAACTATAAACTAAAGAATTGCCTTCCGCTGTTGAAAACTGGCGCTCAGCATCAAGGAGTAATGCAAACTCCACATGTCAATCCTGTACCATTAAATCAATCTGATCCTCTGGAAGAGGGGTTCAGTGGTGGCAGGTATATGTTTGTTACATGTCTTGTATTTTATCACATTCTGTTTTCACCAATTTGATTGACTTTATAGGGTTCTATAATGGAGAATTCTGATAGGGAAAGTGACAAATGACATTGCTGGACTAAAAAGAAAGAATAGAACACAACACAAAAAAAAACAGCACTTTCTGATATGATGACCGTACTGTTGGACATGGGCATGCCAATAGGATTTGCCCTTACAAGGTAAGGCATGCAATTGCTGACTCCCTATATCCCACAACTACAAGTAGGGTAATGGGCACCTGTCAACTGGCCAAGATGATGCTGCTCTGCTTCTAGTCCCACCAGAAGTGACCTCAATGTTAACTCACTGATTCTCTCTCTTCCAACCTCATAATCCTATCCAACCTTTTCCTTATTTGGGCAATGAATCCATACCTTGATGGAGAAGGAATTACAATTAAATATACAAATCTTTCACACTTATGTGATTGTCAATGTCATGGGCTGCTGAGGAAGTTGATTTACAGTCTAGATTTGGTATCGACCTGACAGCTGAAGCTTGCTATCAATTGTATACTAGATCATCATACCGATCTTAGCTTTTACCTATCATGATATGACATATTATATCAAATAGTTTAGGCTTCTTTTAGGCTAGATTTTAATTTGATGATCAGAAGGCTGTCGGGTTGATATCAGGATGCTTTTTACCTATAGTTGCTGTGCATTATCCATGTGATAGGTATTAACTCTTTAAACAAGAAAAATCTGGCAAGGACCACAAATAGGAGTTGCCAAGGATGATGTCACGGATGATGTCACAGCAGCTGCATGATGTCACTAGTGACGTCATAGGCAAACTGAAAACATAATAGAGTTGCAAGGTCGCTATTCCCCGGCCACTCACGCGGCTTGCAACTCAAAAAAAAGAATATGCCAAATTCAATTCAAATATACTTGAAGTTTGTCTTGTGCAACTGGGAGGCCAAGGTCTTCCAAGAGAGACAAGGCGTCCTTGAATGCCTTTCCTGTGGCCTCATAGTTGGGACCCAATAGCACTATATCATCAAGGTATATGAGAGTCTGGTGTCCCATACGGCGGAGCATGTCTGCGATGTGGTTTGCCGTATTTTGCATGTGTAGGGAGGAGACCCGCGAGCCAAATGGCATGCGGGTCTCCAAGTAGTAAGAACCTTCCCAGCCGACCACATTCAGAGGCCAATCCAATGGGTCAGCTGGGAAGTTCTTATATGCGCGGGAAATGTCAATTGTTGCCATATGAGATGCCGGGCCTGTTACTCTAATATAGTCAGTGACCTGCTCTACAGTGGGTAGTGTGTGGGGGCGAACTGATCCAAGTACACTTCCTTTAATAATAAAGCGGTTTATTGAATTACCGTAAGAGAGGTCTGTGATAATGCGGCGACTGCTAGGGTCCGCCTTAGGCCGGGTCATCATAGGAGAGACGTGTACCCATTCTCTAAATGGCGGGTCTGAGAAGGGGCCCAAGATACTCCCGTGTTCTTGTTCCATCTTAATGTATGCCCCGACGTGATCTGGAAAGTCATTTGCCGATTTATGATTTTGTACTTTGACCTGGTTGGACACTGGACCCTGATAACCTGCTGGGAAGCCATATTTAATAAATGCTAACGTTTCTCGGCCTTCCGGGGTGTCAGGGAGGTGCTTCTCCCATGCTGCAATATTAAGTCCAGTGTCTATCTGGATCATAGGACCCATTGCATTAGGGACACCAACCATACGAACTTTGTTATAAATGTCTGCATAGTTTTGTGGGAACTGATGTGATGGGTTTGGCCAATTGCGCTGGCGGTGTTTGGCCAATGCGGCAGGGTGAACCGGGGGTACCTGTGGACCAGCCTCCAGGAACAACCAGTCATCTGCCTGTAAGTCATTGTTATCAGTGTAGGAGCAAACAGAGTCAATGTTATCAGAGAAATGTACAACTGGGTCCTTTTCTGTGCTATGCTCGACCCAAACCCTAACTTCATTATCACTAAGACTATGAGCCTCCTTGGTGTGTGAACCGTCTAATTCAGAGGCAATGTCCGGGTTGGCCAAGATGGCGTCTGCCCTCCTACTATCCCTACAGTCACTACTTTGCATAGCACATTCTAGTTTCCCTGTTGTTTCCACTGCTGTTGCTGATTATATGCCTGAGGTGGGTCATGCTGGTGCTGGGGGGCGGCCTGCGCTGCATGGCCAGGCTGGCCTCTACCTGCAGGGTTGGGATTGTTATTGGGAAAGTGAACATTTTGCATGTTGCCCCGGCCAGCACTGTGGCCACCCCGGCCGCCACCCCTGGCCGGCGGGCCGGCCTGGCCTTGGCCGGCCTGGCCAGCGCGCTGGCGCCTGAAGCAGTTGGAGGCTGAGTGGTGGTAGGATTGGTCAGTCATAATGTAACAGTACATGCATACATGAGTGTGATTGAATCGGCCCTCCATATGAGAGTCTTTGTGGGGGCAAGTGTTCTTGTTGTACAATGGGCAGATGACCATTTCTCCAGTGTTACCCCTTGAACTAGCAGAGAAGGACATTTTGAACCTATCATTTTCAATGGCCAAATGATTATCCCAACCATAGAAGTTTGCCTCAACTTTCGAGAAAACATTATTGGACCACCTACGGACGTCCCGCCATTCCCGATCGATTGCGTCCGCTGTAACCTCTCGTAAGTGAACCTCCATAGGAAGGCGGTCATTTTCGTCAATAGGGGCAAAATCAAGCATGTTTAAATATGCTGAGACATATTCTTGGAATGAGATATGGTTCTGATAGTCTAGTTTGTCCTTATCATGCAAGAGTGTCTCTTTATGTAGGTAAAAGCTAGGCCTAATCTTACCACGATCCGACGTTGGAGCAGGGGCTGTAGCTGCTATGTTGGTACGGATATGGTCCTGTGCGGCCGGGTTTTGTACCATTTGAGACGGCGTTGGCACATGGTATGGCATGAAGTCAGGCTGGTGAACGGCTGCATGATGTTGCTGCACCCTCGGGCCACGTGCGTCGTGAGCGGCGGCCTGGCCGGCGTCCCCGGCCACCGGCCGCCGTGTGCTGTCTGGTCGTGCGGAGTCCGCAGGCTGCTGTGCAGTTGCGTTCCAAGTTAGAGGGGGAAGGCTGAAGTCCTGTCCCTGTTGGCCATGAGGTTGCGGCGGTCCCCAAGATGGCGGCTGTGGCGCAGTTCCTCGTGGTGTGGTGGCCGGCTGTGGCGGCTGCATGGCGACGCCATCTTGGATCTGTGGAGACACAAGGACATTCGCGGGAGAATTTGAACTGACACCCGGCATGGTAGGCGATTGAATGCGTTGTAATGTAGTGAGAATATCAGCCAACAGTGATTCATTATCAGCCACCTTTAGAGCTAACTGGGCGATAGTAGGCTTTTTAGCTTTGCCAGATTTATCAGTAAGAATTAGAGACTCACCGCTGGCGGCCAAGCCCTCTATGGGCTGGCCGCCGTCCTGTGTAATGTCGCTGTCTTGGGCCGTCTGAAGGCGGTCTGTTATCGGCATGTCCTGTGGCTGTGTGCCGGGCTGCTGGCCTTGTGGCTGCCGGTGGAAGGTCGCCGGGGGCGGCGAGCGGGTCACCGCCTGTGGCTGCCGGTTAGATTTTCTTCGAGGCGTCGCTGTGTGATTAGAGCGTCTCCTAGTCATGGTTATTGGTTTGAGAGAACCCACAACAAAATATAAATTTATGGCACTGTATGCCGGCTGTGTAGAGACAGCACGTATGTACACAAAACTGTGTGAATGTGAGTTGTGGGTGGCGCAAAACGGTGTGTATGGTTTTTTATGGACTTGGGTGGTACCACCATAGAGGGGTGGAAGGGAGTAGGAATAGTCCATTGTAGAGTAGGGGTGTTATAAGAGGTTTGGGGGGTTGGGTACGGGCAGGCGAGCTGCATACAGACACTATGTGATTGTCAATGTCATGGGCTGCTGAGGAAGTTGATTTACAGTCTAGATTTGGTATCGACCTGACAGCTGAAGCTTGCTATCAATTGTATACTAGATCATCATACCGATCTTAGCTTTTACCTATCATGATATGACATATTATATCAAATAGTTTAGGCTTCTTTTAGGCTAGATTTTAATTTGATGATCAGAAGGCTGTCGGGTTGATATCAGGATGCTTTTTACCTATAGTTGCTGTGCATTATCCATGTGATAGGTATTAACTCTTTAAACAAGAAAAATCTGGCAAGGACCACAAATAGGAGTTGCCAAGGATGATGTCACGGATGATGTCACAGCAGCTGCATGATGTCACTAGTGACGTCATAGGCAAACTGAAAACATAATAGAGTTGCAAGGTCGCTATTCCCCGGCCACTCACGCGGCTTGCAACTCAAAAAAAAGAATATGCCAAATTCAATTCAAATATACAAAATTACATCGTGATTATGTAGAGTGAGGTCTGAAAGGTCTAGAAACCTTTACAAGTTTTGGTCAGATTACATCCATTTACAAGTAAAGAACTTTTGAACGTTCAGTGAACATTCTAAATGTATTAAGATATTAGGCCACATGAACGTTTAGAATGTATCTGCGCTTACATGGTAAAGACCCAGTGGCAAAGGCCTTGTTGTAGGTATCTTATACATAACTGTAAAAGCAGAAGTGTGCTCATCAATTTGAAATGGCCATGATGATCTGACTGAAAGTGTCAATAATAGAGAGGTTTTAGCCACCACCACGTACGTCACCTATTCCTGATTTTACGTAAACATAGCAATGCTGCAGTTGCTTAACGTCTCTATTATGCAACTTCCAAATGAGGAAAAGGTTGGATAAGATCATAAGGTTGGAAGAGATGGAAGAAAGTACGTGATATTGTCATGTCTCCATTGCTAGGGGAACTATGCCCTTTCAGCCAGTAGGAAATAAATCATAGGTACCTTCAGGACATTTACCTTCTAGACTGCTTGCCACCTTCATGAGCTCTACCACCCCTGCCTCATAGATGCTTTCAACCTTATAAGGCAAACAGAGGGGTATATGTTTAAAACCCCAGAATAATTTAGATAGTTTACAGACCTTTCTCCTGAATATGGCTGTCAGGTATAAAGTGGCGTCATCTAGCAGCTGTTCCCTTTTGAATCACCATCTATATGTAACTTTCCTTGTGGTGACTAGGTCAGTGTATAGTAATGACATAATAGATATGGCGTATGGCTACATAAACGAAGAATACATTAGATGAAATAGATTTTACAGGAGTCCAAATGAGTACATATAAAAAGGGAAGAAAATGAGAATAAGTTGGTCCATAAAAAAGAGAGATGAGTAATTGATGCAGTAAAGACGGAAACCAGTCAGTCACACCAGCAATACTTACCCCTGTATTTTTGCAAACCTTCAGTCAAACGGGAAACTAATGAGAACAGCGCAATATAGTAATTCGCTTTTTTAGTATTAAATGGTATTTCCACTTTATACTTTACTAGCTTACTATAGTCCCCATTAGAACCAAGCTGTAGTATGATCCATTTCATTGCTCTCAGCCAGGTGTAGACAATTTTGAAGGCATCTCCGCCTAGAATGTGAGAATAAGTTCAATCCTCCTATCATCTCTATATGGAAGTAATATATAATGCATAGACTTGCACGAGTTGGCTTCAGGGGGTGATAGAAGCATGAGCCGTTGGCGAATGCTTCTATTAAACCCCATGAAGCCAACGAGTGCAAGTCTATGCATTATATATCGCCCTTATAACACGGTTTCCACCATTAATTCTAAGTATTTACCTTCAAAAATGATGTAATCCATTCATTTCTTATGCGAGTCGACAAGACGGCCCTCCGCCATCTTGGTTTCATGTTGTCGTATGCTTAGGCTGGCGAACTCCTCAAACTCCAACTCTCATAGACCTACTACTGCGAACACGTCGAGACAGAGCTGCGCCAGTCTAAAATATAATCCATTCTGTACACACCAGGCGGCGGCACCTGTAGTGTAAACAGAACGGGGAAGACGCACGGCAAGTCGCTCGATTTGAAATTTTAATAATTTTGTATGTTAAATTCAGCCAAAATATCAAGTAATCTACCCGACAGGGAGTTAGAATGAGGTTTCAACTATGTTATGTCCAAAGCATTTCGCTATATTTGGTCTATAAGCTTCAAAAATGGAGAATTTTCTTTCGTGTCACGGTAGGTTTCAACATGTCCGCCCCGCTGTCCGCTCGCCGTGAATTTTGGGTGCTCTATCGCCAGATATAGGAACCGATATTATCCATTTTCGGCACTGAAAACTCTCTAACCGTGTTATAAGTACTGATAGTCGCTGGAACTGCAATGCAATTCCATGAGTAGTTAGTCTTTGACTATTCATAGCTACCATGAGCTATAGATTCAATTAATGTATGGCTGAAGTAGAATTATGCATTCTCCAGCCACAGAAGGTGAAGTGCCTCATACATCATGAATATCTCTAAGCCCTATTACCAACAATGCCTTCTATTCAAGGCGTTTCTTCATTTAGGGGTGCACAGTCTGAATATATAAATATATCTCATGAAAGCTGATTTTAAAGACCATAGCTTTTACTTGACCATCAAACATAGAGGGGTACCATCTAGTGGCTGTCTCCTCTTGAGCTGTCACCATACAAGTTAGTGTTCATACCTGAGTATCAACTGCAAGAAGCAGTTGCAAGCAGGATATAAAAAGGGAATTTCTAAAAGGTGGGTTGAGGAACCTAAAGGTATAGAAATAAGGATTCACGAGAGTGTGTAAAACTACATGCTTTATTGAACACACCATCAACATAAGCAAGGCAGGAATGTAGGTCCTATCATGTATTAAATCTAACAGTTTTAACATTGTGGCTTTCCTCTCTGCACAATTTCATGTTTACAGACTGCCACAGGTAATGGCCATTTCCCACCATTTTGAGGTATGTACTGTAAGCTCACAGTGTATAGTCACTGATACGGAGCCATTGCTTATACCTCCCACTACGATTTGAAGGTGTCCTGTGGTAGAAACTATTGAAATCAGGCCTAGTAAACACCCCGGTCTGTACTGGCAATCAAATCCATACCTGCATATAGCATGTGACATGAAACAATCTGACTGGAATACAATTGTGCTTTTTCAAGTAGTATACAGTTGTGTCAAAAGTCATATATAATTGTGAGTGAATGTATTACAGCACTATATGTGTGTTATTCCATGCATCTGCAGAAACTTTCTGGCCTAGACATCATGAATCAAGGAAATAATTTCCTCTATTGTCAAATCCTCATGCAGTTCAATGCACTTGATTTCACGCTCAGTATTCGGGAATTGATCATTCCGAGTTATTGCATTTAAGTTAGAATTAGAAACTGCAGAAATAGCAGTCTAATATTTAAAGACAGGGTAAGTACACTATAAAATCTGTAAGCCAGGGAATGCTTTCCCAAAAGAAATTTCAATGAAAACAACGATTTTTCCTAAAATGTTTGTGAGAAAGTAGAGCTCATTGTTTTCAGTGCCCTTGATTCTCATGTTAGAGCAATGACCCACACTAAAACTGCTGACAACCAGATGGCAACAGGACCATCTGCAGCTTCCAGGAGACAGACTATCATGTTACAGTGCTCTTCTGCAGATAATGCCATAACAGGAAAAGCGAGATAAAGCATTGTATCATCTTTCCTAGAATGAGTTGGTTTCTGTTCAGGTAAAAGCAGTAGAAAAGTAGTTACTTAGAAAGGTCTAGGCCTACATGCGTGATGCTATAGACCTCGGGGTGGGGGGTCGGAGGCATATTCAGGCGGTGGGATGAACTCCATTGTTACACATGTAATTCTTTTTGTTTTTGTCATCTTTAGCACAAATGGAAAGAATCACCATTGGAAAACTAAATTTTAGCCAAATGGAGAATAACTACAGTACTAAATCTATATTGTGTGTTGCATGTATAGATCACTTGATTATTACCAATGCATCATAATATTATTTATGTCTGAATTGCTTTTGCTTTCTCTTTCCAGGTAAGTGACGCATTCTTCATGTTGAATCAGAATTATGATCTGAGCTGCCAAGTAGGTTAAATATATATTTAACAGTGTTTATTTCCTCTAAATTGTGATCGATGAGTCAGCGCACTCTCTATTGAGTAGGATTTTGTCTTAACAGATTGATGGATACTGGTCAAATATCTTGAAAGAATTAACAGATTCAATCGTATGTTAGGGTAAGGGTGTCTCCGGTTATGTGCTGTTTGAAAACACAGGCTTTTCCTACTGCGGCATTGGATGTGAGGTGGTACCATCCTAAATACCCAGTGTGGACCACAAAATACCACTGTTGCCGACCTTGGATGTAACATTTCAAATACTTAAAATCCCCTGACACTTTAGTACAATATACCAAAATTTAGTTCTTGAAATGGAGAAAATTATGCACTAGGTCCAGAATATAAAAAACAGGCTCGATGTTTTTCTGAAATTGCCATGATAGTAGTATATAGTGTATCGGAACAGGACTATAGCTAACTACAGGTGACCCCCATTTGAATTTCCCGCCAAAAGGGATGCCTCTGATTGGCTGCATCTCGGGTGAGTAATCCTGTAGTTAGCTTTAGTCCCGTTCCGATACACTATATACTACTCATGATAACCACCAAACTGATTTTGAGCAGTGAGACCTGTCTGATGTAGGTATATACTATTTGGTCATTTCACCCCATAACCCTCCACTGTTTTCTTGATATCAATAAAATAAATAACTATGGACTAAAGAAAAACACTTCCTGATTTTTCTGATACAAAATAACTATGGGGTTAAGTCTTTCTCTCCTCACAAATGGTCAGAATTCCTTATAATAACAAAATTTTTGAGGAACTATTTGGCCATTCTACCCGGAAGTGGTCGGATTAGGGTGGTACCACCGTGAGCAATGTAAAACCTCATTGTAGGCTTATCAAACTGATAACAAGATAATAGTAACTCCCTGGATAATTAATGCCCTCTCGAGCCCCAGACGTTTCGCAGAATTGAACCACTGGCTCCAGAAATACCTGCCACATTTTATAGAAATATTACCAGCGGTTCATTCAAAATGAACAAGAGACAGTTTCTCTGTATTTAAGGCACCCAGACAGAAATATCGATGATGAGGTGGATTCCCAAACATCTTAAAACCACCAGACAAAGAGCACAGAGTAGGATCTGTAGCTGAAAAGGAAGTGAAATCGAGACCATTGATTGTGCATGCTTGAGGGGTTAGATAACTAGCTCTGACATCATGAAAATATTGCTGTTTAGTCCATTAGTGGCCAGGAACTGCACTAATGAATTGGTCTTTGATCACCAGGATGCAGGAATGCAGCCCTGGTGAGGCTACATGCCAGGACTGCATTCATGCATCACACCAGCCATACAGGATAGATGCACTTGCAAATGGTCATGATGATGCAATGATGCAGTGCTGGCAAGTGGACTGCCCTTGATAAATGATGGCATTGGTCTCTCATGGTTCTATATGGAGCCAGGGGGGTCATAGTGGACACCTGCAGGCGTACCCACCAACTACCTCCCCTCCCCACATTCTCCCTCACACATACTCCACCTGTCAACATATACAGGTACCACCACCCTACCTCACACCCTCACCCCCTAAACTCACCCTCATTCACTTCGTCCACTTCCTACCACCAACAACCCAACCATTATTTTACCCACCCACCCACACCTTTTTCGATAATATTCATATATTACATACTTCACATTTGTTTCAAAAATACACGTATCATTTTATGTACTTCAACTTTTATCTCATAATCAACTCAACAATGTTCTTATCAGGTTGTACATACCAAACCAAATCACTCACAGTAATGCTATATGTCTTAACGCAGAACTTTCAATTATCATGTTATGTATAAAATAAAATGTCTTTTATTTTCTCCATGCCTGCCTCCCCGTCTCTTTATTTAGCTGTAAGGTAGTGCCACCATGTGAGGGATATGAGCCTGGGGGCATCATGTTACCATTAATTAAAATGCTGATAAGATGGCAGCAGAAGGCGGAGGATTGCTAGAGTTGCAACAGGATGGTTACTAACATTCCAGTGTTGGTAGTGGTTAGGAGGGAATAATGCTCATTGAGCTAGTGCAACATTCATATTACTTACAGCAGAGAAGCCCTTAAAGCTGGATCAGCCCATTGTCTCTCAATATTGTGGTCTTTAGCCTGAATGAGATGTAATAGAAAATAGCATTTTTATGTGGTTCCTTATCATCTACAACTTAAAAGTGCCGTATATTAACCAATAGACTTTTGAAATTTATGAAATTAAAATGAATGAGATGAGGTTTTGCCAGAGTAAAGTTTTTTATGACTGCAAAAGATCCTCTCAGCACTCCTTCAAATCATAGGTGAAACCTCAACTACAAAAGAAATGAATGCTAATCCTTACAGTAGTACCATAATCACTTTATAAATCCCATAGACGCTGGAGGTGGTAGTGCCAGACTACAGTTGTGAAATTAACTCCAGTGCTAAAACATTTCAGGCTAGGCTCTCATTTTGAATTTTATACTGCTAGAGGTATTTATAAGGGACATTGTATAATTAGACACGTGCATCTGACATTACCAAGCCTTGTAGACTAATTTGACTAAGTTTTCTAAATATATTATTTGACCACTATGGTTTCCTTTTACATTTTTAAAAAAGATTTAGGACCTATGACTTTGTTTCTCAAGGGGAAATTGAACCATTAAATCATGCATTATTCCGCCTTTAAGACACTAAATGTCACGATGATGATTTGAACAAAGAACACACCCTCAGACACTTCTGGAGATTATCTCAAATCATGCAAAGTCTCATGCGAGCAATTTTCTTGTGCTCAACCTCTTTTTCCCTTCAGTTATTGATGCCATGAGAGAAGCCTGGTCAGGTTCCTTGTAAACTCGTATTTGAGGATTTTTTGAATTTATAATGTATTTATTGCATAAAGTGATTTACAAAATACAATACATTTAAAATGAGATGGGTACTAAGTCCTTGTAATTGACTTAGCATGGCATAACAGTAATCTGTAGTGTGATGAGTTAACTTTGAAAGAAGTAGCACTGTACATCAAGCACTTGTCATTTGGTATACTACTATTAATGAATTTATCTATGTTTAAGTGTGATGGGTTAGCCAATATCAAATAATGATAATTTACATTAAGCACTGTTCTTCTGAATTCTTCAATTTGACAATATAAGTATGAACAGTATTATTTCAAATATATGGAAATGACAAAATTCAAGTAATAGTAGAGAGAGGTTAGTAACATTGAACATTGTCAGCAGAGAAATATGTATGTCGTTGGGCCCTGAGCATCTCAGACCACTGGTAAAGGCACAGATAGTAATTGTACAATTTACAAGTTATGATGAATCATTTGTTACATTTGCAACACCAAATATTCAGGAGTCCTGCGTGACAGAGTTTCATGGCTTACTTTAGCTGCTATTTGGGCCAAATCTTTAACACAGGGACTTTTGCCTTGGTCTTAAACACGTCTCTAGAGGTTGTTAATCTACATGAGGCATTAAGTTGGTTCCACAATTCCACCCCTCTATACAATGGGCTTTTCCTATACACTGCAAAAATGGTGTTTAGATCCTAAACACAATTCTAAACATAAACGTTTTTGTAATCACATTAATTTCCTAAACATGTTTAGCCAAACAATGTGCTTAGCTTAAGTGTTTAGAAATGTAGGTGTTTAGGTTAAAACTTTGTGTTTAGATATATGAATTTTTGTGTTTAGGTGTTTAAGAATTTTTGTGTTTAGATTTTTAAATGATTTGATGGAGAGTTAAGGTTTGCAGACATGTATGCATTAAAAAACAGAGATATATTTTGTTTGTTTTCTCATTTACTGGGAGGGGGGGCATCGGCAGGTATTTACTTGTCAAAGTTTCCAAAGATGTCAGCCACAGCTATATACGTGTACATATATATTAGACACTGCATCAGAATGAGAGACTTGAGAAAGTACAACAGCTTGGCTTGCTTGCTTGCTTGCTTTGAATTTAAACCTCACCTATGTGCCTCAAGGACACGTCGAGGGTGAGAGGTCCCGTGGCGTGAAACCCGGACCCGTACACTAGAGGGAGCTAAGGTAGAAATCACGCCCCTACACATTTACCGAGGCAATGGTTCTTTAACATCCGTCACTACATAGGCATAGTGAGAGATGGACAGGCCTGTTTCAAGTCATTTGTCTGCCATGACCGCCGAGAGACTTTCCAGCACAGCCTAGCCAGAGCAGGGAGGAACTCAAACGACACCTTACGGCGACGTTTGGAACCACCACTATGCCCCGGCCGGGCCGGGAACCGAACCCACGACCTTACGGCCTGTGAACGGACGCGCTACCGACTGCGCCACGCCTCCCGGCACAGCTTGGCAGGAAGAACATTGCCTTATCTATTCCAGAATAACATCAAATAGGTGTCAGTCATGGAGTTTATTGATTATTTTATGGTAATGATGGTGGCATGAGGTGAATCTAGTCAATTTTCTATTGCCCTTTCTATTCACATGACATTCTATGAAATGAAACCATGATAAACATGGGATTTGGGGACATTTGTCACAACAATTGATTATAACTGTGTGCAGATAGCCCAGTCAAAGGTAGTGCTGCTACCTGGTGTGGATTCAACATCCAAGTATCTAAACATATTGATGTTTAAATCTAAACACCTATTATTCAACTGTCTCAACTCTAAACATCTAAACATGTTTAGCATAAATGTTTATGTAGTTAGAATAAAAGTGTTCATTTCCTAAATGTGTAGTCGATGAGACACCTAACTGACCTATATGATTAGGTTTTAAACATGTTTAGACCTAAACATGTTTAAATCTAAACACCATTTTTGCAGTGTAGCTTTGCAGCAAGGGGGTAAGTTAGGAGTGTGGTGTTTGTCGAATGGGTGCTATGACCACAGGTGGGTGCTGCCTGTAACTGAATACCCAATGATTCTGTATCATGTTTTTGCTCGTAGATGTATTTATGAAGTAATGTTAGCAACTGAATATCAAATCTGACATTAAGATAGTCTATACCCATGTCCATATGTAGACTGAATACAGGGTATCTCATTTTGACATTTAGACATATTCTTAAGCACCTATTCTGGACATGTTGTAGATGTTTGTGTTGGTAGTCAGCAACCCCATTGTAGAAAAAAACGCAATATTCTAATACAGGCAGCGTAGTCTGTTTGTACACCAAGCGTGCAGTGTTAGATGAAAGCCTCCGGCTGCAGGATGCAGGGGTGTTTGCTTGAAAACAACCTTTGCACAATGAATATTTGGGATTTGGGTGTGTTTTATCCTAAGATCAAGAATTTTTTAAAACAATCTTTGCACAATGAATATTTGGGATTTGGATGTGTTTTATCCTAAGATCATGAATTCTTCAATTGTTCAAAGTTGAAAGAAGTGAATCTTTTAAAACAGCCTTTGCACAATGAATATTTGGGATTTGGGTGTGTTTTATCCTAAGATCATGAATTTTTTAATTGTTCAAAGTTGAAACAAGTGATTTTTTTTTCTAAATTTCAAACAGGTCTGGTCTCTCTAAACTAGTCCTGCCGTGATCCTGTTGACTCTTTAGGTCAGCAAAAAAATATGATCAAAGGATTTTTATCAAAATGTTTCTTGTTTAAAACGTCAACCAGAATTCTCCTTCATGGGATCTCTCTCCATATAATATGCTCAGGTTGTCATGTGCTTTAATTTGACTGAAATGCAAGCGGATATCTAGCAAGTGAAGGAGTCATCATTTCTGAGGCTTTGAGTAACTCTCTGTTTTGATTTAGTTTCAGTTTATTTTTATATAGTCCTCTAGAACTTCATTTTCATCGAGATAACATCGCAGTGGAGAATTTAGCAAGCCTTTTTCACAAACGTGAAAGGCCTTTCAAAATAATTTGTTTCTTTTTAAAGAATTTGGTATGCCCACTTAGATGTGGATATAAATTTACATGTCTTTCTTTATTCCTAATAACAGTGGCCTCTGAAAAAACAGTTTGGCAGCAATGATACTTTTGGCTATGTTTCTAGTTGATAAAAAGTGCACTTAACCACAACCTTCAACCCACTTCCTTGCATAGCCTAATGGCCTCCAGTTAACAATCCAAGATGGCGTCCTTTCTGGTTCCATTTCCTCTGCCTCCGGAAGTTACCTGAAGACAGTGTCTCTGCAGATTACACCATCTTAGTCCGAGTTGGTAAAGCTAAAATATTGTTTGTTTTTCTGTCCCGGATATAATCCTTTAAGCGGTTCCGAAAGGTAAGCATCATGTCTCACATTTAAAGAGTTACAAGATAACAAACAATGTTCAAACTGACATAGACGTGGCTTAGATTCTGATGTTGTCTATCTTTATGGAAATTCATGGAAAATAAGCATTACATGGATTTTGATATTAGCAAAGGGGAGCATATTTCAGAGGGTCAGGTCTAGGGTTAGGGGAGTCCACACAGAAGTAGTTAGCAGCATCTCCACCACGAGGCACCACCAGTATGGAGTGTTCAATGACCCGGGGTGTAAAGCTCCATTGTGACTACTCAATATTGGGCCTTAACAACACTCATAAAACCCTAATGGTGTAAGTAGAGGAGTTCCCAATGGAGGATAAGGACTTGGTGTCAAATAGTATTTCTGACGGTAGGCCTACTGTTGGATATAGAGATAGAGGAGAGAGGAAGTGTGGCTGTTGCAGTGAAAGGAGTCATGGCATCTACATTTGGTAGGGATCAATGTTGCGGTCTCAGAGGAGGGATGATATAGCAGCTTAAAGCTGGACAAGTCGAGTTTGGTGTGACGGGGAACAGAAGTTTCCTTTACTTCTATTTTCTTTTGTTGTTCTCCTCCATATTCCTAGTTATCTCTTTAAAATCCATCATTGGAATTACTTGTCAGTGTAAAAATAAACCATCAATTGGGAAGTACACACTGATATAAGCAGGGACTTACATCATCTCTCTAGTTTGCACAGTTGTCTCAAATGTTAATTGATTAAAGGACATTAACGAGGGTATGAAGAAAAGGCAATACATAAAGTCTTCCCTTACTCAGAAGACCTTAGACCCAATACATAACAAATAAAGGAAATAAACTGGTGTGGACTTGACCATCATTTCACTCTATATCTAAAAGGCCAAGGTCTATTCTGTATTAATGACACATCAGATTCAAATAAGATACCATTTTAAATTAAGTATTCATCCCCGATATAGGAAACCGGCAATAGGAGGCAGGGTTTGCACTCCCAGAATATTTCATTGTATCTATACCATTAGCACAGCAGGTAGATGATTTAGCGTTTAATGTATGTTATGGGAATCCACGAGTGCATTCCCATAACATACAATAAAGCGTTTATTGAACATATTTCTCCATTTTGTATAAATTTCTTACCTTATAACCCAAGAATTAATCCAGGAGAAGACATTTTGTAAGTGCATCCGATCCGCATGGTTTGCCAAGCCAGCGTAGCCATTGTTTTTACTCCACCCGTCATACCCTCGTATTTCCAAACACTTTTCCGGGTAGAATCCAAGCATGTCAAGTCCCATACTTCTAGCAGCGCCAAATATAAGATCTCTAGTTGGTGTTTGCATACATTTTGTCTCCATTTTCTTCGAAATAAATAAGAATCCATTGATTTTCCAAAGCGATACGGTTCGCCACCCGCCTCCAAAATGCTCAGCTTCGTGTTGACAGTGTGGGAAGGTCCCGTATGTAGGTCAGCTCATCGGACGACGGGGCGGGTGCTGACACATATCGCTATGGAACATCAATGGATTCTTATTTATTTCGAAGAAAATGGAGAAGTTAGGCATGGCATGTTCATCTAGGATATCTAAGGATGGTTCTCTGTTGATAACTCCACCAGGCTCCATTGAAATCTATGCTAACAAGATGTGTAAACTTCAGGTATGTCGGAAAAAAATTTCAAATACTCCATGGCCATTGGATTCTAGCACCGGTCGGCTTGGTATGGTGGACAGCGAGCTCGCCTCCTGCCCCAGCGGCCGGGGATCGATTCCCCGTTGAACCTAAATGGTTTTAACAGGAAATGTATGGAGGAGTTGACTTTGTATACTTCTCCAATTTATTAACATGTCCGGATTGAAACCAGCAGCTTCTTGAAGACGAAGAAAAGGTATGAGAGTGCGTTATTGAACAAGTAACCAATGGATAACTCATGACGAGTGTGTGTTAGTGAAGGATAATGACACGAGGCCGTAGGCAGAGTGTTATTATAGCCTTTGCTAACACACACAAGTCATGAGTTATCCATTGACTACTTATTTTATACCACGAAACCAATAAATAATTAATAGAATACCAATGAATTCAATTTGAAAACAAAAATTATTCCCCCTCCCCGGGACTCGATGCCAGCCATTGTGTGTGTACACAGGTACATACACCTCGGTGCCCGGCAGCGGACAGCGACAGCCCCGGTCTCGGCTAGGCTTGGCAGCGGCACACGGCTAAAGCTTTGAATGCGTCTCGCAGTTATGTTTGTGTAGAATACACCTCCTCGCCCGGCAGCGGACAGTGACAGCGCACACGGCGAAAAAAGACGCGTTCTGGCCGGGATTCGATCTATGTACCTCTCACGGCTGAGCGCAACGTGCTAACCGCTAGACCACCGCGTCTCCTCCTTCTGCGCCCGGCAGCGGACAGCGACAGCGCACACGGCGAAAAAAGACGCGTCTCGCTGTTATGTTTGTGTATAACACACCTCGTCGCCCGGCAGCGGACGGCGACAGCGCACACGGCAAAAAAAGACGCGTCTCGCTGTTATGTTTGTGTATAATACACCTCTTCACCCTGCAGCGGACGGTGACAGCGCACACGGCTTTGTATCATAGCAAGACGTGGTTCAAACCAAGCATCTCTCGCCAGTCCCTGTGGCGCAGTGCATAGGGAGTTGGATTTGGGATGTGAGACTGTAGGTTCGAGCCCTGCCCTGGCCTTGAAAATTTCGTGGGTTTTAACATGTGACATTTGACATGGGAGGACATGAGAGGTGTGCGGTTATCCTGGATAACCACACGCCTTCCAAGGATAACCGCACGCCTTCCAAAATTGATGTTACAGCCTATAGGGTGTGCAATATCGACAGATATGTGGATGGGAATAGATACCAAAAAGCACTGTGTAACCCACAAATCGTGGTATAAGGCTGGATAAGGAACTGGGGTTATGCGCAAAAAAGCACTGTTGAGGCCCAGATAGTTAGATAATGATTAGGAGAGAGTATCTACTCCGTTCACTGAAGAATAGCAATATCTTTCTGCAAGGCCTTAATGCCACTTGAACCTGCATCCATCTACTATATGTGATAAATGTCTATGAAAATAATTATCTTTAGCTGTTTAGAAGAAAAGAAAATAATAAAGGATGGACTACTATAAATCCGCTCAGTCATCGAACAACTCTCTATCACCGTGCTCCACTATTAGACACTGGCGGCAGCGAAACACTGCATTCCTGTAGTACCTTTGTTCTACTTGTGTTTATTTACATTCAGCATTATAATTATTTGCAAGCAGAAAGGGTACCCCTATACACTCAATGATATTAATGATAACAAATATAACAAAGGAAAATCTGTGCCGCCTGTGCCACTGCCGCCGCATGCCGCCTAGTGGAGCTTGGGCTTAAGGTTACAAAGCATGCAGTTTGTCTGCAAAGTGTTGTCGCTTATAAACCGGCCCATTTCACATTGTACTATACCACATGGTACATAATTGCGAATTCCCGTACCTATGACATGTTTTTTTCAACCTCTTGGAAAAGGACAGCTAGGGAGGTCAGAGATACTTCAAAATCAATATGAAATATGATCATATAAGCATGGGCATGGTATTTGCAATGCATCACTTATCGTAAATACAAAGTGTCTAGCCTCTCTAACAGGCAGTACCATTAGTGGAAGGTGTGCAATATCCCTAGATATATAGAGCCATTACCAATGTGGAAGCTTAGCAATCACCATAGAGATGTTCAAGAAACTGTAGGGGATTGTTAAGGACATTGCATCAAGGACACTACCATCACGATAGTGAAATGTTGGCATCTCACTGATCACACAAAATACTAAGAAATGACATTTGATCATAGATTCCAAAAAGATCCATTGTAGATATGATTGAAAAGTGTCAGTATTACGCACATACATAAGGTTGGAGAGAACATGTTGAAAGGTGATGTTCTCTATTTCTGTTTCACCTTTACAAGTAATGTTCTCCAAAGACACTTCCTTCAAAGGTATACTGGGATTTTAGGCAACAAAAACGGGTTTAGGACCAAAAACCGGATTTTTGTGAAATTTATCCAATTTGCATGCCATAGATAGCTATCCCACATCATTTAGACAGGCAGGTTATATTGTATTTGTATCCGCACTCTATAATTTTCTGTGGACAGGATAGAGAAATAGGATACCCATGTATATATTTGATTTACAAGTATGGTATGTGATCTGCCTAGAGATTTTATATAAACCATAACTTACCCTGCACCACATGGACATAAAGTGCCATCACCTCTCCCTGCAGACTGCTGGGTAGTTGTGCCCTTATAGCTTCCATAAAACAGACATCAAGAGGCTGTAGGAGGTACCTGTAATACATGTAAAGCAGACAGTCCTGTCAGGGAAAATACTCTTCAGGCAATCTACCCAGCCTCCACCCATCCCTATCCAGCCCACACACAGGTGAGTGTAACCGGTCTAGCATAAATGCTTTGTCCACTGCATGCAGTGTGGCTTCAAAATACCATTAGCTTTGCTCCAATGTAATTCTACCGTCTGCAGATGCTACAAATAAAGAAATAGCTTGTTGGTGCTCTCAACCTTAAGCAATGAAACACACAATTTATAACTAGACATCAGGAAATGTGTGACATGCAACAGCATAATAGTCACCGTCTATTACATAGCAATGAGGGAATCCTTCCAAGAAGGAACTCAGTGATTTAAGGAGGGCAAGGGCTGAACAGCTCCCAACATGCTATTTCTAGATTGCTCCATGTAATTGATTAGATATAATTGTGAAGGAAGCAACACAATATTGGAAGATATAAAAACTTTGGTAAATTAGACACACTCATAATAATGACACTGCCTTCTTTGTTTATTCAATATCGCCTTTTGTACTTAAAACTGTCCATATAGTACTATGACATCTCATTATTTAGAATTGCATTTGGCGTTTCCATCACACCATACAGTGTGAATCTAAATACTAAAGATTTCAACTTTACAGGCACACTTTAAATTAGTTCCCCAAGAAATTACCCCTTAGAAATATGGTTGAGAAGTCATTTACCACCAGCAGACAGACCTGGTTCTCCAACAGTGTTTTCAAGATACTTAATTTGGGACTGTGAGTGTGGTAATTACTGGGGTAATTACTGGGGCTAATTGTTAAAGAGTAGACATGGCCGAGGGGTGTGTTACACCCTGGGAATGAATGTGGAAGTGGAATGGTGGTGTAGGGGTTCGTGCCCCCGTTGGGTGCGCAGAGCCTGCGGAAGGACTGTTCACTTGGTTGTGTCACTCCCCCTATGTATACCATACCGATCCAGGGTAGTTGGAAGGTGGAAATGTCAGTGGGGCCGTGTTGGTGATAGGGTATGTCAGGCCAGGGGATGTAGCTCAGTGGTAGAGCGCTCGACTTGCAAGTGAGAGACCCGGGTTCGAATCCCGGTGTCTCCAGAGACGTTTTCACTGACCACTACAGTGGTTGAGACACCGAGTGGTCCTGCCTCGCATGGGGGACCTTTAGAGAGCTCGGTACCTGGGCCGGTATGGTATAGACAAGTGCTTCAACTTGCTAGTGCTGAGGGACTTGGAAACAGATGGGCTGTGTGTGACTCAGTACTGGTACCGTTCAGACTGGACTGGAGGACCGGTTCTGGCGGGATACGGTTGAAGCTGGTTGGGAGGAGAGTAGGGGTTCATGCCCCCGTCGGGTGCGCAGAGCCTTCGGAGGGACTGTTCACTTGGTTGTGTCACTCCCCCTATGTATACCATACCGATCCAGGGTAGTTGGAAGGTGCAAATGTCAGTGGGGCCATGTTGGTGACAGGGTATGTCAGGCCAGGGGATGTAGCTCAGTGGTAGAGCGCTCGACTTGCAAGCGAGAGACCCGGGTTCGAATCCCGGTGTCTCCAGAGACGTTTTCACTGACCACTACAGTGGCAAGGAATGAGAATATCTGAAGAAAGTGGTGTAATCTAAAGGTATTGTAAAACGGATATGTGGCTTATCTTTAAGCCTATTACATACTAAGTAATCTAGCTTTTAACCTAATGAAATTTCCGAATCCTCTTGGGAAAAGAGGAATCTCTTATGAGTGAAATATCATTTGGTTATTATCATTTCTATGATGTGTGTCTTTCTATTTTTCAAGGAACCGTTTATCTTCATTTGGCAGTTTTTGAGGTATAAAATGTATACAATGCATTGATAAGACAAGGGAAATGCTTCCCATAGAATCAGTAACCTCAATATAATACCCTCTATCTAAAACTAAGTGCAGTATCAAGGGTTCAATTAAGGGTATTAGACAATCCAAACATAGCAAGTCCTCTTGAACATGACAATTATTGTGCATCACATAACAGAACCCTCTCCAGTGGGGAGGGTACTTTATTTTCAAACATCCCATGAGTCCTATTCGCAACCCCAATTGGACCAGCATCTCCTGAGAATACAAATAATGAGTACCTCATGACAAGTTGTGAATTCAGATATTGGGACTCATAGCATTCAAAACATTTTAGGTCCTCAGAAGACACAAAGTACAGCAACTTAACTTTGCCAATAGAATCATTTTTTTAAATAAATAGAGGTAGGTCTAAATAGGACAACTGTAGTATTATTTGTCAATCATATGTCATATGACGATATCCCTTCACACTTTGAATAATGGTTTATCTATTGGCCTAGATATGTTTCTAAAATGTATGACAATACAGCCTTTAACAAGAGGCCAGATTCTTCATCTCACACGTTTTGATTTATTAAGGGTTTTCATGTTGATGCATTAAGCTCAGGACTCATTCTTTTTCTAATTTACAAAGTGAAGCCCTGTTCTTGATGTGGTGACTTGAGAGGTCTTTCCTGGCTCAGGGATAGAAGGTTCTGTGGTCAATAACGTTCAGTTGGGATAAGGATTATCCACAACCCACCTAGCCCCAAGCTCAACATTCCCTTCACCACCACCACCCCCCCCCCACTATAGCCCTTTAATATAGGAGAGAAGAACATCAGAAAATGCTTTCCAATTCAAAATTATGGAAGTTGAATATAATATAGAAATTGTTGCAATTATGGTTGGATAACATTCAGAGTCTTCCTATGGATACCCTTGTATCAGGTAGTTGAATATACTTCATTCAAGACTATTAGCATTTTAGGAAATCTATGTGAATGCATGGAAAAGACTATTTCCTGTCAGAGGGGTCACTCTGATGCTGGCTGTCTGATGGATCCCCGACACTCACTGATAAGAAGCACCATACAATAGGACATTCATGACAGCAGGTGAAAAGGGGCTCTTAGGGCGGTGGTCCTGGGTTTGGGCTTGGGCTTTCTTTGGTGTTTTGATGACATTGGCAATGGTTGGACATGTGCGGTCAATTTTGTGGTCTAACCGATTACTGGGGTATGTTTAGCTTGAAATATACGGTGTGGCTATAAATAGTGTGCAGTATTTTTTTTTGAGGTTTTTATTGTTCAATAGTGTGGCGTAAAATAAATTGCTCTGAATTACACACTTTTCTTCAATGATGAATTTCTTCATGCTGAACAAATTCTACGATCCAAAAAGACATTTCAGATTATCCTATATTTACTTAATTTAATTATGTCTAATTTAGGGGGTAGAACACAATGCATCCTCTCAGGAAATATGCCTCAGACCTGTGATGGGCATCCCAGGAATATCTGCTAATCCTCCCAGTCAGAGGTGATCACGACATGCCAGGCTTAAAAAAGGGTATCAAATGGAATTCGACAAAAATGCCCTAGTCAATGTTTTCACTCTAAGATATATTCATACAAAATATTCTCCATGTCTCTCCCCATCCCACAGATTGTCAATGTGTTAAACAAGTTTGTTTACAGTTTACTGGGTTATTAGCGAATAAGTTACAGTTGTATTTATTCTTTGTTCTGATAGAGATCTGATTTGCAGAATACAGGCAATTGTAAGTATTGAGGGGAATGAGAGGCTCTCTCCGAATAATTGCAGCATGACACTATGTAATGTGGCATGTCAAATCAAAAATGATTACCCTCCTTGCCAGCAATGGCCATAATAACATGGTCACGTTATTCATTCAATCATTGAGAAAAAGACCGAGAATATTATTGTCATACTACCTTGGGTCTACTCTGCTGTCTTTCTTTGTGTTGAACGAGCTTTTTCTCCAGGGAATAGAAGCCGCTCCTCAACACTATTCATATTATGGGCAATTCATCAAGACAGCTTTGGCACCTCTGCTTGCATTTCACATAGGCCTGGTTGTCAGCAGGGGATGGGTTTCTTTATAAGTCCACTGAGGGTTGTATTGCCTGGAAGATGTCAAGGAGAAGGGTATATGGTAGAGGGAAGGGAGGTGAGCAAAGGCTATGTCATCATTTGGGTAGAATGGAGCTTGAGGAGCTGTTCCTTTTTTTTCTATAGCAGGAGATGTGGGTGTTGACCTAAGGAACCTGGCTTTCAAGCATTTTCCTTTCTCATATTTCTATCTCCCTGCCTTTCCTTCTGCTTATTCCCTATGGTAACAAACAGAATCTATTATGGTTGCCCTAAAATAGGTATGATACAATACAGTGTCATTTCCAGATTTCCTGAATGAATTCTTTTACATATAATTAATGGCAGTATATCTTGGACAACAATAGCCAAATATCCTTTATAGTTATGCTATACTTGATTCTCCTTCAAAGGATGTCTATTTCCTTCAGTTGATGCTGTTTTTCTTAGCATTCTCCTGTGTCTTTGTCCCCTAGATATGATTGAAAGAAAAAAAAATATATATATAATGATTATCCTTACAGATTGACATTTCAAATATCAACCTCTGACATCACAATTTGCAAAGCCATGATATAGAATACTTCACCTGATGGTTTAATGTAGATGAAACGTTTATTATCCCAGTATTAAAATGTCAGTCCTTACTATCAGACATGGCATTATGAATGCGTGTACACATCATCACCATTGGTCATACTTTGATTTTGAATCGTTACTTTCAATAGACTTTTATTGTTATGCAAAGAGTGTTTTTTTACTATTCACAACCGTCCTCATGAAGTATAAAATGATGCAGAACTTTATGCACTTATTCATAAGCAGCAAACCAAGCCAGGCCCAAGTTATACAGTACCAAATCTGAAGACAGCTTAAACTTTATAGTGTTTGTTAGCGTCTGAAATTTTCTTTTGGGCAATGGGGGAAACATTGGGAAAGGCTCATTATCTTATACAAAGAATATTGCTCTATTAAAACCCTTCAGCTACAATCATTGACCCACCAAGATAAAGTACTGTAATAACATAAGAGATGTATACAGGAGTCACCTGCTTTAACTAAGTGGGCCAACTCTACTTACAAGGCACATTACCTACTGCCAGGGTAAGGGTTGACAAATGATAATAAGACGTGTTCTCTATAGTGTGACCAGGATTAGGATGGGAGGCAGAGGATCAGCACAACCCCTATCTGAGGAGTCATCCTTCATTCCAGGTGTCTATGCTTCCTTACTCAGGCTTTGCGCAGTAATCTATCAATTGTCCATGAAATCCATAGGCCAAAGGAATATGTGTGTGTAAAGGCCTTTATATAACAGGATATGATCATTACTAGAGATTAGTACTAGTATCGCCATATTCCATGGGGGGACAATATGCTTGTATTCCATTGTCAGAGACATGTCACATGCTGAGTATAATTACGCCATTGACTCGAGTCAATGGCGTAATTAAATATATGGTATCTGGACCCCGATTTTGCTACACAGAACATAGAGAAAAATTACACACTTGCATTTGCACAAATATTTTGTGTACACCACAAAGAGAGAATCTACATGTAGTTCATTCAAAGCTACCCATAACTCGTGCTGATAGACCAGGTAGGTAACATGTGTCATTATAGTATAGTACAAACAAAGAAAGGTGCGAGCAGGATTAACTCTGTGGCTATTAAGGTTAATAGCCATCGTGCTGGGGCATGTCCTGAAAGGAAAATTATGTCTTCTCCAGTCATAGAGAAATGAGCCTACCCATACACCATGGGTATTTCCATGACATAACTTGATCACACCACCCTTTACTTGCGTCCAGCTGCTCTCAATCCAAGGGAAAACATTAGGAATGTGTCTGACATCCCAGACAAATTGAAGAGTTTTGCCAGACATAGAGCAGTATACTATCCCCAGGATACTATCTAGTACTTGTCCCTGTGTAACCACATTAATGCCATTGATTGTCATGAGCTGTAAAGGAGTACATACACATGGACAACTAGGAGAGGAAGAGTATGAACAAAGGGTGGACAAAGGTAGAGGAAAAGTATAAAAAAGAGAATGTCAAATGAACAAATTTATCTTTGCGGTTTTTCTCCCTGTGCACCTTAATGTGTACTCACTCATTCCTGTCTGTGTCAGGACAGTTTACCAGCTGCCTATGGCTGCTTTTAGAACCAGGCTGAGACAGGCCCCTGTTTGAACACCCAGGTTTGCACAGCCCATCAGATCCATCCCAGCCAAGCACATGACATGAGGATCTATACACCTTCATCCTGATGGGACGTGGGCTGATAAGACACCAAACTGTGCTTTCAAGAGGGCTTAGTTTGTTAGATGAGGGAGGTGCCTCTCCAGGGTATCACATCTATAGCACCTGCAAAGAGGTATTGGGGATATTTTGTATCATTCCATCACCTTAATCGTTGCAGTTGTGACATTATATGATTCAAAGCCATTGATGAAGGCTAGACTGTTTTAATATGTATGTTATGCATCAGTGCTGAAACTACCTTCCTTATGCTTTCTTTTTGAGCTTATTAATTAAGACAAGGAGGATCATATACTTGAATATCAACCATGCACATAGATAATTTGAGAAAAAATGGGTCCCTAGCAGATCTTAACTACATTGTATTATGTTGAATAGTAAGTGACAAATTCCAATGCTCTAGAACCTGTCGGAGGATCATGTAGCTCCTACAATATTCCTGTCCTGTCCTCAAACTGCTTCTCCCCTTGCCTTACTGAGAGACCATTATTTTATGACTACATTCAGGGTTCAATTGACTGCTTGTATGAAAAGCTGTCAACCTCTATAGACAGAAGATTAGGGTAGAGAGAGGGTGAGAGGGCGTATTTAAGCTGCACCTCTGACTTGAGAATCTGTAAGCTACACCCTGGTTTTAAAACCACCTTTAAGTCTATATGTCTTGACTATTTAGATATGCGGCCTTGTAAATTATGGAGAAGGGAATGCGTATACAAAGGGTACACATAACTTAAAATCTTGAGAAAAGAATTGAATGATGAATAATTTATAAAATGAGAACATAACAATGGATTATAACTGCAATAGTGAGCAGCCACGAGTGTAAAAAAACATCTAGAAGCAGTGTGGCTCAAATATAGGTAAACAAGATGACAAATGCTTAACCTAGATCTCATATACAGCTATGACTTGATTTCTGTCAATTCAGGAATGAGACTCGGAAAAGTGACCTGTGAAATGAATGGCAAAACTGCCTCTTCTCCTTTCCACCAGTGATGCCACATACTGGTTGCAAGACATGATCAGTCATCCAGAAAAAGACCAAGATATTGTAATACCCTCTGTGCTCCTCCAATGCTGACCCTTTTGCAGTTCCTGAATGATTCTTTGCTTGGGGCAACACTAGCTGTTTCTCAATGGCATCCATATTACAGGCAATAATTCATCTGGGATACTTTGCCACCTTTGCTTGCATTTCACGTAGGGCTGACTGTCAGATGGAAGAGGAGAGGGGGGTTTCTTCTTTTGACATAGAGGCTTGTATTGTTGAAGCTCTCCTTAGTGATTAGTAGGGAAGGGGCAGGGGTGAGCAATTGATGTCTGCATTCATGTAGAAGGGAGCAGAAAGGAGCTGTCATCTTTTTCCTATAGCGGGAAATGTGGGCATTGGCTGAAGCTGTCTGACTTCCTGGGGCACCTTGCATTCAGTTTCTTTTATATCCTCTTAAGCATGCATTTCTCCTCCAATGGTTAGTGTGGTGACATATAAGAATCCTAGAATACTGTACTGCAATTGGGTGCTTTAGTATGATCTAGCAGACTGCAAATGGCCCTAGCTTACAAACTCCTCCTCATTTGCACCCCAAACATTATGAGTGTAATAATAAAAGGTTGAATTGGACATTCTGCCATACTAACAGCAGTTTGTATCCTTTGATATCGAGGGGAAAAAGAGAATAGACAACAACAGATCAAGATCCTGGGTGCTAATATTGTGTTTCCCTGGTCACACTGCATTTGCCATATGCCTAACTTTATATCCATTCTATAGCTGAGACAATGAGTGCACACACATTAATATATAATTTAATGCACTCATGGTACTCCACACACACTATATCATATGTTGACTACAATATAGCACCTTTGATGTGATTTTCATTTCTATACAGTCAGAGGATTCCGATTAGTACTATTTTGCACCTCTTCATGATTTTAATAGTAATGTACTCATTCACTGATGCATTGGACGCTGTCATGCAGCAAATGGTACAGATGCTTTATGCACACTTCCTTAATCAAATTAACCTCTGTTATACTGGGTCTCTTAGGATATATAGCAATTCCAATAGTATCAAAAATCTACTTTTACTTTTTCTTTTATAGAGAAAAAGATTTCACAGAGGATTTTTTTTTCAGACAGTGCTAGGCTTATAAATATATTTGATTATCAGCCTTTAGAATTAAAGGGGTATAATGTTAGATCTTTAGAGATACATTATAACAGTACTTACATAAATGTAACTCCCTAACTTGGCCTCCAGGCATATATTTATCAACTGCACATGTTAGGGTTAACAGGGCAAATAAGGAAAAATCCCATCCATAGATGGGAAGGGATGGGACTATGCACATCATGTCCACCCTTTTATGCATGAACCCACTTTTAACCCTTATTGAGGCAGTAATCCCTCACATGTATCATACGTCGGCCATCTTCGCAAACTTTATATTGTAATCTGTCAGTGTCATAAGGCCTCCATCATTTGTGTTGTGTTGCACACAGTCTGTGACAGGACCTGCAAAAAGGGCCCCTGGTGCAGGTTGTATCATGGTCACTATATTCAGTACATGTCACAAATATACCCCCACCTTTCATACAGCAGCTGTAGTGGTATCTTTCCTTCTTTTTTTAATTTTGCATTACTTGTGTGTTCACATGTGTCTCAACCCTCATTCTGTCCTTGTCAATAACAATATTTTAGACTTACTAATCTGTCTCTATTTCTCTCTTTTCATTTCTCTGGTCCTCTCTATTTTTTGTCTCTTTCTGGCCCTGTCTGTCTGCATATATCTCTCTCTCCTCCCTCTCACTCCCTCCTTCTCTCTCTCCCTCCCTCTCTCTCTCTCTCTCTCTCTCTCTCTCTCTCTCTCTCTCTCTCTCTCTCTCGCTCTTCCCCAGTGCCTCAATCATTTTGTTGAGCCTCATTCCCTTTTTATAGGAGGGGTTAAATGTTTTTTCAGTGAAGCTAGGGGATTTCCAAGGGCTCGTTCAGGCTGGGGCTAAAGAACCAGCCACGTCGATTACACTATGTAGACTATTATGTTTCAGTTGTACATTCTCTGACAGGTGCAATGGAACTATTTCATGTTGTATTTCCCAGACATTTCTACTGGCTATTAAGGCCTCAGGTAGAGCATGATTTTAGTATGGAAGTTTCAATTCTACTAATGAGCAATGTTGATAGATATCACACATCATTTAAACAAGCAGGTTATATCGTATTTGGATCCACACTCTATACCATTCTGTGGGTAAAATATAAAAAGGAACACCCATTTATGTCATGGCAGGTACAACTGTTATTATAGAACAGTACTGGACATGTCGTATTCAAGGGGGGATGGAATACAATGTGGTCGTATTCAATGGGTCTCTGCCATCTTGGATTTTGAACAGGGCTGAGTTGTTTCTCTTTATCTTAAAGCAAAGTTAATCCCATAGGCCCCTCTGTGAACACCCAGGTTTGCACAGCTAATCAGATCCATCCCAGCCAAACACATGACATCAGGACCTATACACCTTTATCCTGTGTATCATGTGTACATAGCACATGCAAAGAGATATTGGGGATAGTGGTTGTGACGTTATATATGATTCAGAGGCATTCCTAAAGTAAGCTTTTATGTGTCCATGTGGATCTGTACTGCACACTACATTCTTTATGCTTTATACTTTCTTTGCATATCAAGACATCAAGGAAGGAGTGGGCATACAAAGGGCACAAACACTGTAAAATACAAATATAATAGGTGCATTTGTGAGCATCTACAAGTGTAAAAGAAAACATAACACTTGGTATGTCACAAATAGAGGTCGGCAGGAAGACAGATGCTTAACCTACATCTCATATGTATACACCCATGACTCGACTTCTGTTAATTAAGGAATGAGACTAGGAAAAGTAACCTGTCAAACGGAAAACAAAACTGCCTCTTCTCCTTCCCCCCCCCCCCCAGTGACATCAAATAATGGTTACAAGACATGATCAGTCATCCAGAAAAAGACCAAGATATTGTAATACCCTTACTGCTCTTCATTTGCTGGCCCTTTTGTGTTTGCTAAATGATTCTTTGCTTGATTCATATTACAGGCAATAATTCATCAGGAGCTTAATTCAAAAGATCCTGGGATCACGACCCTAGCGATCTTAGGAATAAATCAGCCTTATCCTATTAAGCGATCTTAAGAGTTGACTGGGTTCACATATCCTAGCCAGCAATAAGATCGCATCGATCTTAGCCTCAGCCCTCCTACACTATTCCAAGAAGTACTGACTAGGCACAGGGGTAAGAGTCCCAAAATAAAGGAATAGCTGTGGAGTCACTCTACTTCACAAGAGTGCTTATACCATCGTTCCCTGTCCCCATACAGGGTGCAGTTCACCCCCATACAGTATTCAAGAGTTGTTCCCATGAATATATGATTTATGCTTGCCTGTTAGAAGCATTGTGCTCTCCCCCAGGACAAAGAGAGAGAAGGGAGGAATTACCTTACAGTGCACTTAATGCATGAGTAGCCCTAAGAGCCCTCCCCTCTTTATGTATGCAGCAGGCTATTCACTCTTTCTATCAGGAGTGTTCCCTGTAAGTGCTCTTGTACTCAGGTGAAACCACTATGCATTTCTTTCACTAAGATCGCAGTGATCTTAGTGGTGGAAATGGAATAGTGAAGTGATCCCAGGACTAGCTATTCTGGACAGGCCTGCAACCACTGCATTACATAGGGTAGACCAGCCAGGTCTTATGATATGTGCCTACACTAAGATCGCTGGGGTTGGGATCCCAGGATGTTTTGAATTAAGCTCCTGGCATACTTTGCCACCTTTGTTTGCATTTCATGTAGGGCTGACTGTCAGTTTGCAGAGGAGCAGGGGGTTTCTTTCTGTGACATATAGGCTTGTATTGTTGGGAAGCTCCCCTTAGTGATAAGTGGAGGAGGGGCAGGGGTTAGCAATTGATATGTCTACATTCGAGTAGAAGGGAGCAGAAAGGAGCTGTCATCTTTTTTCCTATAGCTGGAAGTGTGGGCATTGGCTGAAGCTGTCTGGCTTCCTGAGGCGCCTTGCATTCAGTGTCTTAAGCATTCCCCTCCACTGGCTAGTGTGGTGACATATAAGAACTGTAGAATACTTTACTGCAATTGGATGCTTTAGTTTGATCTAGCAGACCGCAATATACCCTTGCTTACACATCTCTCCATAATTCCTCATCATTTGTCTAGCACCCCGGACATCTTGAGTATTTTTATAAAATGTTGAATTTGACAGTCTGCCATACTAACAACAGCTTGTATCCTTTAATATCAAGAGGGAAAAAAAGAAAATAACAAAAAAGACATTTCAAGACCCTAGGATATAGGCAATGTGTTGTCTTGGTTGCATTGCATTGGCCTAACTTAATATCCCTTTTATAGTTGAGACACTGAGTGCATCAAATTACTGATGTCTAATTGCCCATATGATATTCCACACATAAAAGTGCACTATATCAAATGTTGACTTGTGATGTGATGTTTATTTCTATGCAGTGGGAAGCTTCAGGTTGGTGCTATTCAGCACCAACCTGAAGTAATGTACTTATTCACTAATTCATTGATGCACACATCCTTAACCAAATTAACCTCCTTCATACTAGGTCTCTTAGGATATAGCAATGCCAATAGTATCAAAAATCTACTTTTACATGCAAAAGGATTTCACCGAGGATATTTTTCCAGACAATATTTGGCTTATCTTTGATCATCACCTATCTTTTAGAAATAAAAGGGTATGTGGGATCTAAACTGCCTACAGTCTTACTTTGACTGTTTTTAGTATCCCAATGTGAACATTGATGTTAGATCTTTACAGATACACTATAACATTGCTTAGACTAATGCAACCCCCTACCTTGGCTCAGTATCAACCGCACGGGTTAGGGTTGACAGGGCAAATAAGGAAGAATCCCATCACCAAATGGGAAGGGGTGGAACAATGCACATCATGTCCACCCCTTTATGCATTAACCCTTATTCAGGCAGTCTTCCCCGCACATGTATCATACGGTGGCTGTCTTCGTGGTCTTGGTATTTTAATCTGTCAAAGGGCCCATAGTTCAGGGTACATTACATGGATAGTCCACTAGGCCTCTGTCACAGAAATGTATATAGGAAATACAGCAGTGGTAATGGTGTCTCTCAATTTTTTAGACTTACTATTCATCTGTATTTCTCTATCTTATTTTTGCCCTATCTTTACTCATCTTTGGCATCCCTCTGTTCCACTTGGTTTCTCTCTGAATGTATGTCTCTCTCTTCCATTTCACTTGCTCTCTCTCTCTCTCTCTCTCTCTCTCTCTCTCTCTCTCTCTCTCTCTCTCCCTCAGTGCCTCGATCATTTCGTCGAGCCTCATACCCTGTTTTATAGGAGGCGTTTAAATTCACTGTGGGTGGATTTAGGAGATTTCCAGTGGCTCCTTCAGGTAACGATTTGATTAAGTACCAAAGTATACTCTGATCCCTAAATTAAGGGGATGTATATAGCTCTAAAGAAATGTGGTGGTGCAGATTTAATTATGATATTAGTTTTGGCGATGAAGAGGAGCATACATAATATAGCGTTTTGCATCCTACTCATTGGTTTTCTGTACCTGATTTTGAATATGTATGAATATGCAAGAATGGTATAATTATCAATAACCGCCCCTCCCTTTCAGTCATTCTCCAACCCTTTTGGTTTAGAATACACTTTAAAAAAGTGCCTTTGAAATAACGCCACATTCCTCATCCCAAAGTTGCCAGAGATCCGTCATCATTTTCACAGAGATTCCTTGTACATTTATGTACCACAACACTACCACCTTGGACTTTTTTTTCGTCAAACTACATGTGTGCAATGCTTTTCAATAATGGTAGTCCGCTCTTCAATTTTACAAGGATCCCTGGTAAATTCAACAGCTATTATTTTTTACAGTGCAAGCTTCCCAACTTAAATCACAAGGACACTTTTTGATCATAGATAAACACACAGATACTAAGTGAGGACCCAAGAGTCTACAAAAAAAGTTGTGGATCAACATGGTAAAAGGTACGCCCGCGCACCCCCTTGTGGGCATACCTTTTTGCCGTGTTCATCCACAGTTCTGTGAAAGTTATGAATTCAAAAATACTTTGAATCATCAGTTTACCAAAAACATTCAGCTCTTCTTCGTTAAAAAAGATCTTCTTTGTGTGTAGCCCAACAAAACAGGGGTTTTCCTAAGGGCCATAAGAAGGGGGATTTGTCTGTGGTTCGAGTGATTTTTCACTCCCTTTAGGGCCCACACATTTTCTTAGGTCCAGTAATCCTGGCAGCAAGTCAAATATTTCCACTTTATCCCTGCCCCTATATCTACCTCGCCTCTCCACTTGGAGCTCTTTATTATGGTCTCGTGGCGCCTCGAGAACACACGAGGCTTTGCGAGATCAAGGGAAAGCCACGTGACTTGTGTGGGAATGGCAGCCATTTTAGCAGATGGTAGTCAGCAAGGGGGCTTCAAAGAAAATGTAGCAGTTCATTAAGTGTTCTCTGAGAGTAGGTTTGCTACTGAGGAGAGTCATTTCTTTTAGACAAACGAATCAGTCATTCTTCTTAGATCAAGGGAGAAGGGTCTATTTATTACACATTTATTTATCTTGCTTTCAGGCAATTTTTGTGCTTTTCATGTCAACCCTTTGTGAGTATTTGAATCATGCTGACATTGAGAAGGGCAAAGTATACTAGATAACTATTTCTTGGTGATTTGGCTGCTGAGACCATGTCATAGAATGTGACAAAATTAAAACACGCAAGTACCAGTAATATCAGAGAGGTAGAAAAAAGCTAGAAAAAATGATGAAATGGTAGTACATACAGAATGTAAAAGAGAATGGCCTAGGGTAAACTCTATAGAACGCTATGGCGTGTCTTTGGGCACTACTGGTTATAAATACTACTGTTTAAGTTTGCCTCGGACAAACAGTTATATGAACCAACCACTCCACAAGTTCTTTTCACCTTTAAAAAGACTAGCTAGCTTCCAATAGTCGTTATAATAGGAAAATGCTCAAAAAAAGCTGATGCATTCAGATACAGTCGTGGAGTTGAGGAGCATGTCCTCGATTGTAGTTATATAGAACACTCGGCTGTGAAGAATAGTACTGTGTTGGTTCGCTTCAGAGACACTAGATGGAAGCAGCAAACCCTGGTGATGCTGCTGCCGAGAAGTAAATGCAATACCGAACAGGATACACAGAGAGGGAGAGAGAGCGACAGAGACATTTGGTAGAGAGAGAGGCAGGGAGAGAGTGAGAGAGAGAGACAGAGATAGAGAGAGACACAGAGAGAGAAAGAGACAGAGAGAGAGACGTGGAGACAGTGAGAGAGACAGACAGAGAGACAGACACAGAGAGAGAGACAGGCAGACAGACAGACAGAAACATACAGAGACAGACAGAGAAGACTGGGAAGACAGATTAGTCCATATCACAAGATTTGTTCTGTGAGAGTAGATTATGCTTTAAAACAAGCCATACCAACAGTGATGAATTCATCCGAGAAGCTGCTCAGAGCTCTGCTTATGGCCCTTCGCCCCTTTACCATAGGTAAAAGCTTATAGTGTTCACGGGGCTTATAAATATAAAAGTGCCAGGCACATAGGAAGAAATGGTAAATTTGTGAATAATATCTATTTGAATTCCTTTACTGAATGTGTACTGGGATTGTCAGCAGCGCCTGTAAGACCAATGCTCTAGGCTATGTAAATGTCATGTGTAATGAAATGTCCTACTAAGGAGAATGAATGCTGGCCAATATGTGTGGGAGTGTAGATCAGATATCCTGATTGTACTTAAAAGTAAGGCCTAGAGGCATTATACAACCATTAAAGGGTTTACCCATTTACATAAATATTATCATTAGGGGAGGTTGGAGTCTCTAAATCCCCAATTGAAATTCTATAAACCGCTACAAGGAGTCCAAATGACCTAATCAGCCAATATTGTTATATTGGTTTATCTGACCAACCATTAGATATACCATTGAATCTATAGATCCTTATTTCATTTGCAGGGTTCATTTATGTTATCGAATGTCCCTGGGGTGTATTTGTGGTCGTGAAACCAATGCAGTTTGCTTCTGGAGAAAGCTATACCCATGGAAATGAGTACGACTGATTATTCTAAGATATTGAAGGAAGTTAATAATCTCTGTTTCTTTTATTATCATTTTCAATAAGCTAAGTTCAAATGCACCAAGGTACCGTGATTGCCTGCATTAGAAACGGGTCCTTAGAATGGTATTCAAATTGAAATATAAACCACTTAACTGTAGTTTATAGCATACATGTGTTGCGTGAGCGCCAGCAGTGCTTCACATTTACTTATAAATGTCTGGGTTCTTATACAGGCTTTATAATGGAAACTCTGGTACTTTAAAAAGAGGGAATTTGATACTGTGCTACTTAAGTCTTAATACCATCAATATTATGCTATTCTGCATATATCAGCCCTATGTAACATGCATCTAAATCACAGTAAAATCAAAAGAAAGGAAAAATAATCAAACATTAGCCAGGTTCCTTTGGGGTCCTGGACAGGCCATACATACATAATTTGTACATGCACTATTGGTGATGTATAACAGTTTGCGTGGCTGTAGTGTCAATAGTATAGTAATTCTACACCACTGACCACATTGTTCTGACTACTGTTACAGTCTGGCTGAATTCACCACCTGTTACAATAACCCTATACCCGTATTCACAGTCAACATGGGACTTACTCGTATGTAGATTCGCCATAGGTTGCACAAATACCTTCTTTCAGAACCTTGAATTTAAGTATTTAGGTATTTCTATGTTAGTCGCACTGCAGTTCTACCAGGGAAAATAAATTCAGAATGCCCTTCATCAAATCGAGGCATTCATAGGGAGATGTAGATCTGATCCTCTAGGTGTTTGTGCGGGTAATGGTCAATCTACCCATGAAGCTATTGGAAAAATACCTATTTCAGAAAATTTGGCATTGCATATTTGAAATGTCTTAAAGTGTTAAAACGCCCCTTTGTGCAATATTAATTTCTGGGCTGATGTCATGTACATTGAGAACATTTTAGAAGTATGTTAAGTGGTGAGTGGTGATAACTCTTAAAAATTAGAAAACAAAGTACAACAATTTAGCATTAGCCTATGGCACATGCATTTGTAGCTCAAGTTCGACTTCCCAATTTTCTAAATTATGACAAACCAAGAAAACTAATTAATAATTCCCCTTTAAGCAGAAACATGGAATGCGATAATGTGCAACAACACTTCGCAAAGCTTTATATAAGCCACTGATACGGGTGATAATAGGTATACTGCCAATGGGCTAAGCAGGTTTCAATAGAAATGTATATTAGTTCTCTCTGCATGGCGTGAAAAGCCAGATATTAATAGGCTGATTCTGCAATCCAACACTGATTGTATCCAAGCCAGTGCCTATTGATAGATAGTGGATAGATCTTCGCCATATTCTCACCAGAGTACCAAAATGATAATAATATGTACAACCCATATATGCATTAAAAATATGGGGGTCCCATGCATATTTTTGAGATAGAGACCTTTAAACGTTACATAGGATTATATAGCGATTTCTCATTTAATTCCACAAATTCTAGCTAAAAGTGTTATTACAAGCTTAGGAAAGTACTTTGGGAATTTCAGTTGGGCTATTCCTGCCGGCTTCTGAGCCAGAGACTCACTGCATCAAATAATCTGTTCTGCTTGTCTCTCAACAATGATTGACTCAGCTGGTGATCATACCTGCATTCCCATCCCTTACCCCTATACATGTATTCTAACTACCACATCATCCCAATACAACAACTATAGTTACGGCATCTGGTATTTCAGCACCTATTCCATTCACTGCTGCAAGTCGGTAGAAACGCTGGTGGTCGTCAGTTTGTTTTGGCCTGTGTCCCTTCCTGCATGACCATCGTCAACCCAGCATACATAAATAATTGACCATGTCCAACATTGATTATCGAGGACACTGCAGCCCACCGCCCCCCAAACACAAAATGTATGTTCTATGCCCTATTTCCTCCCCCAACGCCATCCTGTCCTGGTTCCTTTCCCTTTCCTCCTGTTCTCTCACTGTTCTGCGATCCTCTTCAACTAACCCCCGCCCCCATCCCTTGACCACCACCCTTTCATTAAGCACCGCCTCCCACATCCACCCCCATCTACCTATACCATAGATCTGCTGGTCAGTCGCACTTAACATACTGCAATATATATATATATACACTAGTTAGGATATACCACCACTTAGGTTAGGATCACCTGTACTTCAGACCCTGGAAGTAGCATTAAATATAGTGGTCACAGCCCACTGCTCACCTTAATAATCTAGTACTTACCTCCAGAACAGCACCCACAGGAGCAATCGCTCAGTGCTTGGTCTCCCTTCTACATGCACCAATTGAGACTCAGGACTTCCAGGCCATGATATTGATATTACATGGCAGTGGGTACAATCTACTGTAGAGTACTAATGTGAAGTGCTCTTGGAAATACTCATTGAGTCGCATACACCTAGAGACTACAAACTCAGTGGAAGTTCATAAAGCATTTCCATACTTCTCCAGTTTAGAAATAGGCTCTTGGATAGTTCACTACAGGTTTGCATAATTGCAGATTGGTTTGATTACTTGTTTACTATTGGGAATCGATAGTGACCAGTCCGGGTCATATTGCATCGTTTTGGATCATTTCTGACTGACTTTACCTCAGGAGGTTCAGCATATAGGATAATATAGCTGTCAGTATGGGCCTGTTGAACCGGATACGGTTGGTTCTGGGAGTAGCACCCAAGCACAATGGAGATGAGAATACTGGAGAAATTGTGTCTTCAATAGGTAAGTGATGATGATTCCTAGATTGTAATGTCGAGGTATGCCGAAATTGCTGAAGGTGCCTGCAATTAGACATATTGAGGTCTACTGCAGGAGACAGCTGTCTACCTCCTTTAGTAAGAATGACGATTTCATTTTGAAATAACAGAGCAATTTTCAGCTCTATCCTGTATTCAGGATTTTAGATTTGTTACCCATGATAAGCACATGGGAACGGTAAATACCCCTATAGGTCCCCATGAGGTTCTTGAATGAGTTCACACAAATCTTAAAGCACCTGGCTCCACAGTCCTTTTAGCATCTTTAAGTAAATGCACCCAACCCAACCCATTTATTATGTGTCCTACTTCCATTGAGCTCTACCATTTTCTTTTTCCAACCCCCCTTTCCTTCCCTTCTGACACTCCATCTCACTTTGAGATTTCTGACCCTATATATATTTTGCATTTAATTCTTTCCTTCACCATGATGTTCATCCTACCGGAAAAAATGTGTCAATAGGAGCCAAAGAGCATCCATTAGTAGTATATATAGAGACAAACTCAGCGCATAGGAACAGCTACTGAAATCGATTTGACCTACTTACGAACCGGAAGTGACCTTTTGACCTTGACTTTGAGCATGCGCAGGGATAGGCTAAATCCAAAATGGAGGACATCAAGACGATTGACTTACGTTGTCACTGACTCCCCTCTTTGTTATCATTTGAATCAGTACTTAAGTCTGGACATAATATAGGTCGTAGCCTCTGCTATGTCAAGTTTGTTGAACAAATCAGGTTTCTCAAAATAATTCTGGGCACAAAAGGGTTAAAAGGGCATTTTTGACCAATCCATTTTCATAGTTGGTAATTTCTTTTTTTTTTTTTTTTTTTAACATCTATTTCAGGGGCTTCAAATTTACTTATCAAATTGACGCCTTATTGGTAGGATATAATCAATTAGTGACACCAGCCTCACGTCCTGTATACCAGCTGCAGGTTCTAATTTTGTAACACCTTGAATGCTACTAGTTGTTGATGCAGTATCTGGGGGGCGTTACACAAACAACAATTATGGTATTGCGATGATCATAACGATCAAAGTGCATTACAGAAATAAAAATATCGTTAATAAAAAATTGTAAAAAATGTCTCGTTATATGAGGAAACCTGCATTACACAATCATTTTCTCATAATCTTTTTCTCATACTTTTTATAACAATTCTGCTGTAAAGAGAGGAATGGCCGGATCAAAAAGTAGGTGCTGTAAGTTGGTAATGAGTATTATAGATTATGTATAAATGAGATTTGGCAATAACCAGACTAGGAAATTAATAGATGAGGTTGAAAAAGACTAGGAAATTAATATGTGCAGTTAGTAATAAAGAGATGAAGTCGAGAAATTAATAGGGGAGGTCAGAAATGACAAAATGGAGTGAGGAAAGTATCAAGTGAGGTTCAAAATTATTTTATAAATTTAGAAAATTAATAGGTGATGTCGAGAATGATCAGATGAAGTCAGGAAATTAAAGGTTCTGGTCTGGAACCCCCCCCCTCCTATCTTTAAGCTTGGGCCCTATGGTATAACTCAACTAAACCATTGCTCCCTATGGCGCCCCCTCCTCTTTAACACTGCAGCGTACAGCATCTTCATTATGTGATTGACCAGATGTCAATCACATACTTAGATATACCTAGACCGAGGCACAAAACTACATTAAAACAAAGAGGGATTCGGACAGACATAGGAACAAATAGGGAAATTTGACACATACTCTGTCTCTGTACACATTGCTATTGGTGTATATGCATTGGTATATGATATATTCAAAATATCGAGGCAATAAGAGTCTTTACGATCAGTATTGACAAAATATATGGTACATATTATAGTTCTTGTCCGCTGTACCTCATGGTCCAGTAGTTAGGAACAATAGGGGATTAGTTAATATCTTTGACCCTGCATGCACCAGTGGTCATTAACCCCTTCAGGGCCTTATAGCAATAGTAAAGATACAATGGGTTGTAAAATACCAATGGTAACATAATTAACCCTAAAAGGGCAGCATAATGAAAAAAATGAATATTAAGATTCTGTGTTTTTGCCATTGACCATAGAACATAGAGGTCGATTACACATAGGCCTAAACCTTCATCTCTCTTTGAATTTTAGTTGTTCAGGAACATCTATGTATGTAAGCTTGCAATGAGCACCCAGCAAATTGTCATCATCTGTCGCCATGATTGGTCATCAATGGTGACTCCTTTTTGAGTGATAACTCATTCCGTCATCTGTCGCCACTATGTGTTAGACTCACATGGCATAGCAATTGCTATTCCTGGTGATCTTGTGCTATAACGACGTCGTGTTCCATCTAGCGACATGTGGGAGCCACTTCACACAGGTTGACGAGGACTCACGACAATTTGCTGGGCAGGAGAGGACGCTGTACACTGCAGTGTTAAAGAGGAGGGGTCGCCATAGGGAGCAGTGGTTTAGTTGAGTTATGTCTTTGGATCCTAGCTTAAAGATAAGAAGGTGGGGGGTCTAGACCATAACCTTAAACTTTTCCAAATTATTCTGGAAAATTATTTCACCTATTTATTTCCTGACTTTTCCTAATTATTCTCGACCTTTAGATCAGTGAGACCATATATCAAGTGATGTACTTGTAACAAGAACAAAGAGCCATTTTGTGGAAATCATTGGAACTACCCATTTGCGATTTCAGTGTCGATTTCTGAGTATAGATCTACATTATACCATAGATTTGACCTTGGGAATAGGTAGGAAACATCATAAAACACCCATCTAGAACTTTACACCATGTAAATCGGAAAATAAATAAGGATTTTAGGCTCAGAGGTGACATTATACCACTAGCAGTATAATTATTACACTATTAAGCCCTAAATCTAATAGTTTCTTATAAAATTCTCATTATGACATCGACTCTCTTTATATCATGCGTTAGCTATTGTGTAACTGTTCCACAAAATTAACTTTATTATAGTCGTACTTATAACCATGAAAAGAGGTAACTATGAATCGCTGTTTGTGTAACGCCCCCCCCCAGAACACTATAATTGCCATATTTGACTAGCTGAAAGCTACATATGAAACCACGATATGCACCAACCCGTACAAAGTTACTTGTTTCCACTTACTATAATGTCCTATATAGGGGCAGAGTTATCACCTGTATGACTGAGTTATTGTGTAGGGCCTAATTATTTTTGGACTTCAAAAGGCAAGGAAAGATACTATTAGACTTGCGGCAATATTATGCAAGCTCTCCTATCAGTATAATCATCCCCTACCAACTCCTTAATCCTCTCTCACTGAAAGTCCTTTCAATTTTAATGTTCTCACTTTACCGTTATTCTCTTATGATAAACCAACTGTATGACACTCCTGGGTAAGGATGTGCTATGCCTGTTATGTAAGATGTATGAAATATGTGGGATATGGACCTGCACACATACAGAGGTCAGGGGGTCACTGCACCACATGCTTCGACTGGCCGCCTCAAACCATAGGGGGCCCTGTACTTAAACTGTACTTGAGAAGCCTATGTGGATTTTACATGAGCCCCAGTCCTAGTGAGCAATTGGCTGTACCTACTACTACCTGCTACTATTTATAAACCTTTGTACTCATGAACTACATTAGTGTGTCATAAAATACCCCCCTCTTATGTTAAATCATACACAGTAAACACCTTGTTTATAATGCGACCCTCGAGTATAAGGCGCGGGAATGGGGGAAATGTAAGAAGGCACACTTAGGTTCTTTTGTTTTTCGATAGATTAGCACCATTATGTATCATAAGAATATTGACCATAATCTCATGATTTAGGTGCATCTTAGGTCATCCTTGCTCAAAAGCCATGCCTTATAGGTGAGGTTTTGATACATTTATATGCACTAAAAAAATATTGCTTATAGTTATTTCGTTCCATATGGAGTTACCTGCATATTATAATATGCCATCAGTTGTAACATGAGAGGCATTTCTCCTGTGTTTTCATATATCCTTAAGAAGGGTAGTGTTGGCTCGGATATGTGTTTTCATTGGCCCTGTTGAAGCATTTGAAATATTATTTGAAGTGTTTAAGAAATAGATTGATCAATATAATGTGTTTTGCATGATTACCAAATTATCGATGCCTGAAATGTATGTATAATAATCATACCGGCTTCTATACTAGTTGAAGCTTTATCAAAGGTTATGTGGGATAAGACTACAGTAATTCATATATACCTATAGCATGTGCTGGGGGTGAGGTCTCGATCCAGAAAGGCTATAGTGAATATCGTTGCAACACATGTCTCTAATCTTACTTTGTAATGATGATGACAACTCTCAGATAGACATGTTCAAAGTGAAAATGAATTATAACATGCTTATCTATAAACACGTAGAGGTGTCTATCTTTTCGGTATTGTATTTGATCAGTATTCATGTGAACCAACAATACCCAATTACACATGCAGAAACAAAATAAACAATTCATGGAATATTCTATCGATTCCAGGAGCTGTTGGTAAATGCCTAGATATGCAGGCCAATTTATCACATATGCATGAAGTATGGTAGGATAGGGGATGAGGGAGTTGTGTACGATGTATCGGTAGTCACACTCTACTGTCTATGTAGAAGCTATTTTGATGCAAAGTTACTAGATACATTGACTGTATCACACTCTACTCTCCTGAGAGATGAAAATCCTGTACATCGGATGAAAAGAGTGAAGATTCAGGTTATTCATTCTTTTGTTTGTCAAATTGAGTTAAAAGGTTCTGGACAGAAATTCTTATCACTCTCCCAGCCCATAGTTTAGCAATAGAACATCAACTAGTAGAGTGAGCAACGCAATCACAATAATGGGTCTCAGCTCTAGAATTGCCTGTGTACCTGAATGCATTCTTGCTGACAAAAAGGTTTCCACAGAATACATCGTGCGTTGTTGTTTATTTTTGTTTGTTTGATTTTTTTTGAGGGGGAGATAAATCGATGAGGATACTATAGAAAAATTCTGTAAAACTTCATTATAAAAAAAAACGTGCTTATTTCAGACCTACATCCATGTATTTCAGAGATTATTGGGATAGGAAGTGTCCTGAATTTCTAATAATATCCCCGCGAAAGTTTTTAATTTTGAAGATGTGCACACATTTGCAGGCTGCCTACTGGGTTTGCGTGACTAAGCTTCTTATGTGATTATGGATTTGCCCCCAACATCTGCTCTGCTTGATCAGGGAGAAACCACGCATACGTATAAGCCGCACCTTTCACACAGACTATAACAAGCACATAAATATATCATAACTCAATGCCTGACACCTATGGCTGCTCATGGTAGGTGCTGTCCCACAATAGAATACCCAGTAAATCCTCTATTATCGCCCTGTAACCGGTTATGATACTCTTGAGACCAGCTGTTACATTATCGGACACTCTCACCTTGGGAGGAGCTATATATTTACCCTTTACTACCACATGTAAGGCTCTAATTAATGTTTTCTGTTCTTCATTCATCATTGTGAAATTCAATGTTGTGTTAATGTAGCATACCTAGTGGATAAACTCACAAAAGGACTGTATCTTTGTGTATCAAATGATAAACAGCTGTGAACTTTGTTGAACTATGCAACTCCTAAAGGGCTGGGGCTATGATAATCTATGAATTAATGATCACTATAGATCGATCCATCAGCATAACACTTATGACAGATGTATCTGGGGATAATCCTGTTCGATCTTTACTTTGATCAACGTTGATCAGATAGAGTTGATAATTGCATGGCATAAAGCACTCTATACAATAGATGGAGGATGTTGCATATTCCCTGAGTGTATGGAGAACTGGATGGTGCCATAATCATTATCAGGACCTAAATACCTGCTAGTATTACGTTCATTGAGTGACCCCACTCCCTGTACTATAGGGATTATACGTCGGATAAATTGTCTAAATATATCCCCTTCTGATAATATCATGGGCTGAAAATAACTATAGATGGGGATGAAAGTATTCCCCTAAAATGTGAACAAATGTTTATATAAATATAATGTCACAGAATCCCATGCATATTGCTCTCTAGCTGTTACTTAGTAGGGGCAGGGCAAAATTGAAGGTACGAGAATATACCTCCATCCGTACAAGCAGCTCCCATCTCTCTCTCCCTCAAACTGATCTGCTCATAGTGACAGAGCCACTAGCCATGAGCTGCTCATACCCCCTGGTGGGTCCTTACAGAACTACTTGAGATGGAGCTGCTCCCTTTCAAGACGGAGGCACTTGGTGATAATGAGAGACATCAATGAGAAACTATCCTTAGTAAGTGGCTAGCAAAGTGGCAGGTGAATGTCTAGATGGGACGGTCATTTGGGTTGTCCTTAATTAGTTATCGACTTTGTCAAGCTAAAAAAGAAAGAAAAAAGTACTATTCCTTTTTTCACGTTCACAGTGTGTGCATTCTTAGGTGTGCAGTTAAAGTTTATCCCATGGGATAAACACATGATAAATTGGAGTTTTATTTCATTCTACTTTTCTACTTATTTCAATTTAAATGTGATTACAGACTGGTACAAATATCAACTATCAAAAACAACAATCGAGCCAGACAAACAGGTATACCGTAGTTGCCCTTTTAAGTGCTCCTGCGGTGGTAGATTTGTATTTATGCCACCTGCACTTATTTGAAGCCTAAACATATGTGAAATTATGAACTTTATAATCTCCTTCTATCCTACTCTAAAACAGGCCAATATGTACTTACATAAGCAGGTAGGTATTGTAAATGCTACTTAGAATTGGTTAGATCCTACAAAGGTAGAATCAGAGACCTTGGGGAGATGGAGTGAGATGGAGAACTCATTGCAGAACTAGTGGCATACTTTCAATGCTCAATCATAATTATAACCATTACACAGAGCCTAGGGATCTGTGCTAGGTGATCAGTACTAGAAAATGTGATGTTTTTTTCGAGGACGGAAGGATGAGTGGACATTATACGAGGTGAAATAGGATTATAACCAGGTAGGGGGAGGTCCATAGAGAGAGGCTGACTGGTCTCCTTGGGCTTCCAAATCGATTGTCCCTTATGCCAACGATGGAAGAGCACAGGCGAAGTTGACGCAGATATGTCACAATGTTTAAACAATTATCTCAACATAGGCATTGTATTATAGCCCAGGTTGCTAAGAGTTATATGTCCACGCCAGGCTTTGTGCGCAGTTAATACGGTGAAGAGTAATCCTTCATTGGCCCACCGGGGGGGGGGGGTGGCATTACACAAACAGCGATTATGGCATTACGATCATCATAACAATCAAAGTGCATTACAGAAATGAAAAAATCGTTAAAATTGTAAAAAATGTCTCGTTATATATCAAAGAGGAAACCTGCGTTACACAATAACTTTCTCGTTAATCTTTCTTGTTGTTTTCACAATGATTTTTTATTAAAGAGAGAAATGGCCAGATCACAAAGTGGGTGCTGCAAGTTGGTAATGATTATTATAGATTATGTATAAATGAGGTTTGGCAATAACTTTTTGATATGACTGGGGAAGATGTTTAAATTGTCAACGTTCTCTTTCTGGGCTGTTTTCTTTGTCTGTTTGTTCCTGCCCCTGTCCTCATCATTCCATCTAAACACCTATCATTGATCTCATTGTCCTTGTGTGTACTTGAATATTTTTTTTTTTTTGTATTTGCTTCTGATGTTGAAATGAAGAATTTGATACATTGGATTTTTTATAGTTTATTGCGGTTTATGTACTCTGTTGTTCAAAAGAATGTGAAACATATGATTCAGATGGTTTAATGCTTGAATTAGATGTACTTTGTACCTTAAAGTTTGTGATTATTGCTGTAAGCTGGACTTCAATTTTCCACATTGTAATTTTGTGAGAAGTTCAAATAAACACTTTTTCAAACAAAAAAAAACAGAGTCTAGGAAATTGATAGAAGAGGTCGAGAATAACCACAAAATTCATATGTGTGGTTGGGAATAAAGGGTGAAGTCAAGAAAATAATAGGGTAGGTCAGAAATGACAAGATGAAGTCAGGAAATTATTGAGCAAGGTTGAAAATATTTATAAAGTCAGGAAATTAATAGGTGATGTCATCTGTGGATCTTTGAATTTTAGTTGTTCAGGAACATCTATGCATGTAAGCTTGCAATGACAGGAGAGGATGCTGTAGACTCCAGTGTTAAAGAGGAGGGGTCGCCATAGGAAGCAATGGTTTAGTTGAGTTACACTAGCTTAAAGATAAGAGGGGGGAGGGGTTCTAGACCACAACCTTTAATATCCTGATTTCTTAACCTCAGCTATTAATTTCCTAATTTTTCCAGGTTATTCTTAACATCACTTTTTTATTTTCTGACCTCTTCTGATGATTCTCAACTTGATTGGTTATTAGATCAGTGAGACCATATAACAATTATATCATTATAAAGGTGAACACAGATTGTTATAAAGATGAACAAAAAGATTTGGTTAGTTGCATACACAGGTCGCTATAGACAATTTTAATAAAGAGAGTTATCTAGCTAAAATTGTGGGAACTACAATTTCTGGTTAAAATTTACAATATTCCTCACATTTGTCTTTGGAAATGGGTAGCTAGCATGTTAAAACATATATCTCAATTTTTACAGCATGCAAATCGGACTTAAAATGAGGTTTTTATGCAGAAATTAGTAACAATATTTTCCTCTTAAGGCCAAAGTCCACTGTAAAAAGTATCGTTGTGACAACGACTATCGTTATTAGAGGCGTTACCTATTGTGTAACAGTTCTTCAAAACTAACTTTATCATAATCGTATTTACAATGAGGAAATGACATAATGATGAATCGTTGTTTGTGTAACGCCCCCCGGCTTAAGGAAAATGGCATGATATTCTGCTCTGTATACATCCCAGTGCAAAAGCCGTGGAGGAGCTGAAAAGGGGAATATCGCGCTGTATTGTAGGTAAACTCAGAATCTGTCAATTAATATTATGTGTTATTCATTTATAGCCAGTAAATACACGGTTATTGCACGTTTTCTAGATCATCAACGTCATGGTACGTAGTAAATGTTGACGAATCATACAAGGGAATTCAATGATTTGAGAAGGTCTATAGTTTGAACAAACAACGATCGCTTGACCTCCCAAGTCACAATACCCAATTACATCGGGAAACGTTATATGGAATGGACTAAAAGGTGTTTCTACACATTATAGACATTATAAATGGACATATCTTTTATTAATAAAACAATCAATATCCCATCTCTCTATATTAGTCATTGCGAATACCAGATACCCGCTGACAACACCTGACATGATGAGTAATGGTCCCATATATACAAAACTTATAAGTCAGGGACTTCGCCAAAAGAGGAATACATTTTTTTTTTGTCAGTGTATCAATAATTCAGAACATGTGTATCAATGGGACTCTTGGTCTAGCTTTTTTTTGCTTGGCTGTCTGAACAGACTAATCGTGTAGGACATCCTAAGCGGCTAACATGAGTAGCCAAACTGCCTGGATAATCTTATAGAAATTGCTGTTTATATGGTAAAACAAACTCCCTGTGGGATTGTTTTTTATCATGTGTTTTCTAGGATGCATAGAAAGAGTTATGAAGGTATGAAAACAATCATGTTGTGTACAAGCAGCCAATTATAATAACTTAGGCTGGCACCTGGAACCTTTTTTTTACTGTTCTTAGGAAAAATGAGGTCTTCAAAATGAGCAGCATGCAATAGATTGTCAAACATTTCAGTCCGAGCCCAGACTCTCCATATTTTACCAGTTCAGTTCATCTAAGGTTGTTGATATGAAGACCACGTACAAGAGCTGACAAGTAGTAATGTTTTATTTTATCATACCCACTTAGAGAAATATTATGCTACCCCCTATTCCCAACTAGAAAGAAAACTCAATTCTGTCTCTTTGACAGACTGGATGGAGGCTGGTAGCTTAGTTACATCAAGTAACACCAGGTGCCGGCACCGACCACCATCAAAAGCCATGCCTCTGCAGTGTCTCCAGCACTGCCAGAGCCTTGGGAGCCCTGCAGCCAATGCTTCCTATGTGGGCCTTTGTCAGCGCAATACATCATATAGCCTATAGATAGCTGTAGTTTCTCAGAGCTATAATGCCTCAATAGATAAAAGCGTAACAACAGAGTCGTGTTTGCATAGAATATGTGGAGGAAGGGAGACCAAACCCTTCTCATAAATGAACGAATGATAAGCAATAGTCGCTTTCAGGGAGAAAATACTCCCTTTGGTCACGACCAAGAAGTAAATTTGAGTCTTGGAAACTTCAAATCATTTATTGCCAATACTTTAATCATTATGGAGAACTGAATCTACCTATCATGATGTTAAATCGTGTACTGGTGGTTCCAGGGATGCAATCAGTGTAGCACCAGTGGGTGCAACACCATGAAAAACAGCATCTGTTTACAGAGAGCGAACATGGGCAACTTGTAAACAGAGTCCTAAATAAAATGATCGCTCGCAAGAAAATGGAGCCACTCATCTACCACCAAGCGAACTGCTCTTAAAAGGAGTTAAAGAATGATCAAATGGAGTGCACTAGGGGCCACACTCAATGTAATTTATGTGAGTCCAATATGGCAAATGTCATAGTCCCTCTCATAAGGTTGAGGTTCATGTTAAAATCCCCTCCAGGTCGTCTTATTTTCAGAAATTGGTCATGGTCTTGTAAATTCTGGTGTCATTGTGCAGTGTCAAATTCATACATCCTCTTTAATGGGCTAGCAATCAGTATACATTCCCATTATAAAAGTTATATTGATCCCTGCTTGTTCATATCAGTACTCATATACTTATGCCAGAGGGATGTTAGGATGACAGTTGGTAGAATTTCATTATTATATAGTCCATGTTCTAACTTACTGCTGGGATGGAACCATAGACTTACTGCTCCTAAGGCAGACATCGTACCACTGTACCATCCACATTAATGAAAGTAAAGCGAACACCCACGACTCTGGCTTTATTTTGTACCAAGGTACCGGATGTTAAGTCAATCAAGACTATTCTCCTTTTCTTCGTGCCCTGGGAATTAATGTCGGTGTCAGGTTTTATCGCTGTCGATAAATAAACAATCAGTTTTAATTAGATTGTGAAAGAAAGGACAGATCCTGGAGAGGCCTGGTTTGCTGGAAACTGATTAATTAGGACTCAATTGAGAGCCTTCTGTCTTTATTTCCATTGATGGTTTTAAATGACGGTAAATTCCGGACACTACCCAGCAAATTGTTGTGAGTCCTCGTCAACCTGTGTGAAGTGGCTCACACATGTCGCTAGATGGAACACTACGTCGTTATAGCACAAGATCACCAGGAATAGCAATTGCTATGCCACATGAGTCTAACACACAATGGCCAAAGATGACAGAATGAGTTATCACTCAAAAAGAAGTCACCATTGATGACCAATCATGGCGACAGATGACGACAATTTGCTGGGTACAGTCATCAATTCCAAGTCTCCATTCAATAATACATTTAACCCTTTCAGGTTTGTATGATGTCTCCAGATTCATTCTATACTCTCTGGTTGTCATGATGCAGTCTTTGAGGACCAATCATATAGCACTTCTATCATCTTTCAGAGCAGCACATGCCCATCCTTTCAGAAAATGGCCTTTTAAGTTAATGTGAAGCCTAAGGTCTGTCTCACTTTTCTAACAGTAATCTTCCAGCCCTCTATGTCCATTGCCCTTACCACAACCCCTCACTGCCTTTCAAAACCCCATCAGGCTTATACCCTACAGACCCCATGTAATCCTACTATGAGGGGCTTACCTACCAACCAGCCCTCTGTCCCTATATTGGACCCAGGGGAGGTGAATGGAAACCACTCTCATCCTTGAACTCTAACTGAATTCGAACCTGTCCTGACTGTCCCCTCTAATGAAGTCTGTGTCCATGTTCATTGTCAGACAGATCCCAGCAAATTGTTGTGACTCCTCGTCAACCTGTGTGAAGTGGCTCACACATGTCGCTAGATGGAACACGACGTCGCTATAGCACAAGATCACCAGGAATAGCAATGGTGGTGATCACATGGCCTCACCTCAGATGGCGAGGATGGTGATCACTCAGACTCACCAGGGATGGCGACGCGGGTGATCACTCACCTCGCTAGATGAAACACACACCTCGTCATAGCACATGTTCACCAGGGATGGCGAGGATCGTGATCACTCATCCTCACCAGCAATGGCGACATGAGTGATCACTCATCCTCACCAGGGATGGCGACATGAGTGATCACTCACTTCGCTAGATGAGACGCACACCACGTCATAATGCACATTCACCACGGATGGCAAGGATTGTGATCAGTCACCTCGCTAGATAAAACGCGTACCTCGTGATAGCACAGGTTCACCACAGATGGTGAGGATCTTGATCACCCACACTCACCAGGGATGGCGACACGAGTGATCACTCACCTCGCTAGATGAAACGCACACCATGCCATAGCGCATGTTCACCACGGTTGGCGAGGATCGTGATGACTCACACTCACCAGGGATGGCAAGGCGGTTGATCACTCACCTCGCTAGATGAAACGCGCACCACGTCATAGCGCAGGTTCACCATGGATGGCGAGAGTGGTGATCACTCAGACTCACCAGTGATGGCGACGCTGGTGATCACTCACCTTGTTAGATGAAAAGCTCATGATCATTGACATTGGTAATCATGCAGCCTCACATCTGCCAGATCAAAGTATGTTTTGCCAGAGAAGGTATTGCCATATGTATCTTCCCTCTAACCACAGATAAGGTGTTCATGTTGATATTTCCCTATGTATTTTTCCTGTAACCAGAGAAAAGGTGTTTATGGATAGTTGCTTTCATTTTAGAGATACCTCTATCTAAATTCAATTGATATTCTCTCTATATAATCTTGTTTGATTCAACTCTGAAGTATTACATGGAAATCAGTGTGAAACAAAGCACATTTAATACGTATGGGACTTATACTTCATGCCCACACTTCCTAGATAGGCTACATGTGGAACAGTGGTGCTGCCTCAACACCTTTGGCAATGGTGGTGATAAGTTGCCACTGTGAGTGAGAGTGAGTGACAGATGATGCAATCCTCAGAGAGCATTGACTTGGAGTGACACAAATTCACGCATTGAGTGAGACAAAGGCTGGCAATGGTGGTGATAAGTTGCCATTCTGAGGGAGAGTGAGTGACAGATGATGCAATCCTTAGAGAGCATTGACATGGAGTGACACAAGTTCACGCATTGAGTGAGACCAATGTTGGCAATGGTAGTGATAAGTCGCCATTATGTGTGAGAGTTGATGCCAGTGGCACGGGAGTGGTACATAATCACACAGTGAGTCAGATCCATGTAGGCGATGCTTGTGATAAGCCGCCATTCTGAGTGAGAGTTGACAGGCAGTGGCACATACTCACGCAGTGAGTTAGATCCATGTTGGCGATGGTGGTGATAAGTCACCATGCTTTGTGAGGGATGACAAGGGGTGGCACATACTCACGCAGTGAGTGAGATCATGTTGGTGACTGTTGTGATAAATTGCCATGCCATGTGAGACTGACACACAGTGGCGAAAGATGACACAGTGAGTTATCACTCAGAAAGGAGTCACCATTGATGACCAATCATGGCGACAGATAACGACAATTTGCTGGGATGGAGTTCCCAACCAGGGTAGAGTGACTCCAATTGAATCTACTACTAGGGATAGGGGGTGATGGTGAAAGTGTCCTTAGGGTTAGAGGTGGATGGGCGTTTTCTGGGGATTCTGCTGGAGGAGTGTAGTAGGTTGTAAAGATTCTTGAATGACCCCTTTGATATTGAGATTCAACATGCGTGTTGTAAGGGAAGGCAAATGTAAACGAGACATGCTGTTCTTATTTTCAAAGGTTTTCACTCTTTTATTATGAAAAGGATTCTTGTTCACACGGCTATCTTTATTGAGTTGGCTGATTGTATTTTCATCAAAAATCATTGTTTAAAATTAAGATTTATAGTTCACACACACTGTTTTCACTCAATAAAGCAGGATATGCTGACGAATTGCACCTACTTCATAGACATATGGCTTAGATGGGTTAAACTATGCATTAATGGTATTAACATTATCACTCTCTACCCCTCAAGAGGCGGCAAGGTGGTCCATCAATATGATATTCTACCCATGCATTGAAATGCAAATGAAATCATTACCTTAAGACACCGGTCCTCAACTACATTAAATCCATACTCCACAGCAGGTGGTAGCAACGAAGTATCTTAATTCTCAAGATTATGGAAAATTGCTTTAGTGGGCCTGTCCCTGAACCCTTTGAGTGTCACTGATGCATTAATGCATCATGCCCATCGGCATGATGCCCTGATGAAGTGCCAGGGAGACTGCTCACCCGCACTTCATTGGAGCACCATGACGACCCTCCGGGAGTATGTGGATCAACCCCCTAGGGTCTTCATGATGAATTGATGTATCATCGGCCCTTAAAGGGTTAAGAGAGACGCCTGTTGCTGCGCAGATAAAACTGGTGGGACATAAACTCCATATACTGGTGAGCTGCTCGCCATGGTGGGTACTGCCAGCCGGCGAGCTGCTCCCACACCAACGGTTGCTACTACAGTGGTACTACAAAGGTCTGAGCTGCTCACCAACAGCGTCTAGAGCCACCTACCTGCTCACCTTATATACTCCTTATAACCTGGGTCATTTATTTTGACCTTTGACTCAAGATTTACTTTGTGAGGCTTTGGGTGCTATATGTATGAGTTTCTTAGTTGAAATCTGGATCTAAAGGTATTTTTAATGAATAGATAACTACATGTTAAATTTTTAGTGAATAGTAATAAAGACCCACTACACAAACTGTTCACCCAAAGAACTATTCGTTTCTTTAAAGCTTCCTTTGATACAAAAGAAAACAAATAAGTGTCCCGAGGTAATAAGATGTTTTATTTATAAAAAGATTATATTCTTTTTTCATTTCCAAATAGTCCAATCTTTTGAATAGACTACTGGTGAAAACTGAGAAGACCCTTTCTGATGCGTCCTTTCATACTCTCGATCGTGTTTGAGATAAAAATGTTGATACAGTTTAGCCCCAACCTGTAAGATCAGTTGATCACATATCAATTAGATATTTGAGTAGAGATAGAGGAGGCGCAAGCAATAATAAGATGTCTTTTGAGTGCATGTAGATGTATACTTTGATACAAGCGCCTCAGTCACTATCATCACTTTCCAAATGGCGCTACAGCAATATATCATTTTTGTAAAATCCATTTGGAATATAAGATGAAAGACACATTGTTAGAACAATATCATCTCTGTCTTGAAGTATCTACTCAGTGCCTAAGCATCAATCCCCACCACCTCCAGACATTATCGCAAATGTATGCTTGTCTACAGAGACACAGCCTCAAGTAGATCTTCACTGAAATGGAAAAGCAAGTAAAAATGGACTTACCTAAAGGCCATACCTATTAGACCTACATGGCAACAGGGAATGGGGAGACACAAAAAGGGCAGAGTCAGTAGAGTATCCATGGCAACAGAGACGCCCCTTAGGAAAGGTAGCGAGGCATAGTGCATGGGCTGAGATATTTATAATGTGTTTTATTTCCCAGTGGTGAGGGAATTCTTGTCCAGACCTACCTGTGTCATCTTACTCTATTATGGAAGAGGTGTGGAGAAACTGCAGAGGTAGCTACATCCTAAATGGTGTTTGCCGTCATACCTTTGTGTTTATTCCATGCAACAGTAATCTAGCTTTCCTAAATGGCTGTAAAAGCACGCTTTCAAACCAGACATTTTGGTAATGACTATTGCAAAGGAAAAGAGAAAACAGTACTGTTTTAGTCAATTATTTGTCAAAACCAACTATTTTCCTCGCTTCAAGAAGACCTAGATTCTGGTTTGACATTGTTGTGCTAAGGTTTATGTCATGTGCTATGCGAGTGAGGGAGGTCTATGTTGTGAATGTCGGTCTGAAAAGTTTCAGGTATTATCCACACAAGCATACCTATGGAGGTATGAATCTAGGACTGCCGTTACCATGATGGAATAGAAACAAAATGTCTTTAGATTTAGATTCATTGTCTGTCCTCAGATATTGAATACAATTCTGCCTTGACACAATCAGAGCCCTTTTGATCATCAACCGATTATCCTTGGCCATCAACCGATTATCCTTGGCCATCAACCGATTATCCTTGGCCATCAACCGATTATCCTTTGTACATCCAGGTATATGTTTACTTGCTCTCATGGTACATCAAAGCAAACACGTGTGAGTAACTTGCCAGGACTGTACTATAGTGCATTAATGTGAGTTTTTAACTATGTCACCATTATGCATTACTACACAATGCTGTCCTTAAAATGTTAACCTGTTAAAACTAGCAAACAGTGCAATGAACCTTCACAACCCCCACAATCAGTCACACTCACGTCCCCTGCCTGTTGCTATTGCCAGTGTTTCCCTTTATACTAAACTACCTGTGAACTCCCATGGGTTTAGCAGTAGCCTGACAAGTGTCTGATGTATAATTCACCTCAGCGTGGAAGTGAAATTTGTACTGAAAGTTAGAAACTGCCTGCTGTTAGCGGCATTTATGGATGTAATGTGCTTATCACAGAACATATTATCCTCCCGATCATTGATTCATGTTTCCCAAGTACTAGGATTAGTAGGATATTATATTAAATATTTCCCAAGAGTATGTCATATAAAATTTCAGTTGGGGCATGAAGATCAATTCTAAGTGTTTGAAATGATCAGAATAGATCTGACTATGAACCTATGCCTAATGATGGCTTATTCCCTTTTATAAATCTTAAACAAATGAATAATCCATGCCACCTTCGTTGATCCCCCTACTTAGCTTTGAGACAATACATTATAATTGTAATCACGTAGTGTTGCACAATGATTGCCATACCCTCCCAGATGCGCAATGCCAAAGGATAAGGAACCTTCTGTCTCCCAAATTAGCAAATTTGCTTTTCTGAGGCAACTACCTCTTACATCAAAATGGTGGGCAAAGCCAGACGAGTTTGACATTGTATATATTACCCATTAAAACGTAATCTTTTCAGCTTGCTCCCTATGCCGCTCCCTCCTTCCGTCTGTCTGTTGGTCCTTCCTATAGACAGCCAATGGCAGGACAAATAGGCCTTTGTTTGAGAAGTCGCCACATGGAGAGTCGTTGGCTGTCCCGGTACCCATCTCTGGGACGAAGTGTGTGTGTGTGTGGGGGGCATTCTACTTTAGCTCTAAAGGTATTTTGGATGTTCTTCCAAATATTTGCCTTATGTGCTTGTTCATCATAGGATCTTTTGTAATGAAGTAATTTATGTTTGCTGAGGTTTTTGTCCTCCCCTCCTCCATTTTGCGCTTGTGAAATGTTTCATGTCAGTCAGGCTGAAAATCGTCTCATAAGTGTGAGAATCACATGATAGCTTGAATACAACCTACTGTTGCAGATGGGGCTTTCAATATAAAAAATGTTCCTTGTAAATGGCATCGTAGAGAATTTCTATCCCCGTTGATTTTTGTCTAGTTTTTAGACCAAGCCCAGCACAATAGGACCAGATAACTAGAAATCTTTATCAATGTTCAAGAGAAAACAAAAGAGAGCCATTTTGAGCCATTTCTTGATCACTCCTTGTCCAATTAGTCACTTACCAGCCGTTTCCATTGTCATGAATCCTTGCTGCGTTTGCTTGTTGATTATTGGGACCCTTTTGAAACAGCAGTGAAAGAAACACATTACAAAGTTAACAGCTACCTACCCCAGATTCCACGGCCATATATAATACTAAAACACACCTTTTTTTCAGCGAAATGGTACTTGAGCCCTCAGAGATGGGGTATAGAGCTGGAAGGTCACAGGGGTCCACTGCTCCTGGGACTGCCTTCATCCCTTATTCACAAGCTTTCCCCATTGGTTGATCCTGGTCAAATGACCTGGCATCAAACTTTAACCGGTCTCTCGCCAGTTTGTCTGTATATAGAACTGTTTGCTCCTCGAGGCCAAATGCCCAAGCTATGTGAGTGTTGTCAATGTGGAGTGATGGAGCGAGCAGGATGGTATAAAGATGATTTTTTTTCTCCTACACATTCATATATATCTTTAATAGATAATCAAACATGCAGTTTATTTTAGCCATATCCTGATCAGGCCTCGCAGTCAGGTTTAAGCGTTGGTTCCATGGCTGTCGGTCGGGCGGATTTTTGCTAATCCCATGATTAGTGATATTGCAAAAGTATAGTAAAGCCAATGCTTTAATCATGCTTGTGCATGGTATGAGTACAATGTTATTTGTTTGGAATTGGGATAAGACGGTCTGCCCAACCACTTCTAAATGTTATTACATGTGCGAATAAAGTGACCTCGAGGGAGAGGGCTGTCTAGTAATTTGTAAAGGTAATGCTGAAACAAATCTAGCAGCGCTACCTGTCCTGAATCTGTACTCCTAATAGAACTATGTATTTATTCATGTTCCTGCCCACCCGGATGGAACAGATTGCCAACATCTTTTCACCAGAGCGGGAGTTATTTTACAAGGGATAAGAAATAAGAGCAGTAGGCTCAGAGCTACTCCCCACAAGACTAACCCTTAAAAACCGCATGATAGATCCTAGTTCTTGTTTCTTTGTCGACAGCGATGCTTATTCACTAGTACTGTGTTGGTACGATGTGGAGTATAACAATTACACAGGCAGCTGGATGCAGCCCTGGAGGTCATGTCCTTACACAAATACAAATAACCTTCCGGTGAGTTGCTCGCCGGAGATGCATTTTTATGACAGAATGGCACCATGCAGGAATGCAGCTCTTAGGAGCTAAGACCTACCTTTACCTGGACTACCCCCGATCACCCCTTCCCTACCTACATTGCCTCATGATGTGGATATTGATGCTGACGTCTGCAGAAAGAGGGCGCTGCAATCGGTCTGAGCGACAATGGGGGACTTGGGGCTTGATTGATGGTCTCCACCAAGGGTTCACACACAGTGATGACGTCATTTCCGTCCTATTCACGTCTTCCTTCCCCCCAAGAGGTTTTGTCAGACGAAGGACGAAGTGTCTTTATCATTTGACATTGAGACATTACCTCCAATACCTTATTCTGCTCCTCAGACTTCCCTTGCTCCTCTAAGAAGGGTCTTTATCTCCTCTTTCTCCCCTCCTCATGGGCATAACTGATTGAAATGACCTCTGTCTTATGTAAAACTAATTTCTAATAGCGACGTAAACATGTCAAAATGGCGTTTAACCACCCACAATAATTTCCAAAACAATTATTCTTTTCCTATTTTTGATACCTTCCCGCCATACCCGTCTGTCTTCTCATGCAGCACTCTCTTAAAGAGGCAGCCAAGGTGTAAAAAAATTCAGCTTTGAGTGACAGGGGGTTTGGAGGTGGCAGGCAGGGGCAGTTACCAACACAGATTGTTTGAAAAAAACAACACTATTATAGACACTAGTCTTCTTTGCAATGTTAATGTGCATCTTTATTCGATTCAACATGAAACTGTATATAAACACACTGAATATTTGTCCTTTTATCTTTTCGTTATAGGTAAGTGGTCTTCATCGCATGTCCAGTGCAAAGTGAACAAGGAGGTATGTCGTCCTTTTGTCATGATAAAGTGTGTTGTAAATTTGTGATATCGATGGGAGTTAGTGAGTATTATTGACATACAAACCAACAAAGTCACCATACTATGTCATTGGTCCATATACGATTTTGACTACAATCTTGCTACTTGCACTATATAATGACATTGTTATGACCACTTACATCCCCCTGGTCATATGGGCTAGTCCTATATATGGATACATGTCAAGGTACATCCAGCCTGTGCCCTGTCATGGTGAATTAACCAACTTATCAGGCATCAAGGCCAGGAAGGCAGAGAAAAAAGAGACAAGCTTAATGAGTAGTACCACTGCCATCACACGGGGCTCACATCAAAGGCCCAAGGTTTTGTATTCAATAGTAGAAGGCACTTCTCAGCATACCAACAGATAAGAAATACAAGAGACACAGTGATTCTTTTTGGGTGAGACATATCCTTATATAAAGATTGAAAAATAGGAGAAAAAAACAGCATTCCCTGGTTTGGTCATTGAAACTGACTTGTGAAAGGAAGCAACAGAAACTCCCTGCTTTCTCACTCAGTCTGTCACTTGTTCCTCCCCTTTGGTCCGTTTCTTGGCCTGCTCCATATGGAAAGAAAGAGATAGGGGACAGGGACATGATAGGATCGGTGAAGAAGACAGAGATAAAGTTCGCCTAACAATTAAAGCCCCAGAGTGGTTGAATACAGGAAAATAAATAAACTGCTAGGGTGGAGACAAAGACATGGAGATTAAATAGAAGACATTTTGTGGAAGACAAATGTGCACATTGTTCCATGGAAGAAAACCAAAATGTCAGAAAAAGCAGTCAAAGATAATTCAGCTGATAGAAGGAATGACCACTAGCGTCAATTAGTACAGGAAAAACTGCTTATTTGGGTAAGGGAGACTGGGGGTAAATAGACTGATAACAAAAAAAAAACGGCCATTCTAGAGGACATGACAGATAGTATGTACTTAGATATAAAACCTGTATAATGTACACTAATGTCTATTGGCGTGAAGGTGCTGCCCCCTACCAGCACATCAAAGAGGCACAAAAAGGCCTGCCTGCAGGGCACGTGATAGAGATATGCTGTATCAGAATAGCAGACCAGCCAATCTCCAACCATATGGGACCCCTAATCAGGTTTAGTGCTTCTTGCCTCTGCCACAATATCTGCTATTTTGCAAGCTGTCGCATGTCATTATGTGAAAGTATTACCAGATATTCGGTCCTTTAATAAAAGTGGGTGCAGCATAATATTTTAGTCATAATTCATTACTGCAGCCCTGGTGAGTCTGCCATGACTGGGTTCATGTCTTCCAAAACCATTATTGGACACTGTTAGATTGTTACACACAGAGTGCCAGCAAGATGCATGAATGCAGCTCTGGTGAGAAGACTCTGCAACTGTGTATATATCAGGACCATTGACAGGCACAATTCAGGAAAGGCCTTGTGCAGTCCCTAAATGGCTAATCTCAAATACTGAATCATTGTGCTATCAGATTTATGATGCGCGCTCTGATTATTGAAAAAAGATCACCACCTGACCATACAAGTGTTGCTGATTAACTAGTAGTATGCTACACCCTTAAAGTTTGATTCATGTTGGACAATTTCCATAATGATGTATGAATGTAACCTGGAAAGTAGCTCACCATAGATAATTATGACCATGCATCATAGCTATTGACACTGTGGGGTTGACGACCACCCTGAAAGGTTGGTCTAATGCACTAATGTTCTTACTGCTTTTGTGCAGACTCATCAGCACTTTGACGGTTGCTTGCCATTGATACTGAGGAACACGAATACAAGGCAGGAGTAGCCACTGCTTGGAGAGTGCACTTGTCACTGCTGAGGCTGCAGAAGCCAATATATGTGTATGGAGAGTAGTGGTAGATGAGAATAGAGTGTACATAGGGCTCCTTTGATGTCCAATGTAAATGGGGGAATATGGAGGCTTGGTGGTAAATGAATAAAGTCTGTATATACTACACAGGCGATGGAGGCCGCTGTATATATGAGACAAGTGAAGGATATATTATTGAGGTAAATGGCACTAGAGCTATAGAGACACTTATGTATCATCACCTTTGTGTTTTATAGGAAGAAAGAGGAATGGCTTTGTATTCGAAATGGCCTTTATACATGCAAGCCCTTGCACAGTTTTTTTTTCTTTTCTGAAACTCCTTAAAATGCGTTTAGCATAAGCGATGTTGTCATTTATGAAAAATGTGTTATATAGTTCTTAACACAATGGCTGTACTTCAGAATACAAACGTTATAGTTGGCATTGTGATAGCATTCATGCAGTTGTTAAAATCTCCAGAAGCACTACCCCTGCAGGCAGTATATGACCTGTTGCTCGTAATTCAAAAGAACACATGATCTAATCCTGATACATTATTGCCATGGCTCTATTGTTACACATTTGTCACAAACCTAGCCTGATGTCATTGAACAGAGATCTGAAGAAAATTAATATTCATTCTGTTTACACCTGAAGCGTATTTCTCAACAATGTTAAACTGATACATGTACACTGATGTAACACTCTGGAGAAATGTCCTGCAGCAACCATCTGCAGCATCGGCTCACCCTATTTAAGGGCAGTTGTTTGATCATCAGGTATGGAAAAACCAGATTCGTTTGAAAATTAATTAATGATGATCTAGTTGATCAACCATTTTACACAGGCAGCACATTTACTTTGCTTGTCTTTACTGCAACAATACCTTTTGTGGGAGAGTCAGCTCTCAACATGACAATCTGCTGTTCACATGCATTGTTGGGTTTAGGCCTTCAGCATATACCACATAGCACGTTAACTGTTTTATTATTGTATGTTCCCTTGAAGAACACACATATTCCCAACGCTAGCTGCACTGTATGTGTGTCCCGAGAAAATGATCGAAGAATGTTATGCCAAAAAACATGTTTGACTGCCATCAAAGGAGGAGGAAACTGTAGCCTGTCCTTGTGAGGTATATTTACCTTGAACACACCTTTACTATAATTGTTAGGAGAGCATTTCGTTTGCCATGGGAGAAGCTGCGGCTGCTACCCCCCCCCCTCCTCCCTCCCAGGCCACCACCACAGCCCTGAGGGCCTACTGCGTTTTAGACAGTGGTGAGATGGGATTGACCCTTCTCCTGTCTGATGTGGTTTGATTCCGTTACCATGGCGACCACCAATGGGAATTGTCATGGCAACACAGCCCCTGATGTCCCCAAACGGTTACTCCCTGAGGTAGGAGTGGATGTGGTAGGACTGGGTGGAGGAATGGGAATACCTGGGGCAAGCCAGAGTGAGTATGGGAATCTCAGAGTGAATAGGCCTATACTATATGCATGTAGATTTGGAGAATTTGATTACTACCGGTAGTTAGTTATTTTAGCATGTGAAATTAGCATGCGTTATCGATAAAAGCCTTTGTTGATATTGTCCAAGGAAAGGGGGGAAATTAAAATAGCCATACATGCCTAGATTTGTGGTCCATTATAATAAACTAGGTGCTGCTTGTTTTGTGTGAGACCTATAAGATTGACTATTTTATAGGTAGATTATCTTTGACTGTCAGATGATCGTAGACAGGAATGGCCTCGAGTATAGGCATGGGTGAAAGTGTGTAGGAAGAGAGAGACGGGAGGGGGAGGGGGGGATTGGTAATATTATTGACCAGTGGTCAGTGCAGCCTGGACGCCACACGTGACACAACCTTTGATCTGCTATCAGGCATCATGGCCCCTACCAGACAGGTCGTCTCATAGAGGATAGAGGAGCAGCTCACTGACTGGAGGGGGAGGGGGTGAGTGGTGGGTGGCAAAGGTAGGCAGCTTCTGCTGAGACCTTTAAGGGCCGCATGATACCTCCAGGTACACGCTCCTCTTCAGGAGTCACCGATTTAGTGATGGCAGGTCTTCCCTCCAGCACTACACTGTATCATACAGCTGTTGGTGAGAATGTTTGCAAGTACATCATTGGTGCATGCTGCCAATCAATCCTATAGATGATGATTATAAAGCACGTTGGGTCGACCAATGCAATAAAGCACTATATCGTCACCACCCCTAAAAGGGTTAGTATCGTCGGTAGTACAGATGGAGGGTATGTCACGTTACATCAGCTTTTGGTTCCGCTTGTAATACATCATGATTGTATCCTGCCATGAAAAGCAAAAACACTAGTGACCAATTTGTATCTTCGGACCATTTTGCACTCATGTACATCCAAAAGGCCAGTGTACTGCATGGATACAGCCGTGGTGCGCACACTTGTTCTGGCTTCATGCATCAAGACGATTTACCAGTAGAGTAAATATCATTTGAAGAGTTGGGCATAAGGTCAGGATAGGGGCACAGATGTGGTCAATGCTGAATAGGCTAGTATCAATAACTTCATAGGTACACATAGAGGCACATTGAGAGCCTGAATAAGAGTCGGATGGGGAGCTGTGAGATGGCCAGCGCCATTAAACATGATCAGAACCCTTTTGAAAGGTCAATGGGCTGGGTCCATGCACTGCGTTGGTCGGACCAATTTAGTTTAGTTATCTGACGATGTTAATATGGCAAATGTATACATAGAAAAAAAAGTGGAGTTAGCATACCGACTTCTGTCCAAGAATATCCGGCCTTATTTAGAACAATGCAAGACTCTTGATTATAGATCACGGTATACTTGATTCTGTGAAGCTAGAATTAAAATCTTGTCGTGCTATGAGTATTGCATAACTGTCTAGTCGGCAAAACCTCGTAATTACGTTTTGCAGTCCAGTCATGGATCAGTAAGTTAATAATTTACAAAATCCCCATGTTCCCCTGTCGGCATGAGAGTAGGGAGCCTAGGCAGGTAAGTGATAGACGACACTCCTGATTGGAGGAGGCCCAAAGGTCGCCCGGCCATGGCCCTCTTGTCTCGTCACATGTCATTGGCTAATGGGCATTGTCACGTGACGCATAGGGATGAATCAAGTAGCTGGTATCAGAAGGCACCCTCCTCCAGTCTGTTAATGGACGGAATAGGCATGTGTCCCTAACCCTTGTGTTATATTAGGTATATTGAGAATCAGTGCTTATAACAGCTATAGGCTTCTTAAAAGCCTGATGCTAATCAATCACTTTTACCTTTCTTTTGGGTAAAGTATGCAGCTCATTCTTGATTATCACTCAGCACTACAACAGTACTACCATATCGTCGTGTTTAAGCTCCCAGGCACTTATAGATTTGGAGGGGGCATTGCCCCCGGCCCATATACAAGACAGGCGCTTATTCAAGATCCAATTTTAGTGCTTAAGAGACGTTTCAGCACTCCATTACCCCCGCCACTTATTTGAGACAGGCGCTCCTTCAAACCCGGGCGCTTAAACACAATGCTACAGTATGTAGCGATATTCTTGGTGTAAATGAACTAATTAATAATTAAAAGAAGATGCAAAGCATTCTTGCCATATCTTACCTGATTGAATCTAAAACTACACCATCGCAATTACAATGTCAGATCAACTGTGTTTTCCTCTCATTTCAAACCTGGAAAATATGTCTGTTTCTGTATACTATTCATAACACCCTGATAAAGATTCAAATTCACTATACTACTTACACCTCTCTTTACCCATTGCTATAGCCATGTGGTAGACCACTTAAGGACCCTTCTCCATATGCTACTTACATCACAATACACAGTGGTGATACACTAGTATTGGCATGAACCAGATGGTGAACTGTTAGAGTGTACAATGTGTTACGGTACATTTTTGTTTGGCTGTTAGTACTGTATGTCACTATCTTTCAGTATTGTGCACATGTCATTTTGTATTTGCCTCACAAACTCAGTCCTAGCTTCCGATTGGATTTATGTGTATGCACTGAGTATGTGTATTAATAACATCTCTGCCCCCCATACAACCCTGAGAACTAGCTTCATAGATGCAGAAATACGATACAACTATGTCATGACCATGGCCTAAGGCTCTAGTCGACTTTATAAACACATCTTACTGGTACCCATATCAAGCTTAGCTGGAGATGCTAGCCCCTGTTTTATGCTTGCCCTGCGTCCTTAATATACATGTGTGTCCTATTAGGTAAGTAATGCTGCCTAAAGAGGCGCAGCAGCAAAATAGTGGGTGGGGGTGAGCCATTATGCAATATTTATAGACCACTTTTCTCTAGCACCCAGGAGGGTAGAGAGGACCTATCACCACTCATCATACACAGATAAGCAACATGGGAATTCATTATCATTAGCCTCCCCCATGATAGTAGCAATTAATAGCCACTACTGTATTACATGGCTGATATATCGCTATGTTTTAGGAGATATAGAGTTTTAACCAATTAACGGGCACATGGTGATCACCCATAATATTTTATTTATTTCCATTGTAAGAAGATATATTGACATGCCTGGTAGGACAGACTTCATACAGATTTATTTTTATTCTTTCAGCGTATATCACGTATTCACTGAGAAAATATGATAAAATGAAGCATTTTACGTCCAATAGGTATAACACTAGGTCGGCTATAGAAATAGAGCATTGGTAAAAAGTTTAAATTGATATTGAAACGTTCTATGCCAATACACAATTTATCGATCATCTCTATAATTAGACATACATGCCTAAAGCATGGGAATGGATCCAAGATAGAACCATACATTTAATGAGTACAATAGCGTTTTCATGTTGATGTGGTAAATAGAAAGCACATAGGACAAAAATTTGTTATGTGTGGTTCAGTAGTACTCTGCCATTGCCAGCATGGAGAAAATAATCCTCCAGATATTCTATGATTGTTTAGTGCAGTAAAGCTCTCTAAAAGCCAGCACTAGATCGAAGGGGAATATAGTAGAAAAAGATGGCTGCCTCTACAGTACAAGTGGTTTAAAGCTGGAACAAGAGCTGAAATATATTGATTTTACACTTTCTGCATATCTATCATCACCCCAGTTGTGAAAGTGTGCTTGCTAAATCTCTTTCTTTTCAGTGCATTCTAACCATGCTAAATTCAAGCATATACATGCGTAGATGCATTTTAATCATGTCAACAGGCAGTCATACTTCCACCAGCACAGTGGTTCCATCTGAAGCCATGAAGCAGAGTTCTCTATAGTGGTGGTAACTTTGATTTGGATGTCTGACAGCAGAGCAGACAACTCGACACTGACCACCATCATGCTGTGACCAGAACTAATTGGCCAAGTGGTTTTCCTTCCCACCAAAGAGGGGAGACCAGCTGAAACTAAAGTCCAATGTGCACATAATGAACCACATCTTACCAGAATAGATGGAACCCTACGACTGGGGAAGGATATAATACTATGAAACACATATCAGACAAAGCTATATCAGTTTTTATACCAGCTTTAAACAGCATATGATATATATATATATATATATATATATATATATATATATATATATATATATATATATAATGTTGTTTACAGTCTCTGGAGACTGTGTATGAATCCTATTGTAAAGTGACCAAGAAAAGAAAAACACCTGTTGCTACATGTGGCCATATTCCTGCCGCACCACAAAGGACTATTTTCAAAATTAAAATTTAAGAGACATACCGACAGCCCCTATCAGCACAAAATACATTTATTGCACTTAAAGTCGGATAGTGGTCTTCTTTAAATGGCTACATCTGAACAATATCTATTTGAACTGGTTGTCCTTAATTTCGTCTAAATATAGTTCAACTAGTCATGTGGCTGGAAAATTGAATGATTGGATACATGTATACGTGTGTGCAACAAGTACATGTGACTAAGGGTCAGGATCATATTCTGAGGTTGACATGTGTTAGTATCAGTTAAACAGTCAAACAGCACACATAGATCACGATGTATGCCATCTCAGCATATCCGTCCGTAAGTCCAGTGATTGAGGAGGAGAGAGCTAAAACCAGATCTCTGGTCAGGGAGGAATTAAGACAGAGAACAGTGTCCTTAAATAGAGAGATCCACATTGTAGAGAAAGTCCCCTGGTGGAGCCGACTCTTATCTAAGATACCTTGGCTGAAGAAGCTGGTGATAGAAACAGGTGAGAGGCTTATCGTAAGGATTTTGGATGGTATGACATATGAATAAGTGGGGAGGTTGATACAGAATTGCTGCATTGATTTTGGAAATCTATTACCTATATAAATCCCCTTAAGTAGTTTTTATTAAGCCCTTTGCTTCATGAGCCATAGATCCAATTGCCGTTAATCCTCGCATCTTATAATTATGAGGATGAACCCTGCTGCACTTTATAGTATTGGCCCAAGCCATAATGGTTCTTATATATATATATATATATATATATATATATATATATATATATATATATATATATATATATATATATATATGAGGTAAATTGAAACATTTGTGTAGTCCCCAGGGTGAAGCCCCATGTGTGACAGATAGGATTTACATTAACCTTACAATTTGATGTTGGCTTAATGTTAAGAAGTGGCCTCGTCATTATTTCAATCATGCTTACTTGTGTTCCTGAAGCTTTGTTTTGTAGTATATGCGCCAAATTGTGCAAAAGACCCCTACAATGCTGAGGGTGGTCATAAAGATATTTTGTGGATGTAATAGTTATTGTTCATAAATTGTCATATATTCAAAATGTAAAATTTCTTAGCATGCTAGAAGAGCTGAAGGTACAGGAGGCCATTTTTTAAGATGCTACGATCGCATTCAGCACTACGACTGCAAATTCCAGTGCTATGGGATTTTGAGGTACGACTTGAAGGATCCAGTCGTAGTATGTTGAGAAATGGGCTCCTGAAATCTTACTCATCCTGATTCCCTACTTGTGGTACAACAATGTCCTCCTCTCCCATTAATCTTTATAAGAGCCATACATCAGTGGGTAATATCCACAATATGCGCATGTCTCCATTCATCATGTCCTAACGGATATGGTAATTTGACAGTTGTAGTATAGCACTGTGCACTGGTGACTTATCGTATATCCATACATCAACACTCATCACCGTTATGAAGAGGCCCAACTATAGATGGCATGGCTTGTGGGATGAGAGGATATGCCATAGGTCAGATGCAGTGCAATTATTTGTTGCAAGGAGTGTATTTCTGAACAAAAGTAATTGCCACCGTTAAGAAATACCTTCCCGACTTGTTTATCCTCTCTACCTGTCATTAGATTAAGCCATCATCACTGGGAATCGACTGGCTATGGTTTTGTGAGTGTGACAATAACGATGATATGTTCCATTGACGGCTATCCATTAGGTTTTAACTGATGCAGCCGAGGCTAAACTGGAGAAGTGTCTGTCAAACAAATTGTTATTAATGGCCCTGCTCCCAACCATAAAGCAGCTATTTAATTGAGGTTATGGCTGACTAATGTATATATAGCTATTCTTTATTATACGAATAGTAGTATAGCATGTCTAGCATATAAATTCGCAAGTCACCGTGGGAAGATGGACAATAACTAATTTACTGCTTTGTAGTGTACGAAAATAGCCAACATTTGAAGAAAAAAACTTTCAGCCCAAGCAATTTGAAGTACCATCCCTTGGCTATGTAAACTTATGTACCTTCACTCATTATATCATGTCCACAAATCAAGCTCTTGTCAATGCTACGTAATTATTTGCATTTATTTGGACAGGTTTCCCACTTTTCGCTCTACTTTATGAACATGTCTCGAAATACACAATAGATATTGCCTTATGGGTCAGGTCGCCAGAAAGCAGTAGATTTTGTGTTTTTTGGGTCATTTTGGACTCTCATGACTTGGGAGAATAAAGTAGTAGACCAATCTTATCTTGCATAGTCTCATTCGATAGAGGACCCTTGGGGCTATCAGAAAAATATAAATTTGTGGTCATCCATCAAAAACTCCCAGACTTATAGCCTGTTGAAGTGAAAAAAAATGGCCAAATTTGTTCTTTTTTGAGTTTTTGTATTTTTCACAAGTGTTCTGTATTGTATAAAGAACATCTGGAGTATCCAAAAGTTATTTTTTGTATCATTTCCATGAGGTTTGGACATGTTACTGAGTCAGGATTTTTCATCATGTGTCTTTGAAAATAGAAATCTCTAATTTGTAACGTCCGGTACCTAAATCTAAATCAGTTGTAAGACATGGGAAAATGGAGCTTTGAAATCTTTGTTATTGCCCATATTAAGGGCCCTATTATCCCCTACTTTGGTGAAAAAAATGGTGTGCCTATCTGCATTTGTCTCCTTGTGAGAGCAGCTTATGTGAAATAATTCTGATAAAAGTACTGGATGTTACGTAACATCTGGTACTTTTATCATCATGTAAGAGGCAGTCTACTTTGGATGTATAAATTTTGTTCCATTTTGTAATTGAAGTCAGTAATAGACATATTGGCCTTGTTATTTTATTTGTTTGTTATGCATAATGGGACATTCCTATATAACTGAGAGCAACTTTTAAATACCTCTTATTTCATCATTTTGGTACCGGATGTTACAAGACACAAAACCAGCAATAAAAATGGAACCGGACATCCTAAGTTGGTATTTTTTGTTTTTCTGAGCTGAAGGGATGTCCCTTCACAAATTTGTTAAGGTTATATAAAGTAATTAGAAAATTAATTTTTAAGGCCTTCAAGGGCAAAATCTTACACTTCATGACGACCTGACCCTTATATATGGAATACAGTGCGGGTTCATGTCAAAGTGAAGTGTAATATATGGCCAATCCTGGAGTCATTTCTCTGAGGGATTGCTCTGGGGCACAATAGACCTTCATTTCCCAGACCATAATAGGGACATAGGGACCACTAGGGTCACCCATATATATACCCTACACAAGGCCTCCACTGTGGGGTTTGGCATTGGAGGGAAGGTTGGTGGGGCATCTGGGAATGGACTGCGGTGAGTCATGACTAAGCGACCATTGAGGAATTACTCAATCATCTGTGGAACGTAGGTAGAAAGAAAAATAGGACAATAAATTCTGCTCTTTGACAGAAATGAGCCTTACAAAGCAGCAAGTTGTTAAGAGTATGTATGACGAACTTGTCCAAGCAAGTTTAGAGGTACCTAGGCCTGTACTTGAAATTGCGATCCTAAATTAGACTGGGTCTGATTTCAAAAGAAAATGTTTTAGAGTGTATATTTATCATCATTTCTTTGAACTGTAAATGCTATATTTATGTACCATAATAGCTTTTATGAAACTGCTGTTTCAAGACAGCAGTTTAATTACATCCATACTGGAAAGCGCCGTTTACCTAGAATCCGGATCGTCAGAAATCAAGTATAAAAATCTGACTGGTCTCTTCTTTTAGCCCCCGCGTCCCAAAAAATTTCAATCCATTCCTTCCTCAAACCTGCCCTTTTTTGCCGGTGACCCTTAAAACAGATAGGTTTTGGCTGGAGGTAGGGCGCAGGTGGACCGGCTCGGGCCGAAAAAGGCCGCTAGTTAAAAAATTTTTTTCGCTTATTCTTTTCCGAAACAAACTTTTTAGGGGGGCATGTTCTTTAGGGGGACAAAACACCCCAGATTGATACCAAACATTCCATATCCGCGCATATTATTTGCATAATTTGCAAAATTATGCAGTATCTTGGTACTGTTCAATATAATATAGATATATGTTCCATTGGTCTCTTATAGAATTCATATGCTTGCAAGTATAAACTACTGACACCTAGTTGGGGTTTCGACAAATATTTGTCCCAGTCCAAAAATTTATTTCGCTTAATTTCAGTCAAAACAAATTTTCAATAGTGCAAGGTCAATCAGAGGAAAAAACTACCACAGTTCCATATCCGTTTACCTAGAATCCAGATCGTCAGAAATCGAGTATAGAATCTGACTGGTCTCTCCCTCCCCTCCCACCCTTGTTGTCCATTCAGACAGCTATAGTAGGGGCCTGACTGGTCATTTTGGCCGGTGGAGCGAACTTACATTGAATTAGAATGGGATTTCATACCCCCCTTGGTCCGGTCGCTGTCCGGTCTGCCTCGAGGCCGGTATAATTTATTGAACATCGTGGACAGCAGTTTACAAGAGCTATGCTCTCACTATCTTATACATTTATTTTTCATTCTTTTAAAATCCCCAGCACTTATCCAAGGCTTTCATTACCTTCCTCATTCTTTGTTTGATTTCGCCGAACTTTATGCCCTGTCTAGCCAGTGTGAGGATGCGCCATCAGTTTCAGTTCTAATGTCAGCCAGGTATGGCGCATGTAGTCCAGACACAAACACATGCTGTGGAAGAATGATTACTACTAGATCCTATCAGCGGTTTAACTGTCCAAGGGTCACATTGTGTTTTGATATTGCACCATTTGCAAAACGTTGGTGGTTATGGATGCACCCCTGGCTAGTCTACTGACCTGGAACGGCTACATTGCATTGGCTTTATTTCATCGGCCCTTTGCATTCATGTGGTCAACATAATTGTCTAATGCAGTGCTCAAGAGTAGACAAGCCAACACGGCATTGGTAGATCATGGTGCATGAACCTGGGGGCATCATGATGGCCTTAATGGTTAACCCCTCCTCTCATTAAGTTATGGCAAATTTCTCTTCTATCCCCCCACTCTTTTATCTCAGTCTACTTGCTACTCTCTGCTACTATCTCCTTTCTATCCGGGCCCTGCTATTCGATCGCTAGAATACATGTTTTGTGTCTAAGAGTAACTTTTACGCCCTAGTGTTTAGATCTCACAGAAATTTATAAGGTGTTGCATGGTGGTATATAGCCCCCTCCCTCTACTGTTGATAATGAGGCAATGTATATCATTCTAATAAGTAAGTCACTCGTTATGACATAAAATTACTCCCCCTAAACACCTAAATCATATATAGCCCACGTCCACGGATAATCTGCAACACTTTCACAGAAAAGAATTATAAGCAGCACCTAAGACTTTACAAGAGCTTGTTTAGTACTACCCTATAAGCCGCAGCACTAACTAGGCCTCTGAGTTTGTTCTTAAGCCGCAGAGTATACGCCGTCTCTGAGGGGACTCGTAAGCATGTAAGGCACATATTTGCATGGACGATGTTTACGATTCTCTTCGACTAAAAAAGCAAAGTATGCACCTACCTGCTACGCTAAAACCCTATAACCTACAAATGAAACAAGCATATCTTGGCACGGACATTATACCTCATTCCCATCAAGGAGCAGAGGCACAGCGGGGGCACAGCGTCCCCAACACATGCCCCCTGGTGGCAGTATGAGTAGAAATGTCGTCTGCAGGGACACAGAGGTAAATTAACCCTGTCTGTGTCATTATGTCCACATCCAGATCAAAGTCGTCTGCTCGCCCTGCGTCCATTGAAGACGGCAGACGACAGACGCATTAATCTGCAGCCCGCCCATTGTACAAAAAAGCCGCTTCAGGGGCCTACCGCTAGCCACCTTATTGGACCTGGGGACACTGCAGGCTAACCTGTGTGTTGCAGGGTAGAGATGCTGTGGGGTGTGTTGCACAATGTGAAAAATGATTATCCCTCATCTCATATAGAGATTATATATTATAAGTATGACTTCCATTGAAACACAAAGTAATTTTCAATGGAAGAGGAGACATTGGAAGGCATCCTAGAGAAGAGGGTGTTTCATGGCTCAAAGTCCCTCAAACTGGTTCCTCATAATGACGAAATCTAAAAATATCTATTATAGCCATACCAGTCACCAGGATAGTGCAGCAGACCCCCCAGGGCATATATATACGTGTAGTCAATCCCCGGGGTTTGTATATAAAGGACTGTTGGCAATACTGCCTCCTGTTTTCCTGATTTTATTACCTTGTAAAGCCTCTGTCAGGAAGGGGTTAGGGTTTAAGGATGAAGGTAGGGCCTGGGCCCTCCCCTTAGGGACATAGTAAAGAATTATGTCACAAAGGCAGCTGTGTGGGTGGATGTAGTAATTGCGAGGTCTTTGTACCAAGAAAGCAAGAGCTATTCCTCTTAACCTTTTAAGGGAGGCATAGTGCTTTATATTACTATGGCTGCCCATTGTAGCTATACATAATATATGAATACAGCTCTAATGAGACACTCATCAGGGCTATACACCCATGTCTCAGGCCGACCCATTGCATGATGCTCAAATGGAGTGAGGGACTACCCTACACCATTGTGTCTGCACATCAGCAATGAAATTCCTACTTTTCTGACAAGCTCCTTCCCCAAAAGGATTGAGTGAATGTTCCATTATGAGTACAAAGGCAATAGCAGCAGTGCTGGTTTTGAAGATGAATATGGCAATGTGCTGATGCAAGGGATTGTTGACCTAACAATCTGTGTATAATGTACAGTATACAGATTACAGGAGCCAATGATTGAAGTGACGTAGGGGGCTGTATTCCTGCACTATAAAAAGGGATTCTTTCAAAATAACTACAGCTCGCCGGCAATTTTGGCACATAGCTGTCATTTTTATTTTCACAGAGATTCATCATCCCGCAATGCTTTACTGTTCTGTGTCTTATGATCTCATTATAGAAATTACTGCTTCACTAGATCAGAAATAAAATGGTGCACTGCGCAGTGTTATGAGGAAACCTGGTAGATTCAACAGAATCTACCATTTTTAGTGTCTGGGTAGTAGCACAGAACTCCAGGTATCCCAGATCTTCTACCTTTCACCCTCGATCCCACCCACAACACTGTTTCTCATTGAAAAGTAGTAATATTCATTTTAGTTCCTCACACCAACGAGGGAGACTATAATCTAAAATGCTTCATTATGCATGATATTGTAAGTTCAGTTAGATTTATGACAAGTTCTGTGCAGGTGTACCTGTCGGAGTCACAGGCCTCCAGGTCTGACAACCACAATGTAGGATTGGTTGACTTGAAGCCAATAGCACTTGCAGCCATACATTATATATATCTTGCCCGTCTATATTTCTAGTACTTACAGCCATTCTTTCATAAGATACTATTATGATGAGATAAGGTATTTTTGTCTTAATATCTATCCGCTGTTATACAACACAGGGAGACTATGGTATGCTGTGTTTATTCCTCAACTCAATAACATCATCAAGAAAAGTCCCTATTTCTGATAGGTTTTGGGTGAGAGACCGGACTCCTGCCAGGATATAATTACATGTAATTATGGTTGTGAAACATAAATATACACCTAAAGCGCCGAGAGAATCGTATGTGTATAGGCAGCAATATGGGCATCAGGCTCTAATTTATTTACATTAGATACCATACATGGCAAAAGGCCTTATCATCTACTTTATATTCTGTAGTACCCCTAAACTACATCATCAGATGTCTAAATGTCAATGACCGACAACCCCATTACACATTCTCAATACAACAACCACCACCCTCCTCCATCCTCATTTTTAAAACAAATTAAAATGCTTTCAACACAACAGGAATTCCCATTCCCCCTGTTTTTCTCCTGGCTTCGCACCCCTGCCGGAAAGGCCCGCTGCAACCGGTTGCCTCCAATAATGTTTTAATCAGTGTTTAATCAACACAATCTGTCCGAGAGGGAAATGAAATTGCTTGTAAGTACATTTGGCCGATTTCATTAGGGTCCTATGGGCATTGTTTCTATGGTGAAGCTAGTTACTAGTGATGATTGAATTACAGTAATTTAGAGTCCCATTTGAAATTGAATTCCCCATGGGAATCACATATGGTGCCATTAAAGGGATTAAAATGTATGGACTGTTGTGTAGTCTCAAGTCTGCTAGTATATTAATAATTCACTGTTTAAAATAATCAACATACAATGAATTGACTAGACTACATTCAGGCTGTGTGATCAAAAAGGCCAACTCTCGAGTAAACTGGTTTTTTTCCATGGGTACTCCATGGGTAGAAAAAGGCCAACTCTCGTGTTTTTGTTATGGAAGGTGGAGGAAAGGACCACGACAATTCATATTTTGCAGTAATTTCATGGTAAGGACACAATATTTTGCAAATCTAACTAAACAGTGGACTGCATATGAGTCTGCAGAGCAAAGTGGATACTTAATCAGAGCAAATAGAGCTCCTGTTTTCTCAGTTGAAGGTGGAATATGTGAGCTGAGTCACCTCTAGAGATTACCTCCACCAATATATCACCTATATGTACTGCTTATACTGTTGTCTATGGGCATCTTAGATGTGTCTTAATTGATATCTTACCACCACTGTGTGAAAAAATATCCACTTGATATGCATTGGTTATGCTGCATTTTGATTTGAAGAATATACTACCTTCAGTGGATGCAAGAGGAACCAAAAAACTCCAACTCTAGAGTTGAAAAAAAATCCAACTCCCTGAAAACTCCAGTCCAGAGGAAAACTCTAACTGCTGAGTATGGAAATACCAAAATGTTCAGTAAGTTTAAAATAGTAATTTTCCATTGCAAAAAGATGCATTTCTATTGTACTAAAGCAGAGCATTACTCTATGTAAAATAAATATTAAGAACTGGTACCCATATTTTGAAAGCAAACAAGACTTCCATTGCTAGAAGGCTGAGTTTCATTTAACTTTTCCTTTACCGATTACGCATTTATACATAGTTTGGGCCGATTTTTTACAGTGCTGCACCTTGTGTTGGCTTCTCCATGGAGCCCAAGGAGTTAGTCTCTACCTCAAATACATTTTGCTTGGTAGACTTGCAAACTTGAGATATATTTCCGAATCACCATAAAGGTTTTCCATATATTTAATCATAATTTAAGCTAGAAAAAACACGAAAAACATCCAATAATATCATTTTTTGGTGAAATTGACTTTGTACATTTTGTTATGCTCAACAAAATGGCATTGGAATTTACACTGTATTTTTATGCATTATGTGTAATTTGGGCTGGTTGCCATGGCAACAGATCATATAGATATGCTATAAATGCTGATTTTGCATAGGTTTGGTTGCCATGGTAACCAAAGGAACATTTTCTAAATTTCATCATTTACCAAAATTCCAGCAAAACATTAGATTTCCTACAACATGGACCTTGTTTCATCACAACCGTTACAGGGAGTGTTGAGATATCGCAATTTGAAGTTTAGATGAATGATAAAAGTTTCTCATTAGCAAATCACATTTCTCATCCTATTTCTAACAAAATAAAGTAGATAGAGAAAGCTTGGGTGTTACTATTTCTGACTAGCCCAGTATAACTCATCACCATTTCCTTTCTAATTAGAATATTCACATAATTCCAACAGTTTTTGAAAGCTTATGACACCTACTATAATCTGAAATCGGCTTTGAAAAAAGTCTGGTAAAGGAAGAGTTAAAGTTCAACATAGTTGCCTGTTTGAGTGAAGGAGTCTCAAATAGCCAGGCTGACTGTACTGGGCTGACTCTACCATGACTGAGTCAGAATAAAATGGGAAGAGACTTCAGGGGGGTGGGAAACAGCTCTCTTACCTGTGGTTCGTTCTCGCAATAATTTGATGCAGTGTTCCCCATCTAGCAGACAACATATTAAAACAGCATGAAGAAGGCCCGTCATTTGGAGGATTCTTATTTGAGAGGTAGTTGTGTCTGCAGACCTAAGAGTGAAGGAAATTACATCAAAATACATGCATTAGGGTGTGCTGATCATATTGGTGTAATTTGTGTGTATGGCCTGAACATATATTGATACGAAAAGTGAAAGCCAGTGTGTGAGTCTTCATTTCATTATTGTTCCATGGCCATTTGATGAAAAACCACAGCTCCAAGCCTGTCCATCCCTGAATGTAGCCATGGATAGTAGATATATCAGGGCTGAATTCATGCATTAATATCTTAATAGGCAATCATAACATTATGATGAAACAAAGCTACAACAGTGCATTATTCATCAGCATTGCTATGGTACATCATGCCAATATGGTGGGAGTGTATTAGCACACAGGGGTTATGGTTATACATGATAATTGATAATTTTATTTGACAACATTTAATGAGCAACCTAAAGACAGTAGAATTTGGAGGGTTGGAATAAGAGGCCCTGATCTGAAAGGTCATGTTCATTCCCAGACTTTGGAAATGGATCAGCAAATGAGCTTAATATTTCAATTGAACCATAAGTGTAATGGACACAAAGGGTATGAGGTTAACCGTCAGATATGCACTTGTTTTAGGTGTTGGGAGTTGGAATTTTATTCAATTGGAAGTTGGAATTTTATTCCTTTGACCCAAGCTTGGGGAAGTTGGCCTTTTTCTACTCACGAGTTGGAGCTTTTACTAAAGGAAGATGGAATATGTTGAAATTCAGATACTCCTTAACCTCTATTGTTTCAAATCTTCGATGTGATTTAGAATGATCTTCATTAAAGACCATGACATGAATCTACCATTGTGAGCACTAATGATATCTACGAAAAAAGCAATGAAAATGTCTTGGATCTGGCCACTGTGGCATGGTAACCAAATGTGTGCGGCTTTATACAAACAATCTAAGCAATAACAGTCACTGTCACCTATACAGATCTTTACTTTGATATCTCTTGTGGTCTGTAGGCACAATAATATCATAGACTTACCTTGCATTAGCCAGCAATAAGGTGAAAAATTGTGTGAATCTGTGTCTTTCCTCTGTAAAACTCAGGATGTGGAGACATGTGAACCACAGAGTTGGAGAAAAAAGCCAGTTTACTCAAGAGTTGGCCTTTTTGATCATACAGCCTGACATTTAAGTGTCACATGTCGGGGGGAACTTAGTGCTATGTAAATGAGGCAACTTGCTGTGACGGAAGGGAATGATGCGGGGTTATTGTTATGATGGAGAGGCTGAATATGCTTTAGAATACAACTACTAAGTGATGTAGCCCATCACATGTGTATGCCCCAATTTCTAGTAGAGTGCCTGGAATCTGCGGTTATGAAATAACATTCCATTTGGTGTGCAAGTTGTCATGAATGATATCCTGGCTAAAGCATTGTTTCTATCGAAGCTGATTGGCAGAAGTCAGCACGATTTGAATCGGATTTGAGAGAAATTTAATAATGGACGACATTTTATGATTTTTTATTGGGGGTCCCTGATGTATCCCCCTGCCATTTCGGCTGTTATGATTGGGTTAAACATTTGAATGCATCGGGAAGATGCCCGATTCACTTTTGATTCAGAATCGGGAGTGAAGCATTTTTGGTGGAATACCCGCTTTATATTCATAGCCATCTACTGATTATTATGAACTATGTATCATAGGTTCACTCTTAAGCTTATCTTGCCTGAAGGAGATGTTTGCACAGAACGACTAATACTTATAAACTGGTTATTCAACATTGAAGTAATTTATTGAAATGTCGGATCTACGGCAGTGTTAGTAGTATGTAAAGTATAAGATTAATGTCAGGTACTGTCTAAGAATTCTTCACATTCTTTATAGCATGAATATAATTATATAAGTGGGAGGTGGGAGGAAATTGTTCATAAAAGTTAAACATATATACATTAGTGAATATGGCCAAAAAATGATCAAGACAAGGGGAGGGATGATCTATGCTTTTTAGACATGTATGTAAGGACTGATTATACGCCCCATAAAGTGTAGATATCATCACCCTACTCATCACACATTAGTAGGATCAGACAGTACTTTGTGTTACTAATGTGTCCAAAGGGGTGAGCTGAGGGGAGGATGGTTTACTTCGAAAGCCTGTCAGATAACAATGTGATTGGTGGGAGTGGAGATGGTAGGGTGAAGGAGAAGGTGATGAGTGACAGTATTGATTTCACCCACTGCTGCAGCCTATGTGGTGGTATTGGCTTTAATGTGGATCATTGCACTTTGCATTAGTCTGATATTCCATGTTTGAACTGTCATACAATATCTTCATTCTTCTGGGAAGGAAACAAATCATTATGTCGGAAGAGTCCATGTTGTCATAGACATGGGTACATTCTAAGAAATGACTTTTGGATCTACCAGGCATCCCGACGAAACTGAATAGCGAACTACCATAATTGTAACACAGTAAAGCAGTGTAGTTTCTACAATGAAGCCTCTTAAGGCAGTATAGTAATGCATTGGGGTATAATCAACGAATCACTGGAAAATAATGGTTAAATCCTTGTCATTTCATTTTACAGTTTAATGAGGGTCGAAAAGAGAAGCAGAGCAGAAACCGAACAGAGGGGTTCAAGGGGAGACAGAAGAGGGTAGACGGAGTCGGAAGGGGGGGCAGGACTAAAAGTGAGGAATTGAGGCGTAAGAAGAGGTAAAAAATGAGGCAGGAGAGGGAGATTTGCCTTACAGACGACATAAAAAAACGTCATTAGAATGAAAAGTAAAAAAGCTTTAAAGATGGAGAGCACAAATATATACACCTAGAAGTAGTAATCAGCTTGAAGTACACAAAAATTAGGTTAGACCAAGAAAGTAGTACTCTCTTATCTAACGGTGTAGAGTGTATTATTTAGTGCCTCCCGTTGATCTACCGTGTCAATAACCAGCTAATATTGAAATCTGAAGACAGCAGGATATTTGGTGGGAAAGCGAAAATATTTGTGTTATACACTGTGTGCTTAGGCCCTGTGATTATTGAACCAATCGTTAGCACAAACCCGACATAAAAGCTTCAGATGCTGGGGGCTGAACTGATGGGCACTGCCTAATTGGATTGACCATTAGGTATGCTGGCAAGAGAGTAAAATGGGTTGGAGGAAAAAGGGGAAGGTTAGGGCTGTAAGTTATAATTGTGGGCAGATGAGGGGAAATGGCCCTCTCTGTGGGATTTTTAGTACTGGATTTGCCCACTAGGGGAGTTCCAAAGGCAGAAAATGTGAACAATAGACCAAAAATAGCTTTTATGTACATTTTTTACACAGAAAAGGGTGGTTTTCTCAAAAACATTCTATTTCCTGGCACTTCCTGTATATTTGGAATGTAAATGGAATGTTGTGAATGCAAAACAAGGCCTAGATAAGGGTTTTCAGAGAAATGTGTTGCCATGGCAATGAAAATTATATTTAAAAAAAATGATAATAATGTAAACTGATAGAATGATTCATGGAGATTCATATGCTGAAAAAAGCATTAAGATACCATTTCTAGCTCCAAAGCTATGCCCAAATGTATGGAAAGTGATGGTCACTTTTTAATTGATTATTTAAATCATTATGCTAATTAGATGCCTGATTTAACTAAAACAATGAATGATAGAGCTTATTGGCTGTATTGATACAGTCATGTCATTACATTTTCATAAAGCAATATCTCCAAGACTATAAGGGCTATCTACAAGTGTTATGGCTCATTTTAAAGCTGACAAAATCAATTTTGAGTTTCATATTTAACCTCGGAGGACCCTTTCCCCTCATTATTTGAGATAGCAAAATGAGATTAGGCAAGGAAAAATGGGGGTGATTGAAACAAGGGAATTGGGAGGCTAGGAACGTGAATAATAATTATTATGATAGGAAGACAAGTAGATCTATACAGAATATATTGCGGTAATACACAAGGGGTGGTTGAGGACGTGTGGGGTTGGAGGTGGGGGAAGGAGTGGGAGAAAATCTACGACTCAAGGAATGAATCATGTTTACATGAAATGAGATGAAAAAGAAGTTTGGTTCACTAGTTTGCAAAGACCAGCACCATTCCTCAGTCTGGACATACACTACATTTCCATAGTGTCCACGACCCTTAATCACCACGTGCACCCCTACCATACCCAGCCATATCCCCCCAACACCAGCACTACCACCACCAAAACCCTCTATAAGGGTCCCACTGATTGGTCAAGACCACCAATCACCCCCTCCTAGTTACACTATAAACCATTCATTCCACCGTTTCCCCTGCACCAAGACGTCCCTTACACCCTCCTGCCCTCCAACCTGACAGGCACCTTCCTCCTGTCCCTCAGCCCTCCAGAACCACCAACTCCACAGCTTCTACTACCTCCCTTAACCTTCCCCTCAATGGAGGCATCCCTCACCCCCTCCCCACCCTCCTCCAGGGTCCAAGCACTGACTATTTATAGAACTGACATCCCTCAGCAACGCCCTTCTGCAGTCATAAGCTCCAGTGCCTCCGTCCCCAAAGACCTTGCGTGGGTCTATAGCTGAGACCTGTTTAAGTTGGATTTACCTACATAACCCACTTTGATGCAGAGGCACATGAAATATGCATTTAGTTATAAAGGGTGTATCATCCTAATCATATATATGTTGTAGAATACTGGCTATATATACATGCCGCAGCTTAATGCCTCAAAGTTTAAGGTCCCTTGACGCTATGGGCACCACTTCAGCCATGGTATGAAATTCGCTGGCATTGCAGTGAATACTAACATAATTGTAACATAATTGTGACCCTTCAGGTGTATATCAGCCCCATGGGGATGCATCAGTTGAGACCTGGTGAATTATGTCCTATAAGGAATAAAAGGGATCGCGCTAGCCACTCGCAAAATCACCAATGGCAATTATTGTGCGTTATACCACGATCTCGGCACTTCCGGTGGGTTTATATGCAGTTTAGCCGTGCATTATTCTGCATATACCACCCATGTGCATTTTTGAAAATTTTGGTATATACTTTTTCGAGGTCAAGTTGGACTTAGAATATTTTTGGAGACGCTGGCGGACATAGAAATTTTGTCTCGCCATTGTTTCAATGTGAAAAATTGTCCCAAACCGTGTGAGGATTGAACCCCGGCCGCAGTGGTGGTAGGCGAAGGCCTTAGCCATAGCGCCACACTGAACGGTGATGAAATCCAATGCGAAAATAAATAAGTTCTAACCTGCTATGTTTCCAGTCAGTTTTCGTATGGAATCCAACCATGCCATGTTATAATATTGAAATCCTAAGAAGTTTTTGATCCATAGAAGAGGAATGCGTGCTAATTGTCTCCATTTTCTTCGATATAAATAAGAATCCATTGATTTTCCCGTGGCCGCTCTGCGCGAAGCCATTGTTTCGGCGTCTTTCTTGTACGACGAGCAGTTGACCTATATCCACATCCGGGCCCCTGACACACTTTTGCCGAACAAGGAGGCGGGTGGGAATGGCCGGACCGCGACTCGCGTACGTTGGGAAAATCAATGGATTCTTATTTATATTGAAGAAAATGGAGAAAATTAGCACGCATTCCTCGTCTATGGATCAAATACTTCTTGGGATTTTAATATTATAACATGTCATGGCTGGATTCCATACGAAAAGTGAGTGTAAACACGGCGGTACCTGTCCCGCAGGAACAAAAACAATGGCTTCGCGCAGAGCGCTGACCCGGGCCGTGTCGCTTGCTTTTACAAAATGTCTTCGCCTGGCTATATTCTTTGGATTTCAGGTAAGAAATTGATACAAAATGGAGGAAATGGTGGTATAAACCTATTAGGTGATGCATATCCGGGCCCCACGGGCTGTATATGCTGTATATACCCTCGCCGCTCCGCGGCTCAGGTATATACAGCATATACAGCCCTAGGGCCCCGATATGCATCATCTATTAGCTTACTAGCCGTATACCCAATGAAAAGCAATAGTCTATCTAGCCCTAAAAGGGTTAAGATGATTTCTTATCCTCTCCCTGAAAGTCTCCTACAAGTCAGTGTTGCTTCTGCTCCCATTACAACTTGGCCAACATATAAACAACCTCACCTCCACGGCGGAAGTAATACTAGAATACCACAGTGGATCTCTTCCGTTACAGCTTCTGACACCGGATTTACTGCTGTGGCATCCCCAGAGCCAATACAAAAGCATTGACGACGTTTTCAATACCCTTCATTACACTACTACCTTCAATCCCTATTGTCTGCAAAATGGTCTGTTCTCCCCGAATAGCGCTAGTTGCTAACAAATTGGAATGGACTCGACCAGTGAGGGGATGCAGGGTGTCTAGAGCAGAGGCTATTTTTAGCTTCTTCCTGATTTGGTGACACTATGTGTATTCTAGCAGCTTTTCAAACAGGTTGGCAACATAATGGACGCCCCAGCTCACCTCCTAAATCACACACCTTTATAGAACATAATCCTTACATCCTCTCTGTGCTACCCAACTAAACCCATCTATCTTCCCACACAGGCAGCCTCAAGGTGTTAGGGTTCAAGTCCCAGAAGTGCCTTTCTGCCCGCTGCTATATATACTAAGGAGTCACTGGAGGGTGATAAGGCATTTATAGTTAAAGGGTCCAGGTGTTGCTCAGGGTCCCGGAGGGTTGGTGCAAAAAAACATAGACCATATCCATTTCTCCATGCAGTTGAAAGTAAGCAGATGTGAGAAAGAGATAATACATACATGTACATTTTATACAGATGGATGGACGGTACAGCTGACGTATGGGGGTACAGGTGACACATGGGAGATAGAGGTGACACGTGGGAGTTACAAGTGACATGTGCAAGTTGCGAGTTACATGTGACATGCAGGGGTGCAGGGGCATTTGGGAGGTACAGGTGACATAAGGGGGTACAGGGGGTGTTTGAGAGGTACCTGTAGGTGACATGCAGGGTACAGGGGACGTTTGGGAGGTACAGGTGACATGCGGGGATACAGGGGACGCTTGGAAGGTGCAGGTGACATGCGGGTGTACAGCAAGGAGCTTAGATACAATATGAGGGGTCACTGAGAGTATGGCCTATGGGAAGAGTGTGACAGGCCACCCCCCTCTAGCCCCTCCCCCCATGAAAGTAAGCTACCTTGTGTCTTCAGTATTGATTTTTCTATAGAGAATTAGGTGGTTTATGGAGCTGTGGTATTCCTTTATCAGGGTGATACCAAAGGGGAAGAAGGAACTACCTAGACCAAGAAATCCTGCTGAATCCAGAATTTGTTATCATGATTCTCAGAAATTGACCATAAGTACCCAAAAATGAGGTTTGATGATGGAAATATTTCAAAATGTACAAAAATAATATTGAAATGATTATACAACTTCATAGATAGATAAATGTAATCCAGAGTTAGTACCTTGGTATACATATCCATATGCTTGCCCATCTGTCAATCTGACAAATACTCGAACTGTGCATTGCTCTGCCTATCCCTCATACTGCCTATCCCTTAGTCTACCTATCACTCATACTGCCTATCTCTTAAATTCAAAGCATCTTGAGCCATGTAGGGCTATCTCCCAAAAGGCCTAAATACTAAAGCTTACTCTTTACCTTACCTAACCTTCTCTGTGACCACTTACCAATAGTTTACCTATCCTCAATCTGCCTATCATTCATTTAACCTATCCCTAATGGTGACTATCTCTCAGACCCTCTTGTTTAAACGGCATTGTTCCTCTGTTCATTTAAGCCTCAATGGTTAACAGAACATTGCTTATCATTCCTACTATTTTGTTCTTACCTATCCCTCATAATACCTATCATAAAGCCTAACTATCCCCCATTGTGCCTATCCCCCAACTGTGCACATCCCTCATATTTGACTGGCATATCAGTCCCTAGCGCCCATGTTTTCTTTCTTTTATGTTTGTTTATCTTACAAGGAACTCTCTGTGCTTATCGATCAAGGGTTACAGGTGAAGAGGAAGAGGTGACATTTTGAAAGTACAGGTGACACTTGGTGAATCTACAAGTGGTACAAGGGTGTTTGGAGTGAAGGCCACTCAACTGTCAATCTCATCTTTAGTTGACCTTCTCCGAGCGGTACACGACCTTTATAGTTCACATCTACACCTCGGGCAGCCCCTTTGCTCGATTTCACCTTTTCTCCTTCTTCCTCCTCTCCTCTTTGTCCTCGTTCTTTTCCTCCTAAATTCTTAATTCTCTCAACTTTCACAGTCCCCTTGTTGTACTTCATCTATAATGTCTTTGTGGGTTCTCTGCATCCTTGCATCCTGCCGCTTTCCCCATCTGGAAGTTGTCACAATAATGTCTCGAAATGTACAGATTTTCTTCTCTTTTTCTCAAATTTCTTGTTTCTTGCACTGATGCACAAATGCAGGTCTCTGCCTTTGAGGCCAAGTTATGTGTTATGAGTGTTCACTCCAATTCTCTCAGCTATTTCTCAGACTTCTTGATTCTACATAATATATCATACCACCTTTCTTTCTTAACCCACGCCCATACTTACCTCAGTTACCCTTGGCATCCTTCTTTCCTTTAATATATATTATAGTGTCACTGAGGGACTGGCAGTGGGGGAATTAAGGTCACATAACTATACTGGAAGATACTGATCCCTGCCACTATATGGTTCATACATGGCTAGAATCGGCCATTAGAGATTTGAGCAAGTCTGAAATACTCATTGAAATGATATTCCCCATCATCAACAGCATCGTGTAGGTACCTGGCTATCTCCTATGTTATACCTCCTGCACTAGGGTAAACCTCCCCGTCTCGACCACTAGGCACGATGGTACCTTATGTGGACCACCCGATGCTAACTTCCTTCATGTAACATAGAATTGGTACCTGATAAACTACAATAGTTTAACCTTCCATATGCCCCATGCATCACCAATACATTGTGAAAATAACGTATGAAAAAGGGGTAGACGACTTAAGCTGTATCAACATGCCTGGTGGTCGAGTCAGGGACGACTTACCCTACCTCCCCGCCCTCTTCCTCCTGCACCCCCTCCATGCCCCAAAGTCCCGGCTTCTCCTCCTGCTGCTGTCACTGTGTCCCACGTCTCCTGTGCACGTCCACAGGCACACTGGCTCCTTCTCTCATTCCCACACAGCTGGCTGAACCATGCACTCACCCTCCTCCCTGCCATCTCCCTGTGACTCTGTCAGATATACAATTACTCAGTGAAACCTTTTGGTCACTTTATGTAGTATGTAAAATCAATTATAGTTTCCCCAGAGGGGACATTTGTACTACAAGTGCCGTCTCTCTTTCGATATTCATGGCATTGCCTTACATGGTATTATGATGCTTTATAAATCTACTAAATGCGGTGTGTTTTGCCTGATAGTTTCTAGTGGCTAGTCCGCCTTGTAGCTTAAGTGATAAACAATTTGATATGTGCTGATGCCAGGTCTACTCATATAGACAGGAGATATTACTGTATATTTTTAAGAGAAGTAACTCAGGGGGCAGTACCTATAAGAGTATATTCATAAAGAGAAGTACCTAGAAGTTCTAGTATGTTCGCCCAGAGGAGTAACTCAGGTGTAAGGGGAGCAGTGCCTAGTAATATATTTATCCATATGGGAAACTCTAGGGGTGGGGCACAGTACCACATCTACTATCAATATGTATTCATAGGAATAATTCAGGAATAACACATGTGTACAGTGAGTTGTCCTGTATAATTACTCTTGTATACCCTAGACCAGCCAGTCACTCTGCACCAGAGTGACCCACAAAGGCTTTACCAAAATAGCCTTACCTGTAGGTTCTGCTACTGGGGGGCAGCAGTATCCACCATTTGCTTATAGTGCCACTTCAATGTAAATTGTATTTATATAAACAAGTGCCTGGACTCTGAACTAGAAGCTAACATAGGCCTACCTGCCTTTAGGTTAGCCCAGTATTAAAACTAGCTGACCATGAAATGGTTTGGGAGAAATGGTTGTCTACTTCTCTCACTCTCAGTGATGGCTCTTCACTGGGATTGGAGACATTCTTGTCTTCATTAGGCACGCATGGTTTATAGGATCAATGCATGCACAGAGTACACTCATAACAAGAAAAATGTGGCAAGGACCATGGATAGAAGTTGCCACTTTGCGGCCGACGTGTGATGTCACGGCTGACATCACAGCTGACGTACGATGTCACAAATTGTGTCACAAGGTGACCATGACGTCACTGGCAAGCCAAAAACATAATGAAGTTGCTATGGTCGCTGCACTCCCGGCCGCTACGCAGCAAGCAACTCCAAAAAATATTATGGGGATTGTATCATGGGCTCACCTCACTGTAGAGTTTATATAGCAGTGCCTATTCATGCTTTACAATACGGTTCCTGTAGATTAACATCACCTCTTGCTCTATCCCCCTAGCTTCTGTAAATTTACAGCAGTAGTTGCTGGAACCTCAGTTGCCAGCAAAAGTTTCTGTAAATTAAAAGTATATTCTGCTGTTCATTTACAGCAAAACTTGCTGTTCATTTACAGAAAATCTTGGTGTTATTTTACAAGACATATTTATGTAATTCTACAACATATTTTGCTGTTTATTTACAACATATATTTCTGTAGATCTGAATGACTTGCTGTATGGTTACAGTGGTTCTTACTCTATGATTACTGTGGATTGTGTTGTAGAATTACAGCAACTCACCTCCTGTAGATTTACAGCAAAATGTATTGGAACCAAAGTTGCCAAGGGTTTTTGCTGTAAAATAACCGTGGCTACTACTAACAGTGTAGCTTGAGGGAGAAAGGACCTAGTAGTATACATATTCACCTAGAGATGGGACTCAGAGGGAGGGAGATGAGCAGTAGCTACCTAATATTAGATCAGCTTATTTAAATTGGCCAATGAGAGGGCAGGAGTTGCTGCTGTCTATAGCACATAGACCCCAGGCAATTAGGGCCAATTAAAATCCACTTGTCTAAGATAGATCAGTTTATTTCCTATACGTGTATGTATATATATATATATATATATATATATATATATATATATATATATATATATATATATATATATATATATATATAGGTAAGTAGCTCAGAGGGGTGGTGAGGGGAAAGGGGAAATAGTGACGTTGGTGACGCTGGGGAGTCGCTCAGGCGGGTCCCACGCTGCCGTGTGTTGCTATCGTTATACGGGGACACATCGTAGTAACCTACAGTTTGTCCCTCACCTTCTGACAATCGTTTAGAAATAAAAATAGGATGTTCCACATCACCGGGCCACAAATTGCATGTTGGTGTTCCTGATTCTACCCGCCATGCCTAGAATTGTCCAGCGCACGGTGTTGGCATCGTGGAATATGTAGCTAGATACACTACATGTATTAAACAAAACACATAAAATCAGACAAGCATCAGCCATTATGCTTTATTGCTTTGAAATTGGTAAGTTCTGCTGACCTGGTGCAGGTAAATTGACCAGCATTATATTGGTAACTCATCTTGACCATATTGAACGCTTCGCACTGTAACAGGTTAGTATCATGTATTTAAACAGAACTGGCAATGTATACTTCACAAGGCTCCCACAAGGCTGCATAATAATATTATGCAGTGCTTGAGGATAACCATGACGACCTATGGGCGTGATGCACTCTCCGACTCTCTAAGAGATAGGGCCATGACTCCATGTGACCCTGGGCACACTATAGTGAGCAGCTCCCGGACACAGGAGAGAGGGGAGGAGGAGCAGCTCATGCTGATGGTGGTGGTGGTGATGGTGGCCGGGGAGGTAGAGGAGGGAGGCGGGGAGACAGCTCACGGTGGCCGCCGCAGCTCAACGACTGGAAGCAGAAGGAGGTGCAGCGAGCAGCACAGTTAGTCTCTAGCCAGCAGTCTGTGAGCAGTTGTGAGCAAGTCACTCAGAGTGTCCTTGTTCCTACCTTATACACCCAACCAACAACGCGAGCAGCTCATTGCATTGGCAGATACCCATATTAGGATTACCCTCATTGTGCCCTCTGTCAAGCTAGGAGAGGAGTGTTATCTCTCCAATATTGGGCTATCATCTGTTATCAGTATAGCAAATTACCATCCAAACATCTGTGGACCTTAGAGAAGGGAGAGGAGGAATTCATTTGATGATATCATCCATCCATATTTGGAATACCTACCTTCTCCTCTGGCACATACAGTGTTATCTCCATCACATTAAGATATCATTGTCTCCAGTAGATAAACAATATCGGTATTGGACCACCATCATCACCTGCTACTACCATCACTGATAGTAGTGCTGGAAGCTACTGGAGCCTGCCTCTGCGACATCCATAAGTCACAGTGTGGGGAGCAGCTCAAACAGGTGAAGAGACTCACTAATATACTGCTCAGTCAGTAAGGTGGGTCTGGATTACGAAACAATTTCAGGACAGATTAAGTCAGGGTGCTGACTCTGCATGTTTACTTTATAAGAAGCAGACAGATGCAGCAGAGCAGGCAGGAGCCTAAGGCAGCACCAACGGGCTCTAAATCACCCCTACCTACACTACCCAGCTACCTACTACCCTGCCAGACATATCTACATCTCCCCGCCCTTACCTCCTTCGAGACAGCTCAATCCTAGTGGTAAATATCCCCATTGAAAAGCCACTGCAATCTCTACTATATTCCTGCACCGTCTCACCCTTCCCTGGTGCCGTATAGATGTTTATAGATAGTGGAATAGAGAGGGGTGGCAGAGTGTAGTAAGGACAGTGCAGAATTGGATGTGGGGGATCGATACTGATGTTTGATCAGTCATAGATTGATTGCCCCAGCCCCCTATGTGCACTAGGCCCACCTGTAAGTGGAGTCTGGATTACCATTCACCTGGAAGCCCTGCTTTGGTCGAGCTGATTCTATAACACCTGCTAGATAGAAAACAGTGCTTATTACTCAAAAACAACCATTTTCACAGCAGAGAAAGGGCATTTCAGGTCCAATCTACATAGATTTTGGATATATCCAATAGATCTATGATTGATAGCAAACAACTGGATTTGTATAAAGAAATCGAGCAGTACCTAAATACTCTGGAAAAGAGATTCATTCATCTTTAACTTTGGCTCAATCTAAGAAGGATAATAACCGAAGTGTGAGTCAATAGTTTATTGTGCTGAGCTAAGAATAATCTCATTTTGGTAGATATACATTATTTCAAAGATCACTCTACCTGGAGTTTGCTCAGCTATAATCTACCTGGCCCTACCTGTAGACATCATTACATGCTGATTGTTTACCTGTGATGTGGGATTGAACAGGTGACTGGTCCCCAGGTAGGTAGTTGTCCAGGTAATAGGTCCCCTAGGTAGGTAGCCCTACACAACACCTGTTCTCTGCTAACATTACAGGTGGGAGTTACATAACATTACACCTCTCTTTACTCAGCCTATATTGAGCAGATCGCAGCTGATTGTGGAATTGCTCCTAATTAGACTGACCATACAAGGAGCAGGTTATGACTACTAATACCTCTCTCTATCTTATAAGCCATAAGTTTTGGTCTGCAATATAGCATATTCACAAGTCAAGTCAAGGTGCATTTAGCAAGGGTTTTACCTGTCTCGACATCCGCTCATCAATTACTTTCAGGAAGTTCACGTATTCATGCTTTTAGTGAATATTTGAATAGGTGTTAAACGATAACGAGAGAAGCTTCATATTTCTACGAGAATATAGTGTTCTGGTTTGATACTGAATCAGAATTCTTCATTATATAGCATTACTTTTCAATAGAAACTGGTAAGACTGGGCAGCTGGATACTTGTTCATGCCAAAAAAAGGGCTAAAGATAATCCAAACCAAAAGTTGTATCGGCTCATGTAGTTCATTCTTCCAGACAACTACTGCTCCTACCTTTTAAGGAGCAAATAGAATTATAAGAAGAGTAGCTCAATTGGATACCTGTTCACATCCAAGGGTCAAGGCAGAAGTATTATTTATACCTATACCTTTACAAGGTCTAAAAGCAGCCTGAAGAAATCTAACATTTCCTCTACTACTACTATATCTAGTACAAGACCAGCCAGCGCCGCCATCAACTGATAGTAAGGACCCCATCAGTGCTACATTCCACACAAAGTGAACTACTCATCTCAATACCCAGGAGGGTCCAACACAGGAGCAGCTCACATTTACATACACATTCTATATAGCAAACTGAGCACCTCACAGGCCCCAAGCACTCCAACCAATAAATCCCCACTCCTACTCAGGGTGTGCCAGCGTCGTCACCACCTAGTTGGGGACTCGTCCACTGTTTCTCCTAACCCTACAATCCACCCATCAGGTGAGCAACTCACCGCACAGGAGCACTCCCCACTGGAACAGCTCACCCCCCAGTCCCCCCAGCGCCGCCCGCCGCCCCGCGTCGGGTGGCACCCCATGCATCTGAAGAGGCCCCAGTTGCAGCAGCCGGAGGATTCTCCAGGAGCTGGTGGGGGTGTGGTGACAGTGGTGTCAGGAGGTGGAGGAGCAGTAGGTGGTGGAGGAGTGGGAGGGGTGTCTCACATACTGGAGGAGGAGGAGCCTTGTATACCTGACCCCGCTCACACAACCTGCTGCATGTTTCGTATGAAGCTACAGAAACTCATTCCCTACTTCAGGCGGCGCGTCATCTTCGGGGAGAAAGATGGTGGGTGCACTGTTAACTCTTTAGAGACCTATGATGCCATATTTGTTGGTTTTTTTTTATTCTTTTCTTTCTTACCATGATGCACTGTTGAAGTGCAATGTAGTCGAGTATCTCACCCGCACTGCTTTGTTCCACAATGGCGAACCTATGTAGGACTGCTGATTCCGTCTTTAACTTTTGCAGTGCCTACATACATGGGGAAAAAGTGACAGAAGCGACAATCCTGATACAGGGATTTTAAAAGTTAATGCTCATGACGCAGGGGTTTTGAATATTGGCAGGTGAAGACAGTTTAAAAAGTTCCCAGTACATTGGCATGATATGCATAATAAGTGGTAGAGTGACGATCCATCCCTCTTAAAGACTGACAACCTGAAAGTTTTAAGGACCCATGTATAGGCACTTTGTAGGTTCAGCATGATGCACGCATGGAGCCCGGGCAAATGTGCCTGCCCAGGTTGCATTCTTGCACCATGACAGCAATTGGTTTTAATACATAGATGCACTATGCGACCTTTAAAGGTGTACTATAACAGTTAAAGAGACAAGACTGTTGTGATTCAAGATGCCCTGTAATACTACATGTAGTAGGCCTTTAAAAAAAACAGTCTTCCCAAACCAGGGCAGCATTCTCGCAGCATGCTGACCTTACAAAGTGCCTATACATGGTTGCTAACAATCACCTCGCATATTTAAACAAAGATATTTTTTAGCGCCTCCCACGCCACATAGCGGCGGTACCGCGAAGCAGTACTGGGGTGTGCTATGATGATTGCATTTGCCCCATGTGATGAGGTCTCACAACAGAAAATTACTGAATAGAGAAATTGATAATTGTGAAATCTTCTTCATGTCTGCTTTTATGAGACATGTCATCAAACACTGGTATACCGACATTAACGGCGGGAGGCGTTTTTTTACGCGGTCACAACCGCATTTCTTGTTAAGGAGGATGCTGATGTAGGTGTATCACCTGCTACAGCAGATAGTCTTCCCGCATCAGTCTATTCACGAGGCAGTATTAAGATATCACTAGGCTATTAACAGGAAATGCTCTCCTGTGTATATTGGCCCTCTATGTGCACACAAGCTATTAACATGATTATTGTTGTTTGCTCCTGCATCCATAGAGGAGAAAACCATGATGCAACTCTTCTGACATCCCTTTAAAGGCCATAGATTGCATTACTTACCATGCCAATTCGACTAATACACTCGGTGATGCAATGCATCATGATGCATTATTTTAGTGGTGCATCATGACGACCGAGGAACATAAATTAGAGACATCATGTAGTCCTTATGGAGATGGGTTTGGGGGGTAGCTAAAGTAAATCCATGAAAGGCAAAAAAGAGACGCCATCAACCTGGATGAATCTAAATGCTTTTGCAATACTGGATAGATCCGCAGAGTGTTCTGGTTGAGAGATCATGCTCCAACGCAACCCAAATACAGATTAAAGTTAAACGGTTAAAGGAGCACCAATTGCTGAGAAGCATTGATATTACATTGAAAGTATCGTACTTAGTATCACATTCTTCTTTCTCAATACAAATACTAAACATAGACCCTACGCCATACAACTTACACCCACCCATCCCCCTCCCAGGGTGAAAAATACCTTACGGATATGGCCCTGGATGTAACGTAGGTTTTAAGGTTTAAATGTCTCTAAGCGATTAAATAGTCTGTACCTCTATGCCCAGTCACGTGAATGGCCTTTGGGCTCAGCCCATGGCTACCTCTGTGAGTGGTATTTTACTAAAGGGAGGACACTTAATATGCAACCTTTGTGGCAAGCACACCACCATCTTTACCTTTGCTGATTCATACGGGTTTAATGGCTAATCGGTCTATTTCTATAGCTTCCCCTTGGACACCCACGTTGAAGATTCGAGGAGTTATCATCTCATTGTTTATTCTTTCTCAACGGCGGGTCCTCATGTCCATGGACACCTATCTCAAATTGCCATACAAATATCCAATATAGGAATATGTTCTGTAATATTGGCCACATTGCTCAAATATAGAATGGAATAGTATCCAACCGATAGAGATTATATGTGTTACCTCAATATACATTAATATAAGATCGGGCTGCAGTAATTATGTTCAGATCAAAAGCATCTGATCATACTTTCAGAAAACTGTGCAGATAGCTTTAATCATATTTTCTGAACATTCACGTCGTAGTACATTATTACAATTATTCTGATTGTAGGTCACAAGTCATGTATATACATGTCTGAAATTCTAAACCTGAAATGTTAGATGATAAACTAAACCACCCGTGTTTCCCCCATGGAAGGACAATCCAATGATAAAACTACTTAGAAATAAAACTACTTAGAAAAGGAATTTGTCCTCTGGGCCAACAACAGGACTCCCTCATTGAGTGGGGAACTAATGACTATTGCCCTTGGGCACAGATAAAGCAGGTACTTGGGTGTGTGTGTGTGTGTGTGTGGTGAGTGGACATCTCCTCTTGGTAGCTGGTTCTGGTATAAGTAGCCGAGTAACTAAAGGTAATTGTACTAAAACAAAATAAGTATGGTCATTATGAGAAATTGCACGAGTAATAATGACACATTGAATCTGTCAAATCTAGGTAAGGCACGACACAACATGAGATGTATCCTGCTATTTTGCAACGTTTGCGTTTTTCTTTCCTTTTTATGACAAAGTTTCTAATGTCCATGCAATGTGTTCACATAATAATACCCCTACTTGTGATTACTTGTGATTAAACAGGCTACCTGTTTGAGAGTCGTACCAGAATTGAAAATTGAAATGATTTTAAATGTGTATTTTCTGTTTTCTTACAGGTAAGTGGCATTGACAGTGTGTAGAGCAACCCAGTGCAGGTACAGGCCAAGGCAGGTAATACAAAACTAAAACTGCTTTTCATGATATCACTGATAAAGGATCCCAATTTAGAACTTCTCAGAATCTACCTTTGGAGTCTTTCGCAAGATGAAATACGTGACTATTGTAACTGACCTGAAGGTAATTTAGAAAGTATCATGGATGCATTACTGACGATTCCTACGTAATTCGCAGAGAGTCACGAAAAGAAATGCAGTCATGGAATGGGTTTCACTGCTTCACCAAAGTATACTTGCACTCACCACATCAGTCTGAAAAGTCAGCTGCCTTGTTTAAAACAGAGAGAGCTGCACTATCAGGTACCTACTCATGTCACACAATCTATAGTATATTATACTGACTGACTTCTCCCAACTAGGTACGTACTCAAATCCCCTTTTTTAGCACAGTACTTGAAGGACCACTTGTGAGCAACAAAAGGGACAAGTTAAAGCAACATGAAAAGAAAGGACTGGAAATGAGGGCATTTTTAGCCAGCTCTTCCTTTTACTATAGGAGCAACATCCTCCAGGGGGGAAGTATGCGTTTAGTTTAAGTGGCCACATACTGACTTGTTGAAGTTAAAATGCAATATTTAGATTCAATTTAGTTCTGCTGGATGTGTTAGCCTTTGGCACTGTTAAGCCCTTTGAAGTATGGTTCCTTACAGCTGAAGGTCATTACTCATCATATTGATCAATGCAGCAAGAAAGGGTGAATGTAAAAAGAAAAGACACGGAAAATTGTAAATAGATTACTCACACTGTTCATATAACCTTTGCATTCTTATAGGCTCCTTTAACCTAAAAGAAATTAGGAATCTACTAGAAATGGTATCTTGGGAATCCCCTGATATAAGATATTTGGATATTATGGACACTGAAGGCAATGCTATAAGCACTCATCCCGCTGTAATGTTAGAGTTTAGGTATGTATATCAGGAGGTTAATTCAAATGATCCTGGGATCGCAACCTCAGCGATCTTAGGAATTACTCTGCCTTATCCTATTAAGCGATCAGATTAGACTGCGTTCACTTTTCCTAGCCAGCACTAAGATCGCATCAATCTTAGCCTCAGCCCTCCTACACTATTCTTAGAAATACTGACTGGGCACAGGGGTAAGATTCCTAAAATAAAGGAATAGCTGTGGAGTCAATCTTCTTCACAACAGTGTTTATACCATCGTTCCCTGTCCCCATATAGGCTAACAAAAGAGCACAGGGTGCAGTTGACCCCATACAGTATTCAAGAGTTGTTCCCATGAATGTATGATATATGCTTGCCTATTAGAAGCATTGTGCCCCCCCCACAGGACAAAGAGAGAGAAGGGAAGATTTACCTTACAGTGACTTAACGCATGAGTAGCCCTAAGAGCCCTCAAGGACACTCAGCAAACATCCTCCCTCACCTCTATATGTATGCAGCAGGCTATTCACTCTTTTGATCAGGAGTGTTCCTTGTAAGTGCTCTTGTACTCAGGTTAAACCACTATGCAATTCTTTCACTAAGATCGCAGTGATCTTAGCGCTGGAAAAGGAATAGTGAAGTGATCTCAGGACTTGCTATTCCTGACAGGCCTGCAACCACTGCATTAGATAGGGTAGACTGGCCAGGTCTTATGATATGTGCCTACACTAAGATCGCAGGGGTAGAAATCCGAGGATCTATTGAATTAACCTCTAGGAGCAATGTTACTAGAAATACCAACCACTGTTAACTACCTACTTACAGTTGTGGTAGTAAGGCTGCATACTGCTGGAACAGGGAATGACATTAGTGTACTAAAACAAGGGGTTGTGCTAGCATTACGTATTATCAACCTCTACTACATAGAGGGCGCAATGTTCAGTGTGCCTACTCTATATTCCCAAGTGGAGCATTGTTAAGAGATCTGCTGCTCTCTCCTGACACAGCTCACTGACAAAGCAGGCTGATTTTCTGTAGTTGGGTGCAGCCATATCACTAACATAGCATGCTGTGCTGGTCAGAGCTTTCACTAACATTGCAGAGGGAGCGATGTTAGGCCGTATTTAAACAACATCCTAGTATAAAAACCAAACTTGTATATTTTGTAAGTATCATATTTGTATTCATATCCTACATAATTGTTCTTGCACAGTCAAGAAAAACAATAGGCATATAATATTATGTGATCAATAATAAGAGTGTGTAGTGTTCTACCCCTCGATGTTCAATCAAATCTTTCGATAAACAACGAAGAACAACTATTCAGGTTCCAGTTAAAACTTTATTGTCTAATAACACATAGGCATCAGCCGTTCTCGATCACAGTTACAGGTGGCAGAGTTTGAACTCTATAACAAGTTCGACACTAGGCCTTCTAGTGTCTACAGTTGATATTCCACATACACCTCCTCTGTGCAGCAGCACAGAGGAGTACTAGAATATGGTAGCCGGGCAGCCGCCAACCATCGCTTACGATGGTCAGTCAGGGCTGGACTGACCCTGAGGAAGGCCGTACAACGGCCTTATATACACTGGAGTCTAGGGCCACGTGACCAAGTGGTGACGTGGCGCCGGACTCCAGCGCCCCCAGGCGGCGGGTAATAGAGGTGCTCTCGACGTCGCCCACGAGGACCACGAAGGTACCTCGAAGACGACGCGGGACCACCACACCACCCCCCACTAGACTAAAACGAGGTCTCTGAAAATTCAGAGACCCCGGATCAGTCTAAACAATTAGATAATAATATGAACTACTGGATCCGTCGACATAGTCGACAGAAACAGTAGAGGAATATATAGAAATATAGTTTCAACTGTACTGTAGAAAAAAAATTATTATCACAGTTAATTATAAGGCGTTGCTCCATCCAACGTAGGAGACCAGTGTCGAAACACTGCTTCACGACCTGCTCCTGGTCGATCCGAGGGAGGCACGACCGGGTATGGCAACCGGGGTCGTGTCGTTTCCTCCCTGTCTCGTTGAGAAGCTCCTTCCAGCGTAGGAAGCTCATCGATAGTGTACATAACCACTATGATGGTCCTTCGACCGTGAGGCCGAGGATGTGTGGCACCACCGGGCCCTAAGACCAGGGTGGCGTCGGATCCACACAGCTTCGCAGGAAGGTCAGGGGACTGGAAAGGTACCCCCACTCGTGGAGGGTACACCGTCGTCCGGGAACGAGTTCCCGGGGGTTCCGTGCTGACATCGAGACTCTGTTCGATGTCAGCGATCCAAGCTGAAGAGGAGGAGCAGTAGTATCATACTACTGATCCTCCGAGATGGACCCTGTAGCGGCGTCGATTTCAGCCTGCTCTCCGTCAGTGCGCTCCTCCTCATGTGAAGCACTGGTGGCTAGCTGGCCCGAAAACGTCGGCGACTCCGGCAATGGGGCCACACGGTCCATTGTCGTACTCCAAGCCTCGTTAGAGGTCTCGGGTGCATCCCGGGAGTCCCCCTCAGCATCTGAGTGGAGAACGGCCGAGTCTGCTGAGTCGCTTCCGTCGTCGTCGTCGCTCTCCCAACCTTCAAGGTCGTCCTTGTCTCCCTGGTCAGGGGGAGCCGTTGGAGATTGACCGACGACATCGACGTCCCCGTCTATATCCATCGACTGTTCCGCCTCAGCAGGTTCTACTGCTTGGGCGGAAGCCGATGGGTCCAGGCAGACGGCTACATTCGCCGGGGCCAGAGGCGTGATGCCATGAAGATCCGGATGGATCCTCGGTGACACCACTCTCTGGACCGGTGGCGGTGTAGGCTCGGTGGCTCCCGAGAGGGTTATCAAGGGAACCGAGGAGGAAGACGGGGCTGCTGGTGGGTAGACGGAGGCACCGAGAGACCTACCCGGGGTGTCAGGCTTGTCCTGCACCACCTGCTCTCGGCCCAACATCGTCATAGCCGAGCTCAGACTGTCCATCTTTGGAGACAATTCTCTCAAAGGATTCGTCTGAGCCGCCAGCGTCCTGACGTCAGGGACCACTCCACCCTCGATGAGGTACCTCTGCGCTTCGCGAGAGGGCTCAGTTCGAACGGGCTTCAGGGTTCGGACGCCATGGTGCTTGTCCTTCATCCATTCCGAGAGTTGGACCCCGAAGACTCTAAAGAATTCGCGGTCGATTTCCTCCCAGCCTTCTATGATACTATCCCTCTTGGTAATATCATATTGGGCCTGTGACTCAAAGTTATTGAGACGCGTTCGGACATCGGTCAGACGAGAGTCCATCTCCATCTGAACGGTCTGGCGCGCCTCTTCCCTAAGAGCCGGAAGGAGCTCGTTACGGATGGCCATGTTTGTTCTATCAAACAGGCCGAACAAGTAGGCACTTGCTTCCTCGCGGAATGCCTCACCGAAATGATCGATAGCAGGGCTACCCGTCATTTGTAGAAGTCCTCTACAACGTTCCACGAACGTCTTGGGGACCCCACGTTCGACGCCATCGCCGTATGCAGGCTGTGCCAACTCCCAACGCAAGGTTGCTGTCGGGGTGTCGGCGCCTGTCACGACGTGGGAGAAGCTAGCTCCTGCTGCCGAGGTCAGTGTCGCGCCTCCCACGTGAACACGCGGCGTGGCAGCTGGGGTGCTGTCCTCCGCCGCCGCAGGGGGTTTGACAGGGGGAGACGAGTTGGTGGTCACCTTGGGTTGCCGATCACGACCACTCCGGGATTCCACCGTCTTGCCTCCAGTTTTAGCACCGCTGGTGCTTGGTTTGGCCGAACCGGTCGAAGCAGTCTTCGACTTTTTAGGAGCCGGGGCCGGGGCGGCTTTCGGTGCCTTCTCAGGCTTCGAGGGAGCAGCCTGCGGCTTAGGCTTCTTGGGTTCAGTCGAACCGGCAGACTTTCCAGCCTCTGTAGAGTGGGGCCTCTTGTTCCCACTCGTAGAAGCTGTCGGTCCTGGGTCTCGAGGACGACTGGCCTCCCGCTTCTTCCGTTGCTCTACCCTGAACTCGGGGTAGGCACCTTAGAAAGCGGGTATCAGTTCCGGTCTGATATACAGGCGCTTCGTAGACGGGGGTGCGGGAGCCATCCGCATCCAGTGTCTAGTCGGCGCGCCTGTCTTTTCATTCCGTTCACACTTTCCAACCAGTGTCTCCACTAGTTGGATAGCGCCCTCGGCGTTGTACTTATGGGGCTGCTTGTACGACTTGAGATGACGCGCCATCAAGCCCCTTCGTGAGGTCAAGAAAGGAGGAGAGGTCGGGTCATCAGGGTCCTGATAACATGGAATGGTCTTTTCCACCTTAACACAACCGAACTGCGGACGGATGGCCCGATGCTCTTCAACCAAGTGTCGAGCATACCTGCCGTCTGTTGCGTATACGCGAGGGGGGAACCCCTTACGTGTGCAGTTCTCGAAAGCACACTGCTGCCCTGGATTGAAGATGCGCCATGCGAACCCAATCCGCTGTCGCTCGGGCAGCGACACCCCCGACGAGTCTGAGGCATTCCTGATATTCTCGATCATCGAGACATACCAGTCAATGGCATGACTATCATCCGAATACCATTCCTCGTCGTCACTACCATCCTTCCCGACGAGACTAGGGAGTACCACTTCTTGCGGTAGTCCTGAAGCTTGGTCAGTGGCCTGTCATCGATGTACTCAGTACGTCGTTTGGCAGTGATCGCTGACAGCCGCTTCCACTCGTCGACAGCCTTGGCCGTGTCTGGGGGTGAGGATACGATGCTCTCCACGGCACCGGCATCGACCTCCGACGGCTCGGTTCCAGGTTCCGGTGGTGCAGTAGACTCGCTACTCCTTTCCCGGGCTGGAGCCTTCTTGGCTGCGGATTCCTTCTTGCTACCTTCCTTCTTGGGCACCTTAGGGATCTTGAAGTCTTTCAAGGTACCCTTGGATGCCTTCGATTCAGTGGGCTTCTTGCCCTTAGAACCTGAAGGGGTAGCACTTTTCGATGGAGCAGGTGTCGACGGCTCGTCGACCTCCATCTCATCGGGGGAGGAGTCCCTCGAGGCGGCAGCAGCTGCGACTTTCAAGTCGCGCTTCTGCTGCTTAGATGCCTCTTTCGCCTTCCGGCGGAGCTCCTTCTCCCGCTCCTGGGACTCGGCCAAGGCTTTCTGTGCTTCCTTGATCTGCTTCAGAAGGGCTGCACTTTTAGCCGAGGTAGACTCAAGCTCTTGCTCAGGTCTGGTCCTCTTGGACTTCTTCTTCTTCTTCTTCTTCTTCTGCGACTTGTGGCTCGCCAAAGAGCTGTACCCTGACTGCTCGTCGGACGAGGACCCCATGGTTCTTCCTGAACTGCTGGGTTCCACCAGGGAGAGAGAAGACTCCGGGTCTCGAACCGTACTCAGATGGCATGAGACGTCGAAGAGGATCTTCGAGGTGTTTCGATCCGCACTCTGGCGGGTCGAAGCCTCGAAGGTGCCTTCGATGTACCTCGAACCGCACTCAGGCGGCTCGAGGGACCGAAGACTGGAGCCTCGAGAGAACACGGACCTGCGCTCACGCAGGTCGTGTCCCTCGACACTAAGGCAGGGGAGACCTCCTACACTCAGGTAGGAAGTCCCCGGGGCGGAGCGTACCAGCTGGAATAAGCTAGGCTTAGTCCAGCTAATCTGCGTCCGACTCTTACGAGAAGGCCGCAGATGTGACCTCCGTGGTGTGCGGCGCGGCCTTTTATCCCTGTGGCGCACGCCTCTGATTGGAGGAAGGGCCTACGTGACCGAGGAGGGCGAACCCTATTGGTCCACAGCGCATCACGCCATGACCAAATAAGGTAATGCTCAAAAAATAGAACGACTCACTCTCCCCTCACCGTCACGCTCTGGTTCTCCAGTCGCAATGTTTGCATATGCCGTTATTTCTTATGCAGTCCATGGGTTCCAACACTATTAACATGGATAATTTGGGCACCGCCCCCTTCATCAGACTACCGGGATTAAAAAAAAATGGTTCCAATATGGATCTACCCTTCGGGCAGAATCCACCAGCCTATGCTGGGAACCCATCCTCACAGTCAAAATAAAAGTCGGAGGCCCCATATTTCCATGTTTCTAGCATCAGGTTGTCTCAAATTAAGAGGCAATCGTATGACTTCTCGTTGTGTAATTTTTTATTCACCGTCGGCTTCACGTCCACAGACAGATTTACTCAAGAACGGCACCCGTTATTTTAAAGCCTCATTAAAAAAACAGGTTAGTAAAGCTGCTGCTTAGTATTGTGCGAATCATCGATTACTGAGTAGGGTTTAATCTAGGACTTTTCCTGATTCTAACCTTTACTATAGGAACGAGTGTTGAGCCTCGGGGTGGGTTACTATCACCCCCTCCTAGCCCGCCATCCTTTGATGTGGCCGGGCCGACCGGGCTATTAACCCGTTTCCGTCGGCGTCTGCCTCTCATCACTTGTGACGGTGTGGATGTAGGAGCCAGAGTGTTTGCTCTGGATTTCCTTTCATCCTCGACACTCGCTGACCGTTCCTTTGATGAGCCTTGGCACTTAAGCCTCGCTCGAGTCATAGGTCCGGACTGGAGTGACTGATCTTTGACTTCAATCAAGACGTTTCAATGTGAAGTTTGTTCAGTCGTTCGCACCTTCGAGGGGGGGTCGGGCTTCCGACATCCCTTCAAAGGCTGTTTAGATGCTTTCGACTTATCTCGACGGGCTGGTCGACCACGGCGCCGCTTTAATGGTTTACTGGCATCCAACACCTCCACCTCGCTCAGTTTTCGAGCCTTTTGCTGTCGTTTTCGATGACCCTGCGTAGTTTGTTTTTTAGACTGAACTTCCGGCCATGACCTTTTGATCTCTATTTCGACCTGTCCAGAAACAGACTTAGCCCTTTTCGTAGCCTTACGAGAAGGTGAATCATCATCAAGTTGTGGTTGCAACAACTCGACAGTTTGTGATAGCTCTACGCCCAACCACCGGCGCACTCTATCGACATTGCTCTTTTGCAACCGTCTGCCGGATGATCGAAGTAATAATGTCGACTCAGAGAGGACAGAATCTACTACGAACGGCCCATCCCAGTTGGGAGCAAGCTTCATAGCTGCCTGGGGGGTGTGGTACCTCACCACCTGTTCCCCAACTGAGTATCTTCTCTGCTTTAGCCCATAGTCATACCCGACCTTCTGGCGTTCCGCAGATTTACCTAGGTTTTCTCTTACCATGCTGTAACTCTCTCTCAATCGGTCACGAAGTTGTTCCACGAAAGTGACGGAACAAGGGACTTCGAGTGGGTTCTCGATTGAGCCGAAAATCACATCCGCTGGCATGAGAATTTCTTCCCCGAAGACCATCATATTTGTTCAGAGCTGTTATATGCGGACACCACATACTTCGCCTGTTCATCCCAGTCGTCCATATGTTTGTCTACCAACATAGTCAGACTCTGAATCAATGTTCTATTGAACCTTTCTACTTGACCATCGCTCTGTGGTCTGTACGGATTGGTTCTCTGTTTTACAATCATCAAATATTCACACATCTCAGAGACGAGTCGAGACTCGAATTCTCGACCTTGGTCGGAATGCAGAAGCAACGGGACTCCAAAGGTCATAACCCATTCGTCCACGAAGGCCTCTGCACAGGTCTCTGCTGTGTGATTTGGTAGGGGAATAGCGCGTACATACTTGGTGAAGTAATCCTGGATTACTAACATGCAAGGATTCTTGTTTGGCGTGGGTGCAAATCCCGAGATGATATCCATAGCTATCCTCCCGAATCTCACCCCGAACAACTCTTGGTGCAGAGGAGACTTACCCATGCCCTCGCCGGGCTTTACCAGGCAACAGGTAGGACAATGCCGAACCCAACAATCTATGTCCTTTCCCATTCCGGGCCAGTAATATCTCCTTTTCACTTTCTCGAGCGTTCGTTTACGACCAAAATGTGCCGCCGTTCGGTGTCCATGGCAAAAGGAGAGTACCTCACCCCTCAGTTGGCGTGCTACAACTACTTGAATCGTGCGTCTAGCTCGACCCGCCTCGACTTTCCAGCGACACAACAAGCCTTCACGGAAGGTTAATAGAGGCCATTGCCCTACTAATTTCCGTACCTCGGCGCTCTCGATTGATACATCAGGCCTAGTGGGTTTAGCCCCCTTAACTAGCCATTCAGCAACTCGTTTGATGTCGGTGTCCGCTTTCTGAGCATCAATGAGTTCATCGAGAGACCAAAATGCAACACCCACCCGGCTGTCTACTAAACTACCTACAGCTGCCAAAAGAGCATTATGACTGCCACAGTTTGTGCAATCCGACCTCTGGCATAGCCGCACAGGGATACGACTAAGACCATCGGCGTTTAGATGCTTGGCCCCACTTCGATGTTCGATCTTAGAGTTTTGCGAGACCGAACTCCGAAAGGTGGGCCAGCCACCTACCCATCATCCCTTCAGCCTCTTTGAAATTCAGGAGCCATTTCAAAGACGAATGATCGGTGCGGATAGTGAAGTTACCACCATAGAGGTAGTGCCTAAACTTCCTGGTGTACACGACAACCGCCAGCAGTTCCCTTTTGGTGGTGCAGTAGTTTCGTTGTGTTTTACTTAGAGTGTTGCTAGCAAACGAGATCGGGACCTCTGCTCCATCCTGCACTTGGGATAGAACGGCCCCGATCGCAGTATCCAAGATAAAACGACCGTCGGGTGTGGGGAATCGAAGCACAGGTGTCTCCCTGAAACTTCGTTTTAACTAGACAAAGGCATGTTCGGCTCTTTCCGTCCACGCGAATGCCTCGTAACGACCTCTACTACCTTTAGGTTTTTGGATCACTAAGTCCTGTAAAGGGCTTACGAGTTCCGCGAACCCCGGGATGAACTCTCGGTAGTAGGAACAAAAACCAATGAAGGATCAAATTTCCTTCACTGTAGTGGGCCTAGCCCAAGTCATTACATTGCTAATTTTCCCCGGGTTGGCTTCTATACCCTGTTCAGACACGATTCGGCCCAGGTACTCGACTGAAGTCCTAAAAAGTTGACACTTTTTAGGTTTCAACTTCAGTCCCCATGCTCGAATCCTGTTGAAAACTTCTGCCAGATTTGCCATTGCTTCATCCGTCGTTTTGCCGAAGACGATGATATCATCGAGGTAAACCAGGCAACTTTTACCCAGCTAACCTCTCAACATCTCCTCCATCATTTGCTCGAATGTGGCGGGGGCGTTACACAAACCAAACGCCATTCGATCAAACTCGTAGAGCGCCCTCTGGTAGGAAAAAGCGGTTTTCTCGACGTCGTCGGGATTCATCCCGATCTGCCAATATCCAGATTGGAGATCAAGACAACTAAACCACTTGTTTCCTCCTAGGGCATCCAAGGATTCGTCGATGCGCGGGAGGGGGTAGGCATTTTTCTTAGTCACTCCATTCAGACATCGATAATCGAAGCAGAATCTCATGGTCCCATCCTTCTTCGTCACCATCTGGACGGGACTGGACCAGGGACTAGTACTTGGCCTAACCACCCCCGTATCCAACATCTCCTTAAGTTGTTCATCCGCCGCAGCTTTCTTGCTGAGCGGAATCCTTCTATAAGGGACTCGGATAGGTTGTGCGTCACCCGTGTCGATGTTATGCAGACATCGATCGGTGCGCCCTAACAGTTCATCTGGGGATTTAAAGACATCCACATGCTTACGTAGTAAGGCGGACAGCTTCAGTCTTTCTTCTGGCTGGGTCAGGTGGGTGTCGCCATACATGTCTAACAGCCAGGTAGGGAGCTCCCCCGTGCGGGTGCTTGGATTTCCGCCGTCTCGATGTCTGCAGCTTCTTGCTCGAGACGCATGATCACAGATCCTACCTCCGGTGAAGAGAGTTCACCGTTTCTGTCAGCGTACTGTACAGTACCGACCACCTGGCCTTTCTCCAGGACAATGTCTCGATTCAGTGGATTACAGACGGGAAACACTGTTCGACGGACATTGCTGACAAGGGCAGCCTCACCAACCAACCCAAAACTTCTCAGAGTTTTCAGGTCGGGTTCGACTATGCCCTGTCGGTCTCTTTCCAGACCGTCGGATTTTACCAAGACATCGCACCGATGTCTGGCAGGTATCCTAGTGGTCTGTGCTACTGAGGCTATCGATGACACTCTCTTCAGTTTACACTGATGGTGCTCTTCTACCGGCTCGGTCATGACCAATTGACCCGTCCTTGGGTTCAGGATCATACCGTATAATGCCGCGAAGTCGAGCCCCAGAATGCCATCGTCAGCCACATCGGCCACTATTGGGCTAAACACATAGTGGGTCGATGCGACCTTAAGAGGTAGAACCAATCGACCATAGGTCCGCATTTCGGCTCCAGATGCAGTGCACGCCGTTATTCCCTCGTAGAGATTATCTGACGGCACTACTAACGTTTTCGCGAGTTCCCGAGAGACAATGGTGTGGCTAGCACCAGTATCTATCAGGAAGTCTAGAGAACGCCCTCGAATCTCTGCAGACAGGTACCATCGTTTCCCCGATAAGGGGGCGGTTCCTGCTAGCATTCTTAACCCTACCTCAGTACTCAGATCGATCCCTCTCTTCTTCAGAAAAGAGAGACAGGGATCATCTAAGGGAAGCTCTGTTGCGCAGACTCTGGCCAGCTGCCGCATCAGGGCTTCTCTCCCGGCGTCGACTTTCACTTTCGATCCAGTCGAACCCTCGACCTCGGAGTTCGGGCTGCCAGCGCCCTGTTCCTTGGCCATTGAGGCTTTTTCTACACCGACATCTTCGGAACCCGACCGGTGATCAACCGGTGCCGCTGTGGTAGAGGGCTGGGACGGCCCTACCGGGACCTTACCTAGTTCCCTCGAATCTACTGTCGTCTGATCAGGAGTGCCAGAGGTGCTGATACCTTGGCTTTTCGATGGTCGGGCAGCTCAATTGCCACGTCGAGCCGCCCGCCTCAGTTTTCCGTTGCGTCAGGTGGTAGACCTTTAATCGGCTCGGGGCAAGTTCGTGCAAAATGCCCCTGCTTCTTCCAGTTCCAACACTTGGCGTCGGACGGAGGGGTACTCGGCTTCTCCGAGCTAGTAACAGGGACATCCCCTCCCTCAATAACCCTGAGTAAATTCTTTAATTGACTCAGCGAGAAGGTCTGTTCCTGTACCTTGGGTTTGGAGGCCTTGTTTGGTGTTTTCGATTTACCAGCGGATTTCTGACTTTTCTTAGTCTTACTCCCCGCCCCGGGCTTCGAGTATGAGGACACTTCCCCCTGTCCCTCCTCGACCAAAGCGGCGTCGGCCAACGCCGACAATGCATTTGTCGAGGTAGGATTCACCAACCTCGGCAGGAGTTGTCGTTTCCGCAACAACTCGTCTGCCAAGTCCATGAGATCCTTGAGGGACATGTAAGTGCGCCACTCTCGAAGAACGTCTTGTTGTAAATCAACGTCATACAATCCTCCTATGAACAACTGGTTGACTTTGGTTATGAGCCATTCAACCGAGAAGTCCACACCTGGATAGGCATCGCCGGCAAGACGTCTCAAAGCAAAGCCATAGGCTCTAATGCTTTCGTTCTTGCCCTGGCGTCTCTTCTCCATTGTGACAATGGGATCTTGGAGGCTAGAAGTCATGGCTTCTGTTACCATGTCGACCAGTCCATCCAAAGTCCCATCTCCATGCTCCTCCCATAGCCACACAGTATCAGCTGCGGGGCCATTTTGGAGTAACATGAGGAGTTGAGCTAAAGCCATACTCGAGGTCCACACATTTACTCGACGGACGTGATTGAATCCGTGGTACCAACGGAGCCAATCGTCCTTCCATGTAAATGGAGGGCACTCGACTGACCTAGTTCGGGCCGGTTCATGCCCGATAGAGGTATTTTCAAACATTCTGCTTGATCTCCTGACCTGATCAAGAGCGAAAGTTGTACCTCTTCTAGGTATTTGATGGTCCATCCCCATGTTTCTCATAGTCGTGTCTGCACGACTATGATTCATCCCCCAGGGGTTACCAGAATCGGCGTCACTCAGGCGCGAAGCCTCGAATCTGATATCCCTATATTTGGGTGGATCAACATGTTGTTGGGTCGTGGCAGGGGTCGAGAACTGTCCGATCACTCCACTTAGACCATCGGTGCGCGGCATCGAAGGAACAGGTTGGGTCCGACGTGACCTCGAATCCACTTTCGAGATGTCGTCGATTGCCCCCCACCATTCTATCTATCTCAGCCTGCTGTTTTGAACGTTCCGCCTGTCTTAATTCCGATACTAGGAATTCCAGGCGGGCGTGTTCGGGCTTTGAGAGATCTTGTTGCTCGCTGATGGCGAAGAGCTGCTTGACCTCCTTCATGGCACGATCAAGCCACTCTCTGTAGTCAGGGTGTTCGACTAGGTCCTCTTGAGTAGCAACTCTAGTAGTGCTGCATTCACTACTCTGTTGCTTCTCTCGAAGTCTAGCGGCACGCAATTTCGATTCCGTCTGCTCCTTCAGACGTTCCTCGAGTGCGAGTTCATCACAAACTTCTTTATTCACCCTGGCTTCATCAGCCTTCCTGCGAGACAATATCTCTCTTCGGAGCTTATCGATTTCTCCACTCATGGCTCCCAGAGTATCCGAATCCTTCTGATCTTTCACTACTTTGTTGCTTCTCTCGAAGTCTAGCGGCACGCAATTTCGATTCCGTCTGCTCCTTCAGACGTTCCTCGAGTGCGAGTTCATCACGAACTTCTTTATTCACCCTGGCTTCATCAGCCTTCCTGCGAGACAATATCTCTCGTTGGAGCTTATCGATTTCTCCACGCATGGCTCCCAGAGTATCCGAATCCTTCTGATCTTTCAGTGATTGGGCTACTAGGGATTCAGACTTCAAGGAATTAAGCTCGGCCTCGTGCCTCGCCTTCTGTTCCATTAGAACCTGATATTCCGCCATTTTGTTTGCGTGTTCGATTCGTTCCTCACAGCGACGACGCATTTCTGCCTCGTCCCTGGCTTGAGCATCCTCGTCAGCTTGCATCTGACAGAGTAAGACTCCTGTTCCTGACGTAGCTGTTTGACCTGCTTTTCATAAGCCGTTAGGTGCTCAGCTACTTCTTCAGTATGCTCGGCTGATTGTTGGTCCAACTCATGCCGCAACTCTTGCAGTTGTTCCTCCAACATAGTCTTTTCTACTTCTTGTAGTTTCAACTTATGTTTAAGGGACGTCTGCTCGTGTTGGGCATCCCGAAAATCGTTTCGAGCTCTCTCGACACATTCTCGGCGGCTAGTAGCAAGGCGAGCGATCTTCGCTTTTAGGGATTGACAATCCATTGCTGTCAATCGACTACGCTCGATCTCCGACTTCGTTGCAAGCAAGGACTCTTTTTCGCTAGAGAGCTGCTTGACCTTCTCCTGAAGATCAGTAAGTTCTCTATTCGCGATCTGAGTCTTGTTCGAAGCCTCTAGCGCTTGCTGCCTAAGCTGTTCCAATTTCAGCTCTATTTCTGTACTCTTCTCCTGAGCTTTCGTGGTGTTACTCGTGAGAGCATCCAACTGCTGGCGACCCTGGTGCAGTTGGCGTTGCTGCTCTTGCAGCAACTCCTCGTTGAGTCCCCTGCCACTGTCAATACTTCCTTGTATCGACACGGGCGAGGGGCCCTCAAAGGACCAACTGCCAAGGCCCATTGGAGTTCCCACGGGCTAGGCTGATTTTTCTACATAGGACAAACTCTGTGTCCTCAAGAAATTCTCAGCCGCCGGAGAGAGTTGAGTCAATACTCGCCAATTGAGTAGTCGACTCCTTTGATACAGGCCCAACGGGTCAGACGATGGACCTATTATCAGAGAGTGGTTCAAACCACCACCGATTAGTGGATCATTTCTATCCACTAACGGGCCTGTAGTCACTTGATGTTGGTGATTGGGGTCATCACCTTCATCCAAGTGACCCTGCATGTCGAACTTAAGCTCGCAGTACCTATGCGGACTAAAGTTAACAACTGGTCACGGCACCAGTGTAGTGTTCTACCCCTCGATGTTCAATCGAATCTTTCAATAAACAACGAAGAACAACTATTCAGGTTCCAGTTAAAACTTTATTGTCTAATAACACATAGGCATCAGCCGTTCTCGATCACAGTTACAGGTGGCAGAGTTTGAACTCTATAACAAGTTCGACACTAGGCCTTCTAGTGTCTACAGTTGATATTCCACATACACCTCCTCTGTGCAGCAGCACAGAGGAGTACTAGAATATGGTAGCCGGGCAGCCGCCAACCATCGCTCACGATGGTCAGTCGGGGCTGGACTGACCCTGAGGAAGGCCGTACAACGGCCTTATATACACTGGAGTCGAGGGCCACGTGACCAAGTGGTGACGTGGCGCCAGACTCCAGCACCCCCAGGCGTCGGGTAATAGAGGTGCTCTCGACGTCGCCCACGAGGACCACGAAGGTACCTCGAAGATGACGCGGGACCACCACAAGTGCATAAGTAAGAGCAGAGGCGTAGGAAGCAAATCTTCATTGGGGGGGCCTGGCGAGGGCACCATCACGACCACCTTTAATTGTCGGCTGATGAGTGATGGCGTCTATATATGCGTATTTAGAATTCATATAGAAAGGTGATTTTTGGTGAATTTTGGATCTGACTTAAGGCTCAGACCCCCATTCTGCCTATGACATCACCATAGTAATCTAATTTGAGATGTAAAGTTTTAGCTTCTTTTCCATTGTGTTTATGAGTTCTTGGAAAATATTGGGGGGGCCCAGACATACTCAGGCCCCACCACCTTCATGATTGGCCTGGCCCCCCCCCTTTTCCTACGCCCCTGCAGTAAGAGATAAATTGAATTGATATCCCGAATGCTGGCCGAAAATCTACATTATCGCAATAAGCCAGCTAACAACAGGCATGGGGAAACATACCTTTTGCTCACACATGTCATTACAATACACGACCGTTACTTACCCAATATAGATTTACATCAAATTATAGTAAATAGTCCCCCTAATCATGGGCAAATCACTTCTTTAGTAGCATCCCTCTCGCCGATGCCAAAGTGCCCTGGTCTGCTCAAATAGCTATAGTATGGTGCCAGTATCTATTTAATGAGTTCAGAACACGAGGAATAAGTACACCACCCGAGGCTACCCAACAATCATCAAAGTCTACAGACCTTAAAACCCCTCTTAGTAGACTCTAATGTTTCAATGCAGAGTCGATCGGGGAGTTGTCGCAGTGAATTTGTGTTATTGCGTGAGAGAACCCCTCCTTAATTGGGAATCAATTCAAACCGTGAATGTGCAAACCCACTCCCCTGACAGGCACGCTATGACTATGTCTGTTATAAGCCTATAGCCTATTAGCCCACACAGGCAGCCATTTTGTCCCCCGGTGGTCACACGAATGCTGGTCAACTCTCTACTTGTCGTCTCATTTCAAAATGATAATATGAACTTTCAGTTTGCTCTCGGGATTATAATAATGGTGTCATAGTTATCCCGCATTTTTCCTAATATTTTGTAGGTTCCTATGCGGAGATTGTTGAAAAGCATTCCAGTCCTATTGGTCCCTATCTATAGGTGTGTGTGTTCATATTTTTATGATATCGCCGCCATCAGCGAAGTAGGCCCCTACAAGTTCCTGTGTTCCTGTGTGGATAATGGTGAAATCCTGTTGTTGTGGGGTCTTGGCGTTGTGACAGTTCGGAGCTGCTTTGAGTTGCTCCCAATCTATTAATTGAGCTGTGGCGAGTCGTTCTAGGAGGCAGAGCAGAGTCTAAAAGTGTCTATAATCCGGAGGGTGTTGCTCCTATAGTAAAAGGAAGAGCTGGCTAAAAATGCCCTTGTTTCCAGTCCTTTCTTTTCATGTAGATATGACTTGCCCCTTTTGTTGCTCACAAGTGGTCATTCAAGTATGGTGCTAAAAAAGGGGGATTTGAGTAGGTACCTAGTTGGGAGAAGTCAGTCAGTATAATAAACTATAGAGCGTGTGACATGAGTAGGTACCTGGTAGTGCAGCTCTCTCTATTTTAAACAAGGCAGGTGACTTTTCAGACTAATGTGGTGAGTGCAAGTACTTAGGTGAAGTAGTGCACGACTTGTTTAGAAAAGAGGGCACATACTCACAGCTCTTTTTACAATAGGAACAACACCCTCCCGTTCCCAAGGACTTGGTCAGGACTGCGCTGGAAAGACTCCAACCATGCGTCTTCTCATGATATATTTCTGCAGCAAATTCTAAATCTAGTCATAGAGCTATACGATATGAATAGAGAGAGTTACATGAAGGGAATAATAGACAATAGCGATGTAAATGACATAATTCTATTTGACGTTTTCATCAATACGAGTGTTATTTTATATTTTCTACAAGGAGGACAACAGCTGTGCCACATGTTGCCCGAGTTATTAAACAAAGGCAGTGAATAAAGTATGCAATGGGCAACTGTTTCACCTTTTTGAATTGAAGTAAAGGAGAATCTACATTTTGGCTCCAAATGGGAGCTTGACCTGTGTAATGGGAGAGACATAGCAAGCCCATTCTGGCTTAAAGGTCCTAGTGTTAGTAGATTAGATGAAATAAAAGCTGTAGAGCATGGTTATAAAACCCAGAATTATATCATAACTACTGACTTATATAAATAAGGGCTAAGAAAGTTGTGCATCCACCGAAAGAAAAACAGCTAGCCATGCCCGCAGTCAAAATATCGTGCTTCTTGCAAAGTGGACGGTTGGATGAAGAATAGGGATGGGGTGGGAGAGGGGGCTATATTATTGACCCAAATATGGTGCCTTGAGGCGACCTCTTCCTAAGACCCTCTGAGGAAGTTACACAAAGAGGTTCTAGGAAAGTGGAACAGCTCAGAGCAAGTTGTCCCTTCAGAGAAGTGGCCCTTTCAGTAGAGGAGGGTAAATGGAAGGAGGAGGAGATGTGGGGTAGGCGTGTAGGTATTTATAACCCTTTAGAGGCTGAACAGGTCTAGGAGAATAATGGTGCACATGAACCTGGTCCTTAAAGGGGTGAAGGTTGTAGGCTGTTCAATGGAGAGGTGTGAGGGATGAAAGGCCATAGGCTGCATAAAAGGGGGAAAGTGTAAAGAGTGAAAAACACTTATTAGGTATTTTAGGTTAAAGGTTAGCAAATGATGATAGAAAAGTGGTGTTACAGTAGTGGAAGTAGCGTGAACACTGATTGACAGAAATATAGTTCCAGGGAATGGAGGTTCTCTCTCCCTATGTGGTGATATAAAAGAGGGGAGAAAAGCTCTACAATATCCAACAAAGAGAAGCAAAAGTACTTATAGTATAGTATCTCTGGGCCTCATGCTGTCCCACAGATCATGGGTTATTGGTCTGCCATTTAGGCCTAGATAGAGTATAATGGTAGAGTGGAGTGTGATGAGTTCATAATGTTTCATAGATTGACAGAAGGTCAGTGGTGGAGGGTGTGAATTGGAGATAACAGAGTTATGAATGGGTTCAAGTTCAGGTGAGGTGACCAAGATTTACTGATGTCCTCTTAATACTGAGGAGCTCCCTCAATGATCAGTCCATCCCCACTGAGTAGCTCAAGTAGCGAACAGTTTGAATGAGAGAGGGAGATAAGCTCAAGTGGGGGCATTGAGGGATGAGATCAAGTAGGGGATAAAGGAGATAAGCTGAGTTAGTAACAGTGAGATAAGTCAGGTATAACACCATGTTGGCTCAAGTAGTGTGTGTGTGGTGAGAGGGGCTATGTTTGAGTAGTAGAAATGAGCTAGAAGGGTATGCATGACTATTCAGAGTAAGAGGTTTGGAATTTAGTCGTAAGGGGTTTGTATTTAAGGCATGGTGTACATGGAAGTGGATTTCTTTTGTTTGGATTCTGGATATGTTCAAGGTTATCAGTATAGCTCAAGCGTTAAGTTAACAACATTTCTCTGATGTTGCAATCATCCTAAAGTAGCTGAGATATAACTGTACAGAGATTCCAATGAATCTAACCAGACCTCACTTGTGTTCTGGGCTCTAGTCCATATCTCACTCGACCCTATCTCGTAGAATATGAAGCAGGCCAAGCTCATGAAATATATGCATCTAGACAGATCCTTGTGAACCTACACCTATCTATCAAATAACTATGATATGTTTGAGAAACCAAGACAAGGTACGTTCAAAGTGGCAATCTTAAGATTCTGACCTATGTCTTATCGCCGATATGCCCTGCTACAGATAGCACTGTGCATATACCTGAATGGCTGGTAATCAGCCTACATTGTTATCTGCTGAGATAAGGGCGTTGACCCGATGAGCCGATAACTCAATTGACGTTAGGAGCACACGGTTCGTTAGGGATACACATCCTCCTGTGGGGGGCTTCTCATAGTGTCTATTCCCATCTACCCATGTCTTAATGTCTTCCCTTATTCCCTGTGGGTACTCAGTCTCCCTCCCCTATCAATGTGCATCTTCCATCTTCATTTACATTATTACCAACCCACCCCATGGTATTTCTCTCCCTCCTACATGCCAACCCATGGCTGTCTCTATTGTCTTTACCATTCCAATGTCTATGGGGTAGTAATGAAAGGATTATATCATTTCTTCAGCATAACTGTGTATAGATGCAGATTACTTGATCCCCAGTGTTTTTTTTTACGTGAACAACTTCTTCCCATAGAGATCGCATTGCGGAGCCGATCGCCACACCCCCGGTGGCTAACGTGTCTCGATCCACCACAGCGGCCGATCCACCACTGCAGCCTCGTTCCAGGCGCATGTAAACATTCAAAATGACGGACCGCCGCTTGTATGGGGAACTATGGTACCGAATTTTACTGAATTTTCCTTTTTTCAACCTTCTAAAAACATAAAATAAATAGCGAACTAGACTCCCCTGGTGTCCTCGGTGCTCAATCCCCCTTGGGAGTCGTCTCCCCCGAGGGCATTAGCCTGAGGGGGAGACGACTCCCTCGTGGTGGATCGACCACCTCGTACACCATGGTCATTTAGTTCTCTCTATGTATTCCTTCCTCCAACTTGCCAGTTCCCGATTAATTGGCTTTCGAATTTAGAGAAGAATTCTTTTTTGAGTATATTAGTTCAAGCCCTTAAGGACCTACATAGAAATGACACTACTTGAACCTCACGTCCATCTCCCTCGTTCTCAGGCTTAATGCCATAATCTCATACAATATAAATTTCAACATTTGTACATGGAAATTGCCCCCTAGCTTAAATCTCTAATGTGCAGTGCGAAAAGGTCATTTTCACCAAGATAGACCCATAGGCTACACAGTGAGTCAACCATTTTGAAATTCTGCCTGGTCTGACATAAGTGGAAAAAGACCCACAGGCTGGCTTCCATCCTATCAGCTGTTATTAGAGCATATCGCAAGAACCAGCCCTTGTCCTGCTTGGATCCTATACTGCACCTCTTTATTTGCACCTGTCATCCCCTAGGCTACACACCACACCGTGGTGACGTCACTATTGTCTCCTCTAACCACACCAACCCCTACGTCATACCGTTACCATGGGGGATCCATGGGGACCGCCGCCATGTTGCTAGGGATTATCTGCTCGGCGTCTTAGTTGGCATTTTGTGGGAGAGGATAATCCTAACCCTTCAGAGGCTAAAGCGTTAAACATTAGCTTTATGCATCACGGTATGACGAGCCACCAATGTAGACCTTGGCTACTTGAGTTTGAGTTTGAAAAGTTTTATTAGATCAATTCAGGCAACAAATAGTCGTTCGTCTATGCTAAAGACAGCACTGAATTGCAGCATCATGCCGACAAAGCAAAATGCACCTTAAGGTAGCAAGTACCCCGGGTTTACAGGTGTTGGGCACGCTGCTGAAAGGGGCTGAAATGTCCTTACAGGTAGCTATGTGTACTTGGGGGGTGCAGGCAAATGGATGAAAACTTCCGTGTCCTAATTTCCGGTCATTTACATCCGTTTGCTAAAACCAATGCCAAAACCTGCCTTTAGATCGTCGAGAATAAAATAGAATCTACATACCAGGAGTTGAGGCATTGGGATCTCTTGCGTACCATAATGACTAAAGATCTTAAACATGGACGTATTCTGGGCCCCTTAAGCTTGTAGGGGTAATGATGGTTTGGAGCATCCATGCACCAGAAGTATGCAGTAGATGCATTTAAGCGGCCCTTAAGGGGTATTTCTAGATGACTTTGTCTGTTTCTGACATCCTTCATTTTATTTCAGTTATGATTGTTATTTATCAATTTACCCTTCTTGAGTATCTCAAAGAAAGTGTATGGTCACCTGGTTTTAACATACATTTCCTACAGTACTAAGTAAATAGCTGGAACAGGCAATGTACGGTGCTGAATATATTATGTTATAACATGGTTATCGAGTTTAGGCCTGCACTGATTTCAGTTCCTAAAGAAGATAATATGAGTTCTGATATCTCGGGATATAAGAACCCAAAAATTGACAGCGGACCGGACATACCTTGACAATGAGTTGACATGAAAGTAAATCCTCCATTTTTTAAGCTTATAGACCAAATCTGACGAAATACTTTCAGCAGTATATCCTTTACATGTTATTCTAACTCCCTGTCGGGTAGATTGCTTGATATTATGGCTGAATTTAATATAAAAAAATAGTAAACTTTTGAAGCGAGCGACTGGCCGTGCGTCTTCACCATTGTGTTTGTCAACATCACCTCTCGGGCCATCTGGTGTATAGCCTATCAACTAGCCACAGGCATTAACTTAATAGAAGAGAAACCATAGCGAACCCGTATAAAGCAATGCTACTACTACCCTTTCTGTAGTTCCCACTGCGAGTAAGTTAACACCCATGAAAGTGGCACAGCCTGGTGTATAGTGATTGAACTAGCTGTCTGCTTGGAACAAGATGGCGGAGGGCCGTCTCGTCGACTCGCAACAGAAAACAATGGATTCTATCAATTTTAAAGGTAAATACTTCGAATTAATGGTGGAAACCATGTTATAAATGCAATATGTAATGATCAGACTTGAACTCGTTGGCTTCATGGGTTTGATAAAAGCATTGGCCTCCGGCTCATGCTTTTATCACCCCCTGAAGCCAATAAGTTCAAGTCTTATCATTATATATTACATTACTAAAACTATTACATACAGTAAGCAATAATGCTATCCCCTGTACCTTATTGTCGGTAAAATATTTATGGCAATGGGAACTTACAACGACTGATTAAATGTAGAATATAGGAGGGAGAACTTATTGGCAGGTTGTTATATGACTGAAAGGACTTGTGCTTGTAACTTTTGTGACCGGTCGTACCATCTGGAGAAATCTCAAACAGGTGGTAAATACTTCCCTTATCACTACAGTCATATATACAAATAGCATGCTATTTTTACCCAACATCGAAATCCCAATTCTATAACAATACATAAATTAGGCTTAGACCTGGGCCCTTATAGGCTGTGAGCTAACCTATATTAGCCTATAGGACCCGGCCAGTACAGATCAATTCCTGTTGTGTACAGGGGTAAATTGATGCTGTTGTTATCATTATTGTGGCATTATTGATGACCATTGTGTCCTTATTGAACAAGAGGTGTGCCTAGTTTACCTGTTCAATAATAACATTTGGTTCAATGGATAATCCTTTGAGGGATGCATGGTGTATCTTTGCACCATGGCCATCATGATGCAAGAATGCAGCCCTGGTGAGTAGCTGACCAGTGCTACATTCACGCATCATACCGACCCTGTTGGGCTGATACACACATGAAGGGTCGGCATGATCCCCCAATGCAGTAATGGAGAAGAAGACTTGACAACAATGATTACTCTTCAGCATAGGCAGGTCTGATATGGAGTTCAGGGAAAAGGTCCAGAGCCTACTTACAGTACAGTCCTCTTTTACAGACCAACCTGGGCCGGAAAAAAAGTGTTTCAGGGCAACCCCTGATATTCGTCAGCCACTTTTGAAAATAAAACCTTAGTTCTGAGTAATTTCTCGTTTTTTTTACAAGGGGCCACCTTAGTGAATAAAAAGTCACATACTAGGGTAATACCCAGGTTTAAGTAGAAGATAGGGGGATACAACATAACTTACAACTCAGATTACTATTCTGCCACAGTCAACAGTCCTTACCTTTCTCCTCCCTTATATTTTTACCCACCCACTAACCTGCCCCCGAGGATCCCCCAGCTCCTTACAGTTTGATCCCCCACTCCCTACCCAAGAGGCCCCCCTATATGCTATATCAGCCCAGCCCACACTGTGCTGGGCCACAGAGCAATAATGATCCCCACAGCTGAGCCACACCAGCTCATAGTATGTGGTATATTGTAGGGCAGTGCAGGAGGAATTGAGATGGGACTGGAAGGGGGTAGGAGGGATGGGTCGCGGTGGAGTTGGTAGAATATTCAGATATATCCTAGTTGGTAGAGGATATGGCTCTAATGTGCTCTGGCCTGGGATGGGATGGAAATCATGGCTGGCATAGGTAGACTGTTAGGAGCTGGAGCTGAGTTGGTATCGGTGGGTAGGTGGGTAGGGGGATCTGGAAATGAGGAGGTCGGTGGGTGAGGCAGTAGTCTGGGTTGGTTAGAGGGTGACAACAGGTGGGTAGGAGAGCCAATGAGTCCAGACTGGACACGCAACCTTAACACAACCACGGTGGTGATGCCTCAAATAATTCACTAACACACCTCGAGTTTAGTTTTTTATATGTTCCATTGAGACTACAGTGATTCTGATTATCCCTTCCATACAACCTCTACTTGATTTCTAATGCTACTTTCTTTTTGATAAATTTCTTCTATTTTTGCAACTGAAATGCACACTACCTGCATGATTTGAACTGCTTTGGTGACCAACTATAATTTGCTCAGGACTACCAATATATCTCCAAACAGCGGTTTATTTCAAAGCAGGGATGCTTTACATAACTGCAGCGTCGCTAGAGAAACGCAAGTGTTGTCGTTAATTTGCTAATAGAAAGTGGGAATTATAATATTAGCGGTGTACACGGCATTTAATTATTTCTAACCATGGTTTCATAGCAGTAGTGGACATGAAAAATAAAGTCGTTTCCATAACTTTTTTTTTAACAAGTGTGGTGACCAAAGCTCATGTAGAAGTAACACGTTGTACCGCAATATGTTGATCGAACTAGAAGTATTACTAGATTAATCTATAATGACACACTTAATACATATTAAGATAGTCCAAGTCCATGTTATAAGAACTGAAAGAGCATGGGAGTATACAGTCTTGTGTTATTTGTAACACTAATTCCATTGGTTGCAGTCAGCCATGAGTCCATATTATATTACTTCATCTGACTTGGTTATTCAGAACCAATAAGTGTTGTATATGCTTCACCCCTTTTGCCTCAAGTGCAATAGGAACACAGACCAATTCAAACTAAAAAAAAAGATAAAGTACAAGCAAATATACCAACATATTCAGAAAGCACGAAAAACGCACTAAAAAAAGAAACAACACGGGAAAATGGCTAATCAGCACAAAAGGTCGGCATCAACTGAAATGATCTATCCTTGCCTGCACTGCGCACGCGCGGAGGTCACGTGTTGCACTGACAGCCCCACCTGGTGACCGGAAGTGAGTGGAATTCTAGGGAAAATACTCGAAATAGACCAGTATACTCACCGGAAATCAGTCGTCAGGGCATTTGTTTGTCCTTTGTTCTTCCTCTGTTTTGAACAAAAGCGAAAATAATTATGATACGATCCCTCATGGTTTCTGCACACAGGTCTTTGGTCGAAATTCAACGTTTTGGTAAAGGAAATATTGAAGTGTTATATGGCACTGCCTATCGCCCAACTAGATGGTCTGAATGCCAGATCGAATGGGAAACTAATTCTTTATTGAATATACTTACAAGTAGCTTACATATAAATGTAGCTAAGATTGTCCCAAGAGATCAGTTTTTTCCCTTCCCTCGCTTTTAGCAGGTTTAGATAAAATTCAGTTAGGTTTTGATTAACATGTACAAAATACACAAACACTCCCCCCTCCCCCCCCCCCAACATACCACCCTCCAGCCCTTTTTTTCCATAGCCGGGAGCCTGATGGTGAGACTTACAAATAGCCGGCATAAGTGAACATGAAATCTGTCCCACTCACCGCCATGCATTATATATGTGGACATGTAATCAAACTTTACAACACACACCAACGCCATCGGGGTCTGCGATATTGATAAGAGGGAGGAGTGTAGGACGTTTATATTGGTGGGCAGCGTTGATGATGAGGGATGGGATGATAAAGCTATATATGGGCAATGGGAAGAGAGGGTATTGCCATCTACCTTACACTTAGCTATTTTATGACGTATGGATATATCATTGCCCGATATGGGAAGTGTTTGCCATGTTCAGCGAAGGGGATTCAGATTCAACATGTGCTTTAAATATGAAGTCCTGGGATTATTTTTGTATTTTGTGCTGATTTCAGGAAGAATGTGCAGTACTCTCCCCTTTGGACATGCAATACTACAGTTGTACACCAATATGTTTTCCAGAAAAATAGGTCTATCTACACTTAAAAAGGGTCTATTTCTCCTCTTTTTTATCCCCTTGGATGTGTGTGGTGCACATATGCCCGGGCATTGACACATTCCTCTGTGAAATTGCGTAATGTAGTTCTTGCCATAAATATGACCTTAGCTGCCGAAATGGCATTAAACATCTATTACTCACTCACTACCTATAGGGTGATATGAAAGTCATTTACCTTCCATATGCTTTGCCTGTCTCTAGAAATAAAGATAAGCCTTGAGGCCTTCATTCAACATACTGGCATTAATATCAAGTCTTTGTGCACTGATTATGTATTAAATAGGAGTCATGAATTGTGAACATGCAATATGATGTATAACCCTATCCCTACTATCAATCCATATATACTTAGCATCTGATGATTTCATTAAGTGAAAGCCATCAGTCAAATTACTGCAGAACCTCTCAAAGACCGATTCCCCTGCACACTAATGAAAATAAATCAAAGGATAGTGGAATGGGAATATATCATACTGAAAATCAATGATTCCCTATTGTCATCCATATAAATGTAGGATCTGCTCTAGGAGTCGGCAATAACAAATGTATACATAACAGCAGCTCTTGGCGTGGAGTATGAACGGTAACAGGTACTTTAGGGTGCAAGGACACTTAGGGTGCAGACATGTAGGGTGTGAAGACACTTAGGTAGCAGACACTTAGGGTGCACAAAAAGGACAGGTAAGGTGCAGGGTGAAAATACCAAGGTGCAGTCGGTCTATAGCCCATCTGTCTGTAGGGAGTCCCCTCTGAACAGACATCACATGCCTCTAGCTCGCAGCACTGATTTTATCTCTATGCGTATAAGGCTATGGGGAATAAAATCAGTGGTAGAGCTAGAGGCTGGTGATTTCATCTTTGTATACACAACAAAACTGCCGACTGACGGCATAGGGACAGTCTCCTTAGCCCTTTAATTGTTTCTAGTTCTATTAGAGCTTGGAGTATGATTATTTGGTTCACTATTAATCCCAAATCTTTTTAATTCCACTATCACTGCTGACGGGAGGCCAACTCCCGGGTGCCAGCCTCTGGGGGGGGGGGGGGAGCAGACACTCTGAGGGGGGCAGAATGGTTTATAGTTTACAAATCTAGACAAGTTTGTTTTGCACCCTAAATGTCCTGCTGTTGCACCCTATGTGTCCTTGCACCCTACATGTCTTGTGGTTTCCACCCTACATGTCCTAGCACCCTAAGTGTCCACCTGCATGCACCCTAAGTGTCTGCACCCTAAGTGTCTCTGCTACCTAAGGTACCAGTATTCCTATGAACACAATACCTCTAATCCTTTTAAAAGTCTTATATTCCTCCCTTCAATGGTCAATAAGAAAAAAGCAGCATGTTGCCTAGCAACAATTCTAAAGAGGTCCAATGGCTTCTCACTGGATGGAGTGGAGACTGAGGTGAGAGGGGGTTGGGACTTAAACCCCTCAAAAGACATGGGTGGCGCATGTGTCCCATTTTCCTCTCTTACAATGCTGGGATCTGGCATTGAATGAGGGAAACAGGGCAAGCGACAGGGCCAATATGATGTGTATGGTCACAACAATAGAGTAATGCCATCACCAGTACATTGCTAGAAATCAAATATCTGGCTTTATCCTACAAATGCTAGCTTTACTCTAGGACTAGCTTATCTTATCAGATAAACATCTGATTATATATATGCAATTGAAATTCGGTTTTAATCAAAAGACACAAATGAGGAGTGTACCTGATAGCTGGCATCAGATGAAATTATGCTTATCTTTGCCCTGGAATTGTAAACCTTACCCTTAAACTATGCAAGAAAACTCTGAATGTAACTGTCATACTAGTAATTGTGCATGATCAAGTTGTCATATGAGAAATATCATATGACTAGTATATAGTGTAAATCCAACAAGCTCTTATAAATAGTGTTATTTCCAGTTATCACTGGTTTATTCAGCTTTAGGCAACATGTAAGAAATATCAATCACACAGTTGTTAATATGCAGGTAATTTCCACATACAGTAAATATACAATAGTTCATAGAGTATAATGTTCTGTTCCACTCCACCTGTGAGGTAATAATAATACAATGTCCAGCATAGTTCTAGGTGGGTTCCCACACCTAGCTCCTGACCTGCTGCTTAGAGGAATAATGTAATAAGGAATAATTTTACCCTCTGGTGGATGTCTTGTAGAAGATAGCCTCTGGCCACTAATGATGGAATCCTATGCCTGTCTAGCATAGTTTCACCATAGTGTAGAGGTATAGCAGGTAGCAGGAGATGACTGGAGATGTTACCTCTGGAGCGGTTCTGGAGATTCTGATTTCTAGGAGGTGCAGCCAGGCTATTTGTACCAAATCTTGGCATTGCACCTCAAACTGACTGGAGCCAGTGGCATCTGCCTTACTCTGCAATTGTTTGAGGGGAGTCTTTCATGTGTCACAGGGTGCACAAAGGACCCCCATGGACGCCGCTATGTCCCCCATTGTCCTGGTCGGTTCTGTAACTTCAGACCCTCATATCTCGAAAGTTTACGCCGTTACAACCGCCATTTTGGGCATGCGCGGAGTTGAATATGCCAAGTTACTAATGCCCGCTTGCCGGGCGCGTAACTTGCGCTGGTTTGTCTGTAGCGCATTCGGAGGTTGAATCAGTCTCCATGGCGTAACTTCCTTAATAATAGGAGTAGAGCCTTGATCTTGGGCTCATTTTGACCATCTAATTATGGCCTTTCCATAAATGCTTTGATATTTGACCTAGCTAGAGCAACCGGAAGGTTATGGCATCATGACTTATGTAACCTATTGTTCAGTGTTTGGGTGCTCAGACACCCATGACGGCGTCAGCGGTGCCCAGGCACCCGTGACGGCCGGTTGCATTCACTTATAAGTTAAATTAAATTGTGCAGTGGACCATGAGGTCGGTCTCTTAGACTCTTAAAAGCATTATATTCTGCAGTGGACCATGAGGTCGGACTCTTTGATGTTGTAACCTATGTATCCTTCCCCTAGCTGGTGTGCAGTGGGGCATGAACGCTCACATGGCAGTACAATGTATTAATTTCTTATATATTCTTTGATTAATACAATAATATGTTACAATTTATGGAATAATAAAATGGTATATGATATAACCATGGCCATCTACTATCCTAGCCAGCTTTAAACTGTTATACTCCCATAGGCCTACTGGTTTGTTTGTGTGGGCTGGGGATATGAGAAAGCTGTCAAACAACACATCGACATGCCTTGCGGTAGGCAGCGATTGGACAATATAATCGGTCCTTGCCTTTCAGCCAAGCCGAGCCGGGGCTTTCTGCGTGTCGTACAAGAATAAGTCGTACATTTGATCTTCTGCTTAGTGCTTGCTGTTCCATGTTTTTATTACAGTTCATTTTGTCCCCATGTAATCCGAGGCTAGTATTGTGTGTGGTGAGTGATTCAGGCACTGTGTTTGGAGACTGTGTAGAAAAAAGAATAGGGGTTCTGGTTTATTAATGGTCTGTGTCTAGTAGAGTGGTGTTCGCAGCTTCTGCGAATGAATAAAGATTGGAGCAAGGTCTGAGCAAGAAGAATGTGGAAATGATCCTATCCCTGCAGTGCATGTTACCTGGGCAAGCTTGGACCTCTCACCTTGGCTGATATTATTACCAGGCAAAGCTTGAAACCTGTATTGCAGAGTATAAAATTTAATATGATGGTGATTCGCTACCAAATGTATTAGCTCGCTCTGATGTTCCATTCTTTCTGTTATAATTATGGTGATACACTGAAATCATTCCCCATAACTCAAATCTAATGAGGTTTTGCCTACATTTAGTGTGATGGTACTGCTCTGTTTGATTAGCCTGAAGCATTTCATTACTAACGAAGTGTAATGGTAAAGGATATGGGCATTCGTTAGTTATAAATAGTAGTGTATTGCAGCTGGCAAATTCTGGTCACATGCTCTGCCCATACAAGGGAAAATCAGGTCATGGCATCATGTGGTCGTTGGCCATCGTCATGGGGTTTGATGGAAAAAGGGGAACACAGATAGCGTCTTCCAAACTCTATGAGAACGTGGAAAAAACCTACTGATGCTGTCCCTACGTCAGTCCTTCAGTCGTGTCATCAGTTTAACCAAAGCTAATGAAAACATCTGCCACATTATCAAATGTTCAGGCGGGACTTTTGATGCACATGATTCTTTGATAAGACGAGGGGGGTGTTCAACAGTGTAGTTATTTGAGGTTTACCTACTCACTCTCAGGTGTATTAAAGGTGGAGAATACAGCCATCATGTCCAGATAAAAAAGCATTAACTGAATACATCAAGACCATTAGAAAGGCCCTTCACAGGTGGGCTGCACAGAGGGAAGGCAGGGTTATTAATCAGGAAGGAAGCTTTCATAAATCCCATTAGCCATCTTACTCCTGTCAGGTTATCACCCCCACAGCTGCAGCAACTAGAATATTCAAGTACAAAGGTGATAAATCATACTTTGGGAGAAAGGTAGTCATGTCACCACCAAACTTATTTGGCCACATGGCTGTAATATGTTTCCACTCCCCTATAGACACAGTGTCTTTACTTAGTTTCCCCCTTTCTTGGCCTTTGCCTTAATTATTGCCTCTTCGTCCCCCCTTGCCTCATTTTCCTCCATCTATCATAATTTGTCATACCACTGAAATTCGCACTCACATCCTCTGGATTCTGCATTGTAGCTCCTCACTCATAGAATGTGACATTGTGATGCTCATTACATTCTTTTGCTATGCTTTTTTCATGCTCTATCCCTACAATCTCTACAAACCGAGATGTTAAGCCAACATTAAAAACTGACTGATCAATGTTGACTAAAAGGTTACCAGTGTTAGGTCATTTGTCAGACTTAGAAACCCTTCCAGTATTTCAAAAAAGAGCACCAACCAGAGCAGTTCCTAGAGAATGCAATTCAAAGAGCAGCACACTTTATTGCAGAAGGCAGACCAGATGTAACAACTAACAGAACACAGCCCCAAATCCAGAAAGACTGATGAGCTAGAAAGTACCTTAGACCTCGATGTATTTTTCTGACGCATGCAGGTTGGTACATCTTGGTGGATCTGGCACTTAATACCCAAAGTCTACTGGGCCGCTCTGCCAGATTTTATATAGACTTTGTATGGCTCGTGCGATAGAATCCAAGTGGAGTATGGGTTTAAGACACACATCAGTCCAAAGGAGTGCATAGATCAGGATAATTAACAAGACACATAGTAGCATGTATGCACAACACTGCATGGACAACACTGAGAACAGCATAAAAACAGTACACAGGACAGCACACAAAGCAGCACACATAATACCACAGGGAGAGGGCACAAAGCAGCACACTGAGAAGCCAGAAGTAAGGAACCCACCACGTTTAAGGCTGTGTTTAATTCAACCATAATTAGGTTTATCTTCAGCCCCCTCTGGTCAGAGCCAGCCTAATTATAGAAGCCGCCCTGATGGGTGATGCCTTCAGACAAGGAAATGCCTGCCAGACTGGTGGAGTGGATGGGTGGGGAGGCAGGAGATAAGGAAGTCAGAGATGGGGAGGAGGGATATGGTTGAAAATAGGGACACTATAGGGGGGAGAGTGGGGCATTTATACCTCATTGCATAGCTGAAGAAAAATGGAATTTTGAGGAGAAGAGTGGAGATCAGGGGAATGAGGTAAATAAAGGAGAAAATGGCTAATGGGGCACACAGAAGTGAGGATGGGGATTAAAGAAATTGTCAGACACATGAGAAAGAAAGACATCAGGACTGTGCATAGTGCCCGCTAGTGTCTAGATGATCAGTCTGAGGGGAAGGAGACTGATAGCCCTTTTACTTTTAAAATAAAAGAAACTATAGCCAGACACGAGACAGATGTTGGGTCTATTTATAGTAATTACACATGAGACAGAGAATTTCTGTAATGGGAGTACTTTGTTATTATAATGGCCAAGGTGCTTCAATTACGCCCTTAACTGCACTGCGAAATGACCATTGCGTATGATGCATCAATTCAGTGTTGGTTAGGAGTCTCACTAGCACTGAATTTGTTCAATGTAACTGCAAGCTAGCTTATAGGGCCCTTAAAGGACAAAATGTTTGTCATTAATGTACTCGCAGTCTGTCTCCTGTGTTCCCTTCTCATATCAGTCCTCTTGGCAATTACAAAACGGAACTAGTAATGCACCCAGTGTTCTGGAACAGCAGAAATAATTGGCCAGAGAGAAGATCCTACAATACAAGCACTTATTGAGGCTTGGAGGTTATGTCTGTCTGTGTACTTCTTATTGATCTCCAGGGTCCAGCTGGGGGGGGGGAGTCTCTTAAAGTAGCTCTTCCCTTTTCACATTTTCTAAACCATACTTAAATGGTTCCAGACTCTACTTAGATATGTCTCAGTGGATGGTTGGTCATTTAGTGTTAGTCATAGTTCATCTGAAGTTAAAAAATGTGTGCAATGGCCCGTCTACATGCAGTCCAGTTTTGTAGTGTAAAGGCAATTGATTCTGTGTTGTAAATACTTTTGTAACATAACTCTACTTTTGTGAGCCCCTTTACACAAGAAAATGACATGATTCTATTGCACAAAGGCAATTTAAATTGATTTTGTAGCGTAAATGCCCGGAGCAAGCTGTGTCCCGGATACTGATCCTTTAAAAGGTCTGACAGATGATATGTTTTATAATGGAGCTGACGCCTACCCCAATGCTGGGGTTTTGGACATGTTGCCATGGTGTTACTTAATGCACGTAATGTTCCAACACTATAGTGCCGTCAATATCGGAAACATCTAATGGGTAGGCACATAAGAGGTAAATGTAATATGATAGCTCTCCTTATTTATTTTGCGATTTGACCTTGGTCAATGTGTATAGCAAAATGTTTTGGTTTAATCGATCAGAAAATAGGTGAAATAAATATAGATCTTGCCTGGTGGAAAGCATATTATGCGGTAAGTGATGAGAAATTTGGGATAGTGATCTGCCTACATGTATACATATAGAATATCATATTTGTTTCTTCTCGATATTGAAACTCAACCAGGAACTGAATTCTGTATGCTGACATCTCCCTTTTTTAAAGAGAGAGAGAGGGAGAGAGAGGGGGTGGGGATGGAAAAATCACTCAAGAGAAAAAGAAAGAAAAAGAAATGGTACCTCCAACTCAAATTAACGCTCCAATATTTCGATATCCATAATCTATTAAAACAACGTTTCCAAGTCAAATTGTGGACAGATGAGGGGAAAGGGTCCTCCGAGGTTGAATATGAAATTCAAAATTGATGTCATCAGCTTTAAAATGAGATATAACAGATAGCCCTTCTATTGCTTCACGAAAATGGAATGACATGACTCTATCAATGCAGCCAATAAGCTCTATCATTCATTGTTTTAATTAAATCAGGCATCTAATTAGCATAATGATTTAAATAATCAATTCAAAAATGACCATCTCCGTCCATACATCTGGGCATAGCTTTGGAGCTAGAAATGGTATCTTTATAATAATAAATGCTTTTTGCAGCCTATGAATCTCCATGAATCATTCTATCAGTTGACATTATTTTTTTTCTATTTGGAATATAATTTTGGTTGTCATGGCAACACATTTCTCTGAAAACCCTCATTTAGGCCTTGTTTTGGATTCAAAACGTTCCATTTACATTCCAAATATATAGGAAATAGAACATTTTTGAGAAAACCACCTTTTTTTTGTGTAAAAAATTACATAAAAGCTATTTTTGGTCTATTTTTCACATTTTTAGCCTCTGTAGCTCCCCTAGTGGCCAAATCCAGTACTAAAAATCCCGCAGGGAGGGCCCTTTCCACTCATCTGCCCACAATTAGGCAAAAACGATAAAGAGTTGACAGGTCCTGGTCACCCTGGTAATTGATTTGAAATCCATAAATTGGTATCAAATATTTTTGTAACAATCCTCATCATCTTCTTTTGGCCGCCTATTACAATGCCAACTTGTCTTGTTCATGAATATCTAGGTCAGACAGAGCTGCTCTAGGCCCCCGGTAAACTGCTCCCAGTCTAAAATAGACTCACAAGGAAATAATGGCATGGTTATTGACTAATGGGTGTGCCATAGCAGTCAGTTGATCAAATCTATTATTGCAGCATTGGCGGGGAAAACCTGTTGTTGAGGGAAAAGAGGATTGGGATGTGAAGGTGGATAAGAAATCATGTGGCGGACAATTGGTGGTTGATAGGCATAGCCAGTATTTATTGAGAGGGAGATATCCGACTACGCCTTGGGACAGGGGGTAGATGTACACAGAGAAAAGAACACTGATCGCTTTGACACATACTGCACAGGTCACAATTTGTCTCCCAGATGACATGGATGAAGGCATGTCAAATGAGGGTTGACCCTCTCATATTTGGTTCGTCAACTCCATTTGACATGCATAATGAAGACACGTCACATATTTCTGATCCATTCACCTGAGTGCTAGGTAATACTGTGAGACAATTATGTAAGGGTCAAGAGCAGTCAATAACTATGTACCAATGGTTCAATCAAGGGAGGCCTATAATAGAAGGCAGGGGATATCATAGTCCCACAGGCCTGCAACACTAAGGCACCTTTTCCTATCTACAGAACTCCTACTTGACTGAGGACCTCTATGCAGTCCATAAGACAAGGGCATGGAGGTGCATGGCAATGCCATATGTCTCCCTGTACTGTAGATACTGAGATTATAGATTGTGGGTTAGAATACAGTCCTTTGGTATTTTCACTGACCCACACATAAGGTGTCTAACCACTCCAGTTGGAGTATTCAGGATGGTGGGTCTCTATTTTGATATTCAATAACAAATGCAGATTTAACAACGAAATAGAATTCACTACCATTCATTGATAGTATTTACAGACCTTAGTGATCTATTCTTCATGAAAACAAAATGACACAGATACATCAAATGTCTCAAGTGTTGGTAGTACTTCTTGGTAGTGATTAGTCCTGGTACCAAAATGGTTGTTTGCTCCATCTAGTGGAATATCCTAGAACAATTATGTATGTCAAACCATCACATGTCAAGTGCCTTCGACATGGCCGTGACCCTAGTCAACTCACAGATGACATGGCATTTTAAGGCATGTCAAATCATATGAGGATTACTGTGTGCTACAGTTGTCATGGTGACATATGTGCACATGTCCCAATGACGTGTGCTGTCTGTGTCAAATCAAGTTGACATGGGTATACATGTCACTTTGTCAGGAAGAATTTTCTCAGTGTAGCTGGATGATCACACTGCAATACACCACTGCACCTTTTATCAGGATATCCTTCAACCCCTTCAAAATTATGTCTTTTCCCAGCATAATGGAGAATGCATCACTGGCAGGTTGAAAGATGATGAAAAAATGTATTGGTAAGCCTAACCATTTAACATGATCTACAGTGCAATACTGGGGTACACATCGTGCTGACCTTTAAGGAAAGCATCTGCCAGATATGATTGTCTTGATGCACGCAAATGCAATGCACAATGTACTATTCAAAGATTCATCTAGCATCATTAGCAGTATCATGTGGTTCAGATAGCATCTGATACAGCAGGCCCAGCTGGATGGCTTATAAATATAGTATATAGATATAATTGGTTCATAATCTCTGGTTCATAACTGTCCCAGTGCTGCACATAGATACAATACTATGCTAGAACGGCTACACTACGGCTACATCATATGGTGAAATTTCCAAATACATGTAGCTTTGAAAATAAATCCAGCAGGGACATGGGCGTGGAAAGCAGGGAAGACAGGGGGGACATGTCCCCCCCCCACTTTTGCCCAAATCCTCAAAAGGTCAAAACTAAAAGGTCAAGCAAAGGGATGTCAAAAATTGCAGAAAACCCCCCTGGTCCCACCCACTCTGCAACTGCTTCCCACGCCCCTGGGGGAGATTGATTAACTAATTGGGTATTGATAATCAAGAATTATATAGTTTTTTAGAGCATTTGAGTTATTCCATTCAACATCAGATAGTCGGTATTTCATATCTTTTTGGACATACCTTTGACAGAACTAAGAAATCAAGGTAGAATTAGGAAATGTCATCATCATCTTCTCAATACATGCACAGAAAGCACAACATGATACAACCAATGTGAGTTTGTTTAGAACCTAAAATAGGAGTAAAAGGCCAAAGGGAAGCATGTGGTTTTAGCTCTACCTGTGCACAGGTGTGAGCATCTAGAGGTCAGGCTCTACTTCTGTTAAGACAAACTTAAACTAATGGTGGCAATAGTTAGACCACTTCTTTCAGCCAGGCCACCACTCTCCCAACCACAGCCACCACCAGCACGGCCAGCCCAAAATACAGGTTTGATTCTTGTAACCCGGAGGAAGCCAGTTTTAGGTGATGCAGGATCCACAAGCTTTCTTTCTCCTATTTCTTTTAAGGACATTATGAATTCTTGTGTAGTTCAATATTCTATAGGATCTCTTCAGAAGGTCATAAATTTAATATCATGAATAGTTATTGAAGTGAAGGTTGGTATGCACACATAGGTCTACAGAGGTGTCCTTGCTCACCCAACAAATTGAGGCTACTAATTTGGCTTTCCTATTCAATTCCCATATTTGATGGAGGCATGAATGAGAAAGTAATTAGCAATACGTGGGATAAGTACTAGGACGTGGGGGAATAGCAATGTACTCCAATGTGTGGTAGTCCACAGCTCTCTATACTTCAGCAAAATGAGATAGAATGCTTTAAAATCTGCATATTGATACCTACCATAGATTATGGTACTTGAAACACGCCTTTTTGTGAACCTCACCATTACCCAGCTGCATGTCACCTGACCTATCACGTCGTCTGAGAGGTCACGTGACCCATCCAGGCATGCCAGGACGTCTTTTGGGTTCTGTAAATGTCAGCTTCGCCAATTGAAGCAAACGGAAAGGAAAAAGGGACTTCAATCGGAAAATACCACCAACCCATTCAGATCTCTCTGTGCTGATTAGAGCTGAACTGATTTGTGGAGTAGATGAAAGGGAAAGAAGTCTTTGAACAGAAAGGGAAAAGTGATTATAAGTTGGGTAATTAGTGTATTAAAGCGGTTCTACACTGTAAGAAGTAGGCAAGGTTATTTTACAACAAAATCCATTGGCAACTTTTGTTCCAGTACCTTTTGCTGTAAATCACTGTAATTTGACAGAATCACTGTAATTTGACAGAACAATTCAGAGTAATCATACAGTAACAGTCACTGTGATCATACAGGAAGATCAATCAGTCCTACAGAAACATATGCTGTAAATTAACAGCAAAATGTATTGTAAAATTACAGGGAAATGTTTTGTAAATAAACAGCAACATTTTCTGTTAATAGACGACAAATTCTCCTATAAATGAACAATAAAATATACTGTTAATTTACAGAAACCTTTGCTGGCAACTGAGGTTCCAGCAACTATTGCTGTAAAATTACAGAAACTCTAATTGTAGAATTACAGCAAGGGGTTCTGTTAATCAAGAAAAAATGTATTGTATATACAGGTATGTTATAAAAGACACTGCTATCTATGCTGCTATCGGGGTCAGTTCATGGTAATCGTCCCCATAATATCATTTATGTGTGTGCTCCATGCATGCATTGATACTATAAACCATGCATGCCTAATGAAGACAAAACTGTCTCCAATCCCAATGAAGTGAGGCACTATTGAGGGTAAGAGAAGTAAAGAACCATCTCACCCAAACCATTTCATGGTCATTCAGTTTTCACACTGAAATAGCCTAAAGGCAGGTAGGCATATGTTAGCTTCAACCTTAGAGTCCAGGGACTTGTATTTCAGATTTAGACACAGTTATGGTGTCATGTATGCATATTATTGGTTGTTTCTAGTTTCTTCTCAGGTAACCTTGTACAATATCATTGGTGTACATTGCTAGATTGAACCTGTTGAGGTTATCATCATATTGCAGTTCATTATTAAGCCCTGGGGAAGATATTGGATTCAGGTGTGCAATATAAGACTTTACATACTACACATATGGTATACTACTGGCCTCCAGTGAAGGAAAGTACATGTAAGGTTATTTTGGTAAACCCTTTGAAGGGCCACTGGGGTGAATGGCTGGCCTAGGGCAAACTGCACCCAGAGTAATTATACAGGATCACTCACTGTACACATATATCTACACCTGCAAACCCTTGGTATTACAGTAAGAGTCACAGTATTTGAAAGTACAGCACTTTCCCCTGTGAGCTTATAAGAGACAGCTCTGTTATAAAACATAAACTTCTTACAGTGTAATTAGATGCTCTGACCTATAAAGCCAAGAAGTGAATGTGTCCTATTCAGAGAGTATTAACAATAGCAGCATTTTGTGACATGAAGTTGTTCCTTAAACCTTTATAAAAATGCATGATCGAGCAGTTATGGACTCATCCACCTCCTGATTCTTTCAGGGTTATGCATTACTATATCTTTCGTTCTAATTTTGATAGTTGAAAGGCGAATTCCTTGAGCTGTCACACAACTCTCATTAGCCTATATATGCTGCTGAGGGATAATTCCGGTCGGCATGCATTTAAACTAGCCCTTATTCATTTTACATACTGTACACAATAGTATAATACATTTAAATTGGATGGGCAATGCCATTAATGATATAAAGTCTTTAGAATGGAAAAGTTTTATCATTGATTTAATTTCACATTGCCAGCAAGGATAGTCGCTTTTGGCCAGCGTCGTGTAAAGGAGCTTTTAAGTCTTTGATAATCGTTATTTATCCTATTACACCAGCCTCAAGACACATTAGAGAGTGTATTAACAGATTATCTCATGACGTCAGTACACTTTAAACAATGTTATAATCATGCTCTACATGATTATCTGAATTCAGATCTCTCTGTGCTGATTAGAGCTGAACTGATTTGTGGAGTAGATGAAAGGGAAAGAAGTCTTTGAACAGAAAGGGAAAAGTGATTATAAGTTGGGTAATTAGTGTATTAAAGCGGTTCTACACTGTAAGAAGTAGGCAAGGTTATTTTACAGCAAAATCCATTGGCAACTTTTGTTCCAGTACCTTTTGCTGTAAATCACTGTAATTTGACAGAATCACTGTAATTTGACAGAACAATTCAGAGTAATCATACAGTAACAGTCACTGTGATCATACAGGAAGATCAATCAGTCCTACAGAAACATATGCTGTAAATTAACAGCAAAATGTATTGTAAAATTACAGGGAAATGTTTTGTAAATAAACAGCAACATTTTCTGTTAATAGACGACAAATTCTCCTATAAATGAACAATAAAATATACTGTTAATTTACAGAAACCTTTGCTGGCAACTGAGGTTCCAGCAACTATTGCTGTAAAATTACAGAAACTCTAATTGTAGAATTACAGCAAGGGGTTCTGTTAATCAAGAAAAAATGTATTGTATATACAGGTATGTTATAAAAGACACTCCTATCTATGCTGCTATCGGGGTCAGTTCATGGTAATCATCCCCATAATATCATTTATGTGTGTGTTCCATGCATGCATTGATACTATAAACCATGCATGCCTAATGAAGACAAAACTGTCTCCAATCCCAATGAAGTGAGGCACTATTGAGGGTAAGAGAAGTAAAGAACCATCTCACCCAAACCATTTCATGGTCATTCAGTTTTAACACTGAAATAGCCTAAAGGCAGGTAGGCATATATGTATGTTAGCTTCGACCTTAGAGTCCAGGGACTTGTATTTCAGATTTAGACACAGTTATGGTGTCATGTATGCATATTATTGGTTGTTTCTAGTTTCTTCTCAGGTAACCTTGTACAATATCATTGGTGCACATTGCTAGATTGAACCTGTTGAGGTTATCATCATATTGCAGTTCATTATTAAGCCCTGGGGAAGATATTGGATTCAGGTGTGCAATATAAGACTTTACATACTACACATATGGTATACTACTGGCCTCCAGTGGGGGAAAGTACATGTAAGGTTATTTTGGTAAACCCTTTGAAGGGCCACTGGGGTGAATGGCTGGCCTAGGGCATACTGCACCCAGAGTAATTATACAGGATCACTCACTGTACACATATATCTACACCTGCAAACCCTTGGTATTACAGTAAGAGTCACAGTATTTGAGAGTACAGCACTTTCCCCTGTGAGCTTACAAGAGACAGCTCTGTTATAAAACATAAACTTCTTACAGTGTAATTAGATGCTCTGACCTATAAAGCCAAGAAGTGAATGTGTCCTATTCAGAGAGTATTAAGAATAGCAGCATTTTGTGACATGAAGTTGTTCCTTAAACCTGTATAAAAATGCATGATCGAGCAGTTATGGACTCATCCACCTCCTGATTCTTTCAGGGTTATGCATTACTATATCTTTCGTTCTAATTTTGATAGTTGAAAGGCGAATTCCTTGAGCTGTCACACAACTCTCATTAGCCTATATATGCTGCTGAGGGATAATTCCGGTCGGCATGCATTTAAACTAGCCCTTATTCATTTTACATACTGTACACAATAGTATAATACATTTAAATTGGATGGGCAATGCCATTAATGATATAAAGTCTTTAGAATGGAAAAGTTTTATCATTGATTTAATTTCACATTGCCAGCAAGGATAGTCGCTTTTGGCCAGCGTCGTGTAAAGGAGCTTTTAAGTCTTTGATAATCGTTATTTATCCTATTACACCAGCCTCAAGACACATTAGAGAGTGTATTAACAGATTATCTCATGACGTCAGTACACTTTAAACAATGTTATAATCATGCTCTACATGATTATCTGAATTCAGTTCACTCCAGTCTCATTTGTTGCTTTATTATGCTTTTGTTTTTGAATTTCGAATTTAATTTTCGCTCCATAGACCTCTCTCTATCCATTGTAGAGCACTGTTTACTCGCTCCCTTTCCACTGTTTCTGTTGGGCCGAATACAGTATGGTGACGAATGGATATTTTCATATGGTTGCTCTGAAAAAATATAATAAATCTAAACACTTTTGCTTTTTTGTACAAACGTCAGTTATATAGGCACCATGTATCTGGTTACGGCAAATTACAATTGGGTTGAAAAATATCATGCCAAAGGAACTCCTATTGAATAAGTATAGCCGATCATACAGTAAATGTAGGCACTTCATAGATGGTGGCCCCTGATTGGTCTAAATAAATTGTGATTCACTGGCCTTATGGTTAGGCACTGTTGGGTGGCCTTGAAAAAATAGTGACCACTGTAAAATTATTAGCAGAATAGGTTAAAATAAGGGTAGGTATGCATGCAGGCCAATAGAAAGAAAAACTGGATTGGTCAAACCTATATATTTTTTTCATCTCAGATTAAGGATAAAACATGTTTCTAAAGATTTCTGGTCATTTTGAATGTTTTGAATCATCGTAGACGGGTTTTATCTGGGGTTGAGCTATAATAAATTATAGTGAGAAATGTTTTGGTGGTCCGAGACCTCAAGAGTCGGTCTTTCTTTAAACAAGGGTGGTACAGCGTTGATTTAGAATGGTAAATATGATGCCTAACTTCCCTATCTTTATTGTATTTCTAATATTAAGTTATTACCGTTCATAGTACCACAGCTGGACGTGCATATAATGGTTCATTGATATTGCATCAGCACTAAGGACGTGAATGGTACAGGGGTCATGTTACGTGATCTACTGCTCACACTTAATGTCACTAGATACAGTTTATAGCAACAATTTGAGCCCAGAGGGACCTTATCCTTCCCTTACACAGGGAACGCACAATCTTGCCACCAGTAACACTATTTCTGTGTACAATAGAGCTACGTCATGCCATCTGCCCTCAGTTTCCTTCTTGCTACGTGTCTGGTTTGACCTTCGTCTTGGACTCTGTTTCATTATTCCTCAAAGCCCTTTGTCTTACGAGTCATGTCCCACCTTTCGGACTGCCTCCTTTTGCTGTTCTATTCTCTTTCCCTTCAGTGTTTCTCAACAGCCCGCTGACATTTGTCCTCTTTGTCTCTTTTCTGTCTCTGTTTCCCTCTGTCTCTGTCTCCCTCTGATTTTCTCTTTGTGCTTCTCTCTTTAAAATGCAGACCAACTTCCTATGCATATTCATTCCTCCTTCCAACACCCATATGCCTCACCTGTGCATTGCACCTCCATTTATAGTAGTTATTTCCTCAAAGTCACCTACACCACTCCTCTCCTAGAATATTTTTATGTTTGCCCCCGCCCCACGTTATCCCTCTGTACCCCACCCCAACACACACACCTGTCAGCTTCCCCTTCACTTCTGCACACCCATGCCCACATCACACCACCAGACAGCACCAAACCCTTTAATCCGTGCAAAGGTGACAAAAATCACCACCTAGCGCCACCTCAGCCCTTGGTGGTGTAATCATGAATCACGACCTGTGGGGCAGCCTGCTTCCGGCCCACCCTTTGGTGGCATCTCCCATGACCCCGAGAGGTCCAGGTCACCTGAAAAGACATGATAGGCTGTGATGGGAGCATTGAGCCAAGGGGGGATGTGGAGGGCGGGGGTGGGGGCTGGTAAGAGAAATAGTGGGAGGTGCAATTCCTTGTATGTATTTAGAGAGGCAGCTTTATTTCTAAAGTAAGTACTAGAATTATTTGATGGAAGTTATTGGATATCAGCAGCTATGATCATCAATCTGTTGAAAGATGATAGATGGAAAAAACGGTGAAAATGAAATGCCTAAAGAATAACAGCCACAAAATCAAAGAGACTGTTTTTAGGCATACGTGGAAATCCTCTCAAGGCAAAACCCTGAATTGTAGGCACAACCACGCACCCCATTTCTCTTATTTCCGGTTAGAGCTGTTCAGGCATGCGCATACCTGCTATAGGTAAATATGGCGACCTGGCAGTCAGTGGGGACAGTGTCCGCCTAGATAGGCTAGGTAGAATTCGCTGAGTATGCAAAGGTCAGAGGCTACACCATAAGTTGAAGGTTAGGCTTTGTTGAAAGCCACTGTTTCAGAGCCCATGGACTATCTTAGTATGATTGAGCATACTGGCAATGCCCACACATATGTCATTTAGGTGTTCATAGGTACACATGTGCTTCATCATTCCTTCCAAATATGTAGTTATGTGAAATTGGGTCATTTCTATTTGACATAAATTTGCATACAATGGAAAGTCTTTCAGCAACTAACTTTAGGCCTAACGTCAAGTTGCTTCTTCATTCAATAAAGCAGGAAAAGCGATGATGTGAAATCTGCAAAGTTGTGCTAACAGTGAAATCATTGCGATGCGATGCCTCAAAAACCACCAACCTTGCTATAGCAAAGTAGATAAAGACAGATAAAAGGTAAAATACAGAACTTGTGCCATATTTTTTGTCAGTCTGTAGGGTCTGATAACAATACTATTATTTTTAATGATAGCAACATAAGATTTTTGAACCTTCACATGCCATAAGCCTTTAGGTTGTATTAGGCCTATAGACAGCCCGAAATAATGCACACCATTTACCTTTATATATACACTTGAAAGAAAATAACCATATCGAACAGATTCCAGAAAGCCCTGCAAGTCTGACAACCCATAACCCTGCAAAAAGGCTACCACCCACCCACACCCTTGAGAAGATGGATGTGTTAGAATGGTAGAGCAGAGCCCTCATGAAGTACCCCCTGTCTCCTTGATCAGAGTGAGTGGGTAATTAGTCAGAGTTATCAGTGTCCAGCTGACTGACCAATAGAGACAGGTCATCAACACCACACTACTCAACCTACACCATCCCTGGCCTAGAGAAAGCCTGGAAAATGGGGCACTGTAAAAATTAACTGTTGAATATACCAGAGATCCTCGTAAAAAATGAAGAGTGAACCACCGTAATTGTATAGCAGTCAACCAGTGTAGTTTTTGTCATGGAGCCCCACGTGGCAGTATGGTAGTACAATGAATCTCTGTGAAAATAACAACGGATTTCTGGCAACTTTGGGACAAAGATTCCTTCATTATTTCGACGATATTTTTACAGTGCGTTGTTCAAAGGGTCTGAATCTGAATATTAGCAATTTTAATCAGCAGCATCCCTAGCCAAGAGAAAAAGAGAGTTGAAAAGTTTAAGTGCACTTGTTACCTTTAAAGAGGAGCTCTACTTGATAACCTCTCTTTTTTCCCCTTTTTTTCTGAATCAAAAGACTGAGGAACTATAATGAATATACATTAGAGACAAGGAGTGAGTTCAAAGTGAGAAATTGGGTGCTGTATATTGGGTCATAAACATTCACATAGCACGGCTAGAAGGTTATAAGCCTTTTACAAAGAACCAATTAATAAGATTCGGATTTCAATATAAAAAAATGCTTGGTGTAAGCACTGCGTTCAGGTGACATTTTCCTTAGGCTTAGTACTTAGAGTATTCTGTTCCTTTGGATGCCCCTGTCTTTAGTTAGGCCATGTTTCCCTCATTTTGTGACAGCACTTCGGATGTTTCTAGAACTGCTTGGTTAAATGTCTGTACTTGCTGTTGTGCAGATATTTCCAGGCCATGGTGAAATGGATTTCCCAGACTTTTTAAGAGTACTAAGTAAAGTTAGAGAGTGGTGTCTTCCTCATCTGTGCCTGTCCCTCTCTGTCTTTTCCTGTCCAACTGGATGTCATTGCCTCTGTCACTGTCTGACCCTCTCTCTCGCTCTCTCTCTCTTTCTCCCTTTCTGTAACTGTCTGTCTGGCTCTCTCTCTCTCTCTCTCTCTCTCTCTCTCTCTCTCTCTCGCTTTGCCTCTATCTATCTATCTCCCTCCCTCATACTTTCCATCTCAGGACTATAGCGTCCCATACCACGTCACTATACATGCCTCTTACCCTCTGCCCCTCCACTTCCTTTAGAGCGAGCATTCCTCATCAGTCCTTGCTGAACCCAAGCCTCGGTATTCGCCTTAAAGAGCAGGTCTCCCATCTCCAGGCGATCTGCTCATTATTGTGGGTAATACCTGTCAGCAGCCAGCCAGCAAGTATGGTTTATGCATGGGCCATTCAGATCATCCTTTTTGCCTATCTGCTTGCACCTATTAAGAGCACGGCAGCAGTCTCCCAGATAAAGGCTACACCACCCTGCCACCTAACGGCGGCAAGGTTAAGCTGGAAGGAACTCCGCCATCATGGATACGTAACCATAGCAACCATCACAGCTGATGGGCGATAATAAGAGAGAACAACAGTTAATGGCTGGCTATTGGCGTTAATAGGGGATTTAGGGAAGAGGGAGCAGTCATTTTAGAATTTATTGTTTTCTGAAGGTCACAATTGACATTTTCACTGCCTTCAGGGAAGTCAGTCACTCAAAGTCAATAAATATAAATCAAGTAGTCAATTTAAGTACTCAGTCTAAAATCGCTTCAGGCAGTTAACATCAATAAAGTGATGACGTGGAAGACTAATAGTTAAATCTAAGGTTATGGAAATAGACCTTTCATTTCATACGCCATAATGGAGCTCCCATAGTCAAGTACTGAGAGATTTGGACTGTTGAATTGGTCTTTGATAAGCCACTCTCTCACATTTATATCACACGATTTCCAAGAGGGAGAACTCTAGCTCACACTTCCTTGCATATTGTCCTAAATTGCACAGTATTCCCTTTAACTTTCCATTTGTATATCCATCTGCCTACTTCATTTATGCAATCATTCATTCACATCCCCACCTTCTTTTTTTCTAAAAGAAAAGTGATCTCTATCTCCCTCTCTCCCTTCCTCCCTCCCTCTAAAGAATATTATCTCAGTGGGTGAAGCTCTCTGCACCAGCTGCTCTATATGGTTTCATTATCTAGTGAATGTTAGTATTGCATTTTCTTATCCTTTCCCAATAGTTTTTTTTTTCTATTCCTCCATCACTGAAAATAACATGTCTATATAAAATGCCATCACCCATCCTCTCCAAGCATTATCCATATTCTCCAGCCACAGATATTCCCATCATGCAGACCAAAGCACACCTTTTCCTAGTCACATCCATCATTGCATTCCTGATAGGATCCTAAATATGCCACCCAGGTAGCCATAACCCCTGAGGGCATTTAGCTAGGGGCCTGGGCGTCACGGAGGTGCCCCTACTTGAAGGGGTAAACAGACCTACAGGCTGATCAGACAGCTTTTCAGATCCTCCTGGATCTTAGGATTGGGTGGTGGTAGAGCTGTGGACAGTGTGGATGTAAGGGGGGATTCACCAGCCCTTGAGCAGCCAGAGATCCACCCATTCACATCCTCCATAACCTCAGTGACACCCACCACAGCCCTGGGTGACCCCTGTCTATGCCAAACATATTCAAAGTCAGTACAGTCCCTGTGCACGTCACCCTCTCAACCTATCCTGTCATCGACCATTTTGTCGTCTACTTTCTACCATTCTATGCATATACTGTGATGATTTATTTCTACTCTTTATTCTTGCCATGCTTTTCCCTTTCTATCACCTTTGCCACATCCTGTCCATTATTTTCCTCTATCTCCCCTCTTCTTTCATTCCTCTCTACATCTCAATTCCCCCCTCTTACTATTCTATATCTAGGTCCTTTCATGAATTGCCTCTTCTTCTCCCACTCACATATCCTCTTCCCTTTCTCTTCCACAGTCCCTCTTCTATATCTATTCTTGCCTGGTCTTCTCTTCACGTGTATCTCTTATCCCCTTTACACGCTGAAGCTCCCCTCCTATCCACACTTCTCCATCCCTTGCTTTGAACCTCATGTCACACCCCAAACCAGCAAACCCCCTACTCCTACCAACACCCCTATTCACCCCGTCCATCTCCTCTACGGACCTATTGCTGGGAGGTAATTAAGGGTCGGAAAAGCCTCTTATTCTATATGAGTCCTTTGGCTGAAGTGTGCGCTGAGCTATATGGGGGGTGGAGGGGTTAGGACAGTACATCTGAAGTGAGGTAAGGAGCTAGGGATGCCAGTCCTTAGTGAATTATGTCAATTCCAGCGCCTTCGGCGCTGGCATAGTGTTAACAGTCAGACAGCCCACATAACTATAAAGCCTTAGGGACACCCTGTGTCTCACTCCTACACCCATGGTACATCCTGCCTCTCACTCCTACACCCTCTGCCCACCCTGTGTCTCACTCCTACACCCATGGTACATCCTGCCCCGGGATCCTGCCTCTCACGCCGACCCTGTGTCGCACTCCTACACCCCAGCCCACCCTGTATCTCACTCCTACACCCTTCACCCACTCTGTGTCTCACACCAATACCCACAACCTGCATCTCACTCTTACACCCTCCGCCCACCCTGTGTCGCACTCCTACACCCCACTCCTACAAACAACATGGCCCAAAAAACCTAAGGAAAATTGGCCGAAAAACGTAAATAGGGGCCTAAAATCGGCTGAAAAACGGCCAATTAATACTCAGAGTCTTAGTGACAATTCAATTGTCACTGACACTCTACACACCAGACTCATAGACAGCTTTAGAAAATGACCACTGCCTGTCAATTCAATCATCACTGACAGTCAGTGAAACTGTTAGCCACACATATGTCAGCCTGTAAACTATATAGAGACTGAAATATGTCAACAAACTTAAGTCACTCAGTGACAGTGTCAGGTCGTCTCTGACAGTGTGAGTGTCTTAGCACACATCCGTGACATTGTCAGGTCGTCTCTGACAGTGTGAGTGTCTTAGCACACATCAGTGACAGTGTCAGGTCGTCTCTGACAGTGTAAGTGTCTTAGCACACATCAGTGACAGTGTCAGGTCATCTCTGAAAGAGTGTGAGTGTCTTGGCACACGTTAGTGACAGTGTTAGATCGTTACTGGGCCAAAAATGTAAACAAACTCAGCCAAAAAACGTAAACAAACTCGGCCAAAAAATGTAAACAAACTCGTCATGATGCACCTAAAACTTCAGTTTGAGACATCTAATCAAAATTCTGAAGTGACAGAATGTTTTTAAATGCTTTTTCACCCCCTGACAGCAATTATTTGCCGCTTTTGTGCCGAGTTTTTAGAATCATTTTTCGGCCATGTTTTTTTCCCACAATATATGATGGGAAACCATAGCCTGATTCCAAACATGGTTGATTCTAAGCTACATTACAATCTTCACAAAGCTCTTTCCCCATGTGCGACTTGGTGCCAGCATACAGGCTTATTATGTAACACCTAGCTTGTGACGTCACACTTTGCACCATAACTTTAAAAGTATAGTGTAACTAGGAATATTGCTACTTCCACTGTGACGTCATTATTGATGTACCAAAAGTCCATATGGAATTGTTGGTCGTAGTTCCGCAGGGTGGAGTCGTTTTTGGTGAACTATGGAGGGGGATAGAACGTGAATCCTTATCTATGAATGTTTTGGGAGGTTGGGGAGCAATATGACGAGGTTAAAAAAAACACCCTTTCTTTTTTCTCGAAAGGAATCCTTTACAATTAGGCCCTACCTTAGATTAAAACAGTGTCACAAAAAGGAGCTCGCACCTTTGAGAATTTCGTTAAACACTTAGCTGGCACTGTTCAAATCTACTAAAGATTTTTTTTCTGGTGGATGAACGGCTCCTACTGGTGGTGAGAGGAGCGCCGAATATCTATCACCTTTCCAAGGTAGCCTATGACAGACTTAGGGTGACCAGCAAAGTGTCCCTTGCTGGATGTAAAAGAGCACTAGGGGGCTATTTGCCATTGGACGACGGGAATTCCACCAGATGTCTAGTTCTTTCTCTGGTCAATAGGTGGCGCCAGTAGGTGTGTAAAGGGGCCTTTGTCTGGTGTGACTAGTCTGGCTTCTTGTTGGTAAATACAGGGACCTACTGCTTCTCCTAATGGGGTGATTATGGTAATACCATAAGCCATATAGACAGTCATATATTTACTTCATGTCATATGTACTCTACTTTTGGGCCGATCTGGTGTCCTTTCCCTAAGCCCGTTAAAGACAGCATGATGTAGCTATGCTTTGAATGCAATCCCTATGATTGATCATATTACAGAGATGCTATAATAAAGCATATGGCAGATGATATAAAAGAGAATTTTACCCAGTGGTCAGCTTGGTGTTGGAGTACCACTGTATCAGTGCAACAGTGTTTCCTGATTAGTACATTTATACATAGTACATGTATGCATTCTTATTAATTTGACTTTTTTCTTATGTATTTATTTTTGTTTTTTTACTCTTTTTCCCTTTTTATTCTGATTCTACTTTTTTGTAGCGTAAGCAGGAGAGCTTCCTGTTCGATTTACAATAGAGTTGGACAGAGGCATAGCCAATCAACATTGGTTTACTACTGATGACACCAATGGTTGAGGAGTGGTGTTCAGGCCCTGCCATTTTGGTAAAGGGACGTGTGCTTTTTTTGTGTGTTTTTTTTTTTCTTGCTTTTATATTTTTTGTTTTCAAAGTATAAAATATTTGTCCACTAAGTGGGTACACGATGTCGTGACAGATTTATCCTTTGTACATCTGCAAGATACACGCGAAGACTGGACCAACAGGACATCCTATTAAGCATATGTGACCTGCACTGGTAGAAGGGGACTTAGTATCCCCTGCACTAAGACCTTTTTGCAGATTGTGTCACAATTTTTGTACAATAGCCCACTGGATCTACATGAAAATATGACAGAAGTTTCTCTTGCTTTTATCAGAGGCATTATCCAGAAGGTTCCCATGCAGACACAATGTGTATTCATACACCTGTCCTGCCTGAGGTCTAACTGATATCACAATACCTCTTTATCAAACAGCCTATCAATGGATAACTATTCCATTAACATTGTATAAGCTGCATTAGTGTGATTAATACATGCCATTCTAAAGAGGTTTCCTATTACTACCATAAGGCTCATTCTCATCTTAGCTATCTATGTAGCTGTATATATGGTATTTCATTATACATGCACCACACATTATATATGACAAGTACATGCTATTGGCTTGCTTAACGACCCAGACAATTACCCATTTGCATACATACTGCTTATCTAACTCGTGTCTCAATATAAAGACCAAAGCTTGGTGATTACTGGCATGGAAGATGGGAGCAATTACATGGTTTTGGGACAGCACCCTATCATATAAATTATGATTAATATCTGAAAGCCATCTCCTAATCTCGTGTCTTCTTTTTTTCTGTAAAATGTGCGTTCAATTCCAGCCTATATTGTGCCGAGCCCGTGTGCCATTTAATGGCCTGTGTTCAGGAGGGCCCCTCACCATTTGAATATGAATAATAATGGCGTTATATCAAGATGCCATGTCTGAGTCTCATTTCCATGCAAGGTCATTCTAGCACCACCCCATCAGGTCTACTCTGAATGATGCTGACTATAGCAGCTTGTGGTTTCAGATCTCCTCCTTAGGTGACGCTGTGTAAGTGGTAACAGCCTTCCTGATCCGCTTTACCTATTTACCCCTATTATCACCCACATCAACTCAGCAACGCCATCTTTTGGGATAATGAGATGGAAAAGGAAATAATTGTATTGCACCCTTACTGCATGGGATAAGTCAAGTCCCATATGTGTATTGATATTTGTCTCATCCTTAATCCAAATAGTATTCCAACCACGTTTTTCATATTTTATATCAGAATATCGGCCCAGTATGAAAGAAACCTTCTTGGGCGCATAAATTCTCCTGCCGTAACACCTTGGGTATAAGGCGCTGATTATATCCAATGACGACCTCTATGCGCCTTTTAGCATTGTCTCAAACTATAGGTTTGGCTTATAGGCGAGGCTATTTTGCATAAGATTAGTACTTAAGTGGTCAATATCAAGTCCTAGGTGCACCATAATATTATAGATTTTACATCTAGGGTACATCAAGCGTATTGTGCCTTATACCCAAGGTATATTATGTTACTTAGATATGCCCTCCATTATTCTTTTTTAACCATTTTTGTCATTGTAATTCTATGGCCTGAATGCAACGGGAAGTATTTAACCTACTGAAAAAAGACATTTACACAAACTTCTATACTGTCGTTAAACTGGCTAACACACAAATGTCAGTTTTACCAGAATTCGGAATTGGGATCCGACCTCAGCATCCGCCTGTGGTAAATACACAAAGCCGTTCACACTGTGTGCAACAAATTACATTTGACTACCAAACCTTTGATGGTGAAAGCACAAAGGGTGTTAAAAGGTCCTTTCTACTTGCCGGTGCCTGAAACCTAAAACAATGACTGAGTTCAACAGAGCAATTTTCTCTACCTGTTTTAAAAAGGGTATATGAAAAGACTTTTGTCTGAAAGGGGAAATACCTTAATGTCTAATGGCTAAAAAGTGATATTCAGTGATATATTATTCCAATATGTCCAGCGGTTCCAGTGTTTTTTTCTCATGTGTCCAGCAATAAGACATTGACAGGTAGATTTTACTTGCTGGCAAAGGAGATGCAAAGGAGATCATTTGGATATCCTTTCACCCTTTCTAGAGCATTATCGTTCAGATTGGACTAGGCAGAATAATGTATTGATAAAAAAAATTAGCCTATCCAGATGTTGTCGTTTCTTGTCAGAGGTGAAAGTTGCCAGGACGCTAGCACATACTGAAACTCCTTATTCTACATTTCATTTATAAGCACTGATGAAAATGTATTTCATGAAGGTGTTATTTACCACAGTTAGTTCTAGTATTAGACAAGAAAAATAAAATGCAAAAATGAGAAATAAATTGCCATTTGGCTACTTTGAGTGCTACAGGCAATCATGGACTATTGCATTGGCTGGGACCACCTGCAGGTCTGTTGCTTATTATACCTCAGCAATATCAAACATTGTAGACACATATTCCATAGGGCCCACATGGCTCTAATGGCCAATATGTACAGCAATCATAATGTTTGCCTCATTCCATATAACCCCCATTCCATCCCCCAGGGCACCTCAAGTTAACATTGTATCTCACAGCTCAGCTAAACACCATATTAAATGTTGGACACGAGTGGACCGCACCAGTAGCCTCCCGGTCAGCCTCACACACCCTGAGGGAATGCCATAGAATTGTTTTAGTAGACATACTCTGTCTCTCCAGGGACATGGACATAGTGCCAACACATCTCGTGCAAATACACCAGAGAGCCAATATTGCCGTGGTCCAGGGATGCGTTGCATGAGAGATGAAGTGTTGCTCAGTTTTGTCAATGATAATAATACATTTATCTCTTAGCTGCATAAGGAGTTAATGCATACGACCATCGTAATGCATGGGTGCAGTCCTGGTGAGTCTACCGATGTCCACTTTGAAGGGATGCTTCTGTGCAACAGGGTATATTCATTCCTGAAAAAAATCGGTTTGATGCAACAAGTCAACTTGCTAACAATCCAATGTTGCATCAGACCAGCGCATCAACACCGTAAGGCATCATGGGACATCTGAAGAGCTAACCCTTCAAGGGCCGCTGATGCATTAATGCATCATGCCCGTAGGTTGTCATGATGCACCAATAAAGTGCTGGCAATACTACTTGCCAGCACTTTATTGGTGCATCATGACGACCATCCGTGAGTATATATATCAACCGTGTGGGGTCTGCATGATGCTCCAATGAAGTGCTGGCGAGTAGTCTCGCCAGCACTTCATCGGTGCATCATGATGACCAATGGGCATGTCTGATGTGTCTGTGATGTAAATAGTTGTCTTGTCTCTGCTTTATACAGTTGTGCAACAGGTGCCAGTTTTCTGGTACAGCATCAAGTGGGCATCAGTGGTATTAGTGGTGGGTGATGATGGTAGGGTGGGTGAGGGGGGAGGAGAAGGGGGGAGAGACTGTTAATGGCGCACAAGACATATCGATATCCCGACTTCACTTTAGTAGTTCCAAGTCTCTCCCTCCCTGTCTTGTGTTAGCTGTGTGCCTGTCTGTGTGCCCTCTATCATATATTTGTCTTTTGTTATTTCTGAGTTTTCTTTTTTATTTTCCCTTCTCTCTCTCTCTGTCTCTGTCTCTCTCTGTCTGTCTCTGTCTGTCTCTCTCTGTCTGTCTGTCTCTGTCTCTCTCTCTCTGTCTCTCTGTCTGTCTCTTTGTCTCTCGCCCCCTCTCTGTCTGTCTCTCTCTCTCTCTCTCTCTCTCTCTCTCTTTCTCTCTCTCTCTGTCTCTCTCTCTCTCTGTCTCGTTCATCCTATCCCCGAGCTTTACTAAATTTGCGACACCAAGACCATGTTTTGTGCAGTGACAGAACCTGAAACTCACTGTCGCCAGAAGAGCTTGAATGGCAAAAAGCTAAGTATAGGGTAATGTTGGGATGCCTCTGTATGTTGGAAAAACTAAGTGTGATGTCACCGACAATTGCATGGATGGGTAAAACCTAAAGGATGGTGGATCATTGAGTAAATGCTGTGTGATTGATGTGCATATCTCAGGGAGATGTTTTTGAAGCGGTAGACTGCAGGAGTCATGATTGTTTTTAAACACACTCCAAGCAGGGGTTTACTAAAGGCTCTAGATATTTGGATATTAAAGCCAGGCCTACTTTCACGGCAACTATACTAGGGCTTTGAGAAGCATGGTTTATATCATGAGGGATGTAAGAAGCGTCATGCTATGTAAACTATGTGAGGGGTCTATGCAGAGTTCTGTATTGTGAACCTTTGTGAAAACACCCATTTTGCTGCATCCCCAGCCGAGTTCTCTTTCAGCTGAACATTTCTGTTTGTATTATTGCTTCTGTGCACCCTGCCTTCCTGGATGAAACCCTCTTTGTATCCTTTGCATGTCTGTCACAAATGCCTGTCTGCAGCTGTCTGCATTGCCCTTAGTCCTTGGTTCAAGCTCCCTTTTCTCCAGCGCCACCCACCCCCCACTTCCCCTAACCCTCCCCTTCTCTCATGATGCCCCATCAATGCCTTCCCTCACCACATCAACTCTAACGCCCCTCTCTACCACTGTACCCCCCCCCCACCTATGACCTGCCTCCCGTCAAAATACAGGTCTGTGACCAGAGGCATTGCACTGAAAAAGAAAGCTGACTACTCTAGCTTAAAATTGATCGGAAAAAAATAAACGTGACGCCGTCATTCTTTTTCTCTCTGATCGAGGGTGAAAGGCCATGGCCAGCAAATCGCTGAGCTGCCAACATTACCGGCAGTTGTGAAAAGATCCGTGTTCACTAGGTGTGTTGGAGAATCCGTTTTGGCATCTCAGGATTTCTAGAAAGAGATAATATTATGCTAGAGATGGTGCGCTGTGTAGATGCAGATATATGTGACTTCAGATGAAGAGGATTTAACCCTGGTGCGGCCACTGAGAGCATTATAGACTCTTTGCTTCTCAAGCATTATTCCAAATATGTAGGAATGCTATCTTCATAAATGAAAATCAGGGAGATAAGTTATCTGAACCTATAAGCTGGTGGCCATTAATGCAGCCTTAGGCCTTGGCAGTTATATCGGTTGATATCTTAAGATGAGTTTGCCCTCCTAACCTGATCCATGCTTAGCAGATCCTTGCATTGCTTGTGCATTTAAGGTCCTGTGCTTTAATCCATAGGTTGCACCACAGCTGGTCGATGACTGTCGGACTGCCAAATCATTTATAAAAGCACCAACTTATTGCCTTTTTTTCAGATATTGAGAAAGGTTTCTACCACTAGCTCGGTGTGGGGTCGAGTGGCCTAAAAACACCATTTTTCTGCCCTATAATCCATTCATCCTATTGAATCTAGTGCACTGGCAGTTAAAGAACAGATCCATCCTTTCGATCTTTTCATGCCTTTGTGAACTCCAATGTCAAGAGCAGGCAGGAATCCCGCAGCATTACACCCAACTCTTCCTTTTTCATCCAAGAATTAAACTTCATTGTTGGGTCACTTTTGGTATTTTCCGTCTGTTATGATATTACTGCATTGGCTATTGCCTCCAAATTTCTATGATACCTCGTACCTATCTGAGACTATGTGTTGACCGTTTGCCCTCTGCGCTTAATACCTCGGTTCGCATATTAGGGAACATTGTAACCCAATCCCTTGGTCCCTTGGTTCTGCAATGTACGTGAGATAAGACTATATGTACCAAAGTCACATCACACGTGAACATCGACCGGGCCTGTCGGCAAATGGCTTCAGGGGGAATTCTGTTTTTTGTTGTTGTTTTTTATCTTCTTGGTGTTTGTGTTTGCCTGGTCTGTAGAGCATCCTACAAGAATGCATACTCAGGTTCTTATACTTATAGCCCCAATGGCGGTTTACATAGGGTCCTATAGAGGTTTAGTACATGTGACCCAAGGACTTGTTGACTTAAGGGGAGAGGTGTAGAGGAGACACCAAGGAGGAATTGATTTTAGGATGGACAAACTGAGGAGAAAAGTGAAAATAAAAGCCCTATCGTTATAGTAATGGGGTGTGTACCTTATACAAGATAGAAAAAGTTGAATCAATTAATGCTTTGTTGGTGTGCATTGATTTGAAAGAAGGTTTTTCCTCTTTTTCATCTTTTTGAATTGTTAAACATCATTTTAACTCATGAAGACTATTCTCTTGGATGGGATATCATTTACATAAGGGCTGTCCTTATTTCCCCTAATTACCATCAATTTATCATTTTTGGAAATGGTATCTTTAGTTCCTGTATGCGACATCGACCTGGTTATTCATCTGGTACGTTTATAAACAGATGGTCTATCCATAGATAGGTATTGGGATTAAGAATTCCATTTGATGTTGTAAACCAAAGACATAGAAAAACAACCATTATACTTTTCTTCCTTCCTTCACATTATTTCTTCCACCTCCCTTTGAAGTTAATTAAGATTCAAGACCATGGCTAATAAAATAATATCGGATTAAAGCTTCAATAGCTTTTCCACCCCATGATCTGTATCAATTGACGTACAGAGGACAGTCTTATAGAAGATACTGTTAGCCTTAATGCTACAAAGAATGTTAAGCCTTCAAGATGACTCTGGATCCAGATTTAGAACGTATCCTTTGAAGTTGCGTGATTGCCTAGATGCACTTGCACTATAAAGTCTACACTATATAAAGTGGTGTATGGCACAAGATGGGCTTTTATAAAGTGCATCTTTATTGGGTGTATATCGCATGATATTTTAGTACCAGGTAGATGTCGTTGAAGCAAATAGATGTAATAGATGCAGGCATAATCAAGTTTGAATTCTTTGTAAGAGACATAGGAGGTGTATAGCATTGGTAGGAGCTTCACGGAGCAATCATAATAATATATAATTGTAATAATAGTCCAGGTCTCCTATTTCACGTAGCACAGAGTACAAACATTGGACAAATTTATAAATCATGATAGTACAGTATTTACCGGGGACATAATTTGATGATGCAATATTAATTGGCAACAAGGAGAGCCTTCATACCATCTCAGATGTTGGACTTTCCTTTGGTTCGCTATAGATAAGATTTCCTTTGGTTTGAACCAGACATGGATATGGTAGTTTCCCCTAATATCGCTCACCCGACATTAAGGGCCCATCAAACTTTAATGATATGGAGTTTGTGGTAGAGTGGCGACTCGAGAGGCTGAGAGCAGCTCAGAGCAGCCGGTAGCAGCTGGGGGAGGATGGGGAGAGCAGACAGATAGGGGTATTAAGGACTATAGTACATGTCTCAGCTGTTGGTAGGGTTAAGGAGAGCGGATAGATAAGAACGTTACAATTTATAGTACATCTCATCAGTGTTACATGGCTATGGGAAACGCAGCAACAAAAGTATTTCTAGAGTACTTTTATAATCGGTAATGATAAAAGAATGCACCCATCTTTGAGCTTGGTATATCCATGCTCATTTTAATACTGTATTGGTTGATGTATGCACAGAGGTCTAAGATACCCCCGTAAGCGCCAGGGGAATTACAAATGATAAAACTTATATTAAGCACTTTGTTTCAGATAGGGCAGAGCGGTATAGTGCACATATTGCCTAATATTTTGTGTTCAGGTAATGGGTCGAAAAGAGTTGTGTCAATTTTTGTCCCTATACGACGCAAATCTGGTGTGCAAGATCTTTCATGTTTTGATAAGTGAAAACCAGATTTTCCCCAAAAAGGCCAATGAAAAAGTTAGGATAGGACCAACAAAATAATAAGGGTAGGTTACCTGAACATAATACTTTTCTATCTGCCTAAATGGGCCGTTCAAGATCAAACCCTAGTGGATCAAACTACTATAGGCCCCTCCCGCAATTTCTAGAGCCACTTCTCCTGAACATTGCCAACATCACTGACATATAGTCTAACATAGCTGTGGAGAAATATGGCAGCTTGTACTACGCGTTGTAAAAGGTGAAAGGAAGGGCATCAGGCCACAGCCGGGGTAAAACATGGAGAGATCAAACTAGATGAGATACCGTGAGAAACCATGATATCTCGCGAGACGAGACTACAGCCTGACGACACCTGTCACGTTATCTATAAACCACTCGAGGACAGCATAGTGCGCCATGCATGATGCTCATTGGTATGGTGCATGATTGCAGCCCTGCAGTAGCCGCAAGTGCTGTTTTATAGGACTCAATATGGAGGCCTAGTGGTGTCGCCATTTTGAATTTCGCTGGTTGAGGTAAAACCAACTGATAAGACATACCATGATGGGTACCTTGTCCCTGGTTAACACCCACTTCCAGGGACATGCTGGTCCCATCTTATAAGTTCTTATCAGTGTGTGTCACTGGACCCAGCTCCAGACCAGCTAGTGGCCAATTGCATCATGCCGATAATCGATACACTCCTGACCGGTCGGCATGATGCTCCAAATGACTTGCCAGCGCTGCATTGCTGTAGCCGTATCATGACGATTAAGGAGCATCGTGTTGTTATTTCAGGCTTAAATGTATGAGAGCCAGATACGTCAACCGGAAGTGAAAATAGAACCCAGTAGAGTATCTATTGAACCGAGAGATGATGAAAAATGCATATATTGCACTCTTCCTAGAAATAACTATCTTTTGTAAACGGTTGGAGTTGGATAGGACCTTTTTGTACTCCATAACACTTTGCTGCATTGTGCGTCTTCTGTTAAAATTGTATTTCATTCTATACCAATCAAAAGACCTGATATTCATTGGCAAAAAAAAATAATTGGAAAGAAAAATTCAATAGTATATATATATATGTATATGGGTCAGGGAATTCTGTTTATATTTCTCTCATCTAGTGTCATATCGAATCCCAGATTATTAGGCCTACACACATAATACAACCTAAATACCTAAATAATAATGGTGGCCTTGAGATGCCACCAACTGCTATTAGTGGTCATTGGCCAAAACTGTGTCACTTCACCATGCCAAACCTTTATGATTCTCTTACTCAGGTGAAGCTGGATCTGGGCTCAGGTAAAGTTGCCAAAATGAGTATGCTTTAATACTCAGCCTGATCCTGATTGGGCCTGCCAGAGTGACACCCCGAGATCAGCCCAAGGACCTGCCAGAATATCACCCCAGAGTATTTCATACTCAATTTGGCAACTTTGCCTGAGTCTGGATCCAACTTCAATTGAACAAATTTTTCTTCTGTATTACAGGAAAATCAAGTCCAGTTATGGGGGCAGCATGGGGACGTTGGTCAGCAATGTTCATGTCCAGAAAGTGACATAGTTCATTGATACAATATGCTGCCGCTTAGGGGTTAATCAATAATAAAGGTAACATGGGGTTGAACATGTCCACATGCCATGGAGTGATCTTAATCCATTACCTGCCGTCACCAGGTGTGGGAATTAGCAATGTAGTCATGACCCGGTCGTAATCAGTCAGGTAAGCATTTAACCCTGACCGTTTATTGCAATAATGTGTCATGCCAATGTGTTGTCATTGTGTGTGTGAAGCCATGCGTGCTGATGGATTACCCAACAATGCTACATGCATGAATGTTGATGCTGTCACTTATTGTGACTGATACATTAAGAGTTCGACATGATGCACTGACAGTAATGCATTGATTTGACTGCGTCATAATGAAATCAGAAGAACATTAAACTTGTGGAACCAGAGCGCTGTTAAAGGTGCATATAGGTTTTAACTTTGATTATGAGTTACCATTAGAAAGCAAAATGGTGCCAGAGTCACACGGTTCTGGTGAAGAAGAAGCAACTTCATCACTGATCATGGGGAGGCTACATGCGTGTGTGGTGGGGGGGCGTAGTCTTCATTTCATTTCTATAAGTTCTCTTTTGAAGAAAACGAGAATAACCAACTATCCAGGGGAGTTGTCATCAATTTCTTCCCTGGATTATCACTTTGTCCTAGTCTACCACAAGAGGTGATTTAAAATGTATTAGGCTCACAGATACCTGGGGCTAAGGTTACAGACATGTAACAAACTTCAGCAACACCTACAAAAACATCAAGAACAACTTGGTATCACCTTGTTGAGTGCTACACTCTGTCATGGCACATAAAAACCAGGTCACCACTTTCGTCTACTTCCGCTAGGCATGTCGGGAGTGATGGACGTCTTCTGTATCCGGGTCAAGACGCTATGGGGTTCTGCTTCCGGTCCGAGGGGCGTCGATAATAGGGGTGGAAAGGGGATGAAGGCGTCGGGGGTCACCTGGGGATAGGCCCTTTGTCGTTTATCATGTTCTAATGGAGTAAGGCCACCAGAGCCCCTTGTTCTATGGTCTGGAGGCAGGCCAGGTTTTTATATTGTATCTGACTGACAGGAAATGGCACAAGATAAAGGAATATTGAATGGTCAGAGATGTTTCCTATTTCCTTGATAATATCGACAGGTGTGAATATCGCATTGGTTTGTTCAATCACTGGGGTCCCAAATAAGTACATGTATCAAAAGGGCACCAGGGAAAGGGGATATTGAAAGTAATCAATATTGAGCAATTAAGACTATTTAAATATGCGCTGATCTCAAAATTATAAGCACCTGGACTCTCAAATGGTCTATTGTGGTATTCAAATGATGTGATTGCAAATCAGTATTCAAATGGCTGATGAAATGGCTGCGCTCAATTCTGACTAATTCTAATTAGTTCCTCATTTGGCAGAGCAGCATTGGTCGTCTTATTCCTAGGCACCAACATGTGCTCTTGTAATGACTATTTTAAAAGAGCAGGCTGATTCTTACAAAATTTCCAAATCTGATGAATATTCTGATATATTATTTATATTCATACATGTCCTTAATTTTGCAGGTGAGTTCCCTTTATAAGTCATCAACATGGGCCATAATACTGAACCTTCTTTCATGGCCAAATCTGTAAGTACAATAACATGGATCCAGTATCAGCTTTACATTAAGTGTGTGTCTTGGGCAATAGAGTGAGAGAGCTATTCTCATGGCGTCTTAACTGTCTATGTCAGTGTGAGCGCGTGCTTAGTTCTAGAAGGGTGTTGAATATGTGACATTTGCGTTATGTGCATGTTCAGAAACTAGAAGTAACTCAAAAATATGTCAGGACTCTCGAAAGTCCAATCTGACAGTTTGGCATCCAGATCATCTTGTTGTAGAGTCCACAGATTATCGGGTACTTAACACATAAAGGCGCATATATAGCTCCTGCAAAATTAAACCCCCGAATCCAATGCAATGTAAGTGACCTTCATCACACTTGGGTCGAGAGACAATGGAAAAGCAAGGCCAATAATCGCATATAGCTGTGGTCAGTTAGTGATGTCCACTGGGCACATATACACTCCCCGACTCCCAAGGTTGTAAATGGTTTGAGTGGCATAAGTGGGATACACACCTCGTTGGACAGTGTAGCCAGTATGCTAACAGCAGGTTGTCATTGAATACAGTGATTAACTTGGTGTATATTTACCACATAACTGATCTGTCCAGTCCCTATTTTATCAAATCATGTGGGATTTGATAGGGCAGTTGTAGCTGTGCAAAATTAAGCACCCACAAATGTGGGCTCTAACTGGCATCACCATTGAGAATTTAACGTACCCTGTCTCGGTATTGTTATCCAAGGTATCGGCGGTTCGGGTTGAAATGTAGAAAGAGTGAATAATTTACCCTGGAACCTTTAGTCACACAATATAGTAAAAACATTACCAAAACTTCATCAGGAAATGGTTGTACTTTTAAACACCACATGTTGTACTGGGGAGCATGTGTATTTTCATGGCATATAGAGTGGCTTCATTACCAAAATGGATGTCTAACATCATAAGCGGCCTTCCCTGGTTACAGCCGGGCACTTAGAGTCAAGAGGGCCACTCATGTGATGGAAAATGATTGATCAGTAGCTAGAGTTGCTGTTGATAACAACAGTGTTACAAGGAACTTTCTTCTATTCCAATACGTTTCTTTCTCTTTGGTTTTCTTCTTTTCTTTTTGTTTTTGTTAGGAAGGGGCTAATACAGCCCACATTGAAATGGATAGCCGTATATTTTGAGCTGAAGTATTTTCTACATTGATACGGAAGGATGGCCATAGATAAGCCTTGTAGCATTTTCTCAATGTCTTGTTATGTCTCATAGGTGATGTTAGATCATTTCAGTTAAGGAATACTACTTAAGGTCGAGTCCTATGTGCGTCTTATGGGAGGCTCCCAAAGTCAGAGTGCATCTTACATACACATGTATACAGGTTTGCCTTATGTGCAAGGAATTACGGTACTTCTCAATGGTTGTATACTCTGTTGGGATTGAAAGGAATTTAGGTTCATTTAATTTGTTTTAGAAAATAATGCATACAAGTTCATAAGAATCATGAGTCCTTCCCATTATACAACGCCCTGTTGTGTACAGCTGAACTCTTTCAGTAGAACAAGAATGGGGATGAATTCAATTTATCTCAACTTTAAATGAAACAGGCCTTTTAGGGGCTCGACCTTCAAAATCAAAATGCAGTTCGAATATTTAAATATAGTCAAGAATCTGTTATATGAGACAATCCAATTTCATCACTATTCATAGCTCTATTTAGTTAACAAACAAAATGGGAAGTTAGCAAGTATTCATCAATTCCACTCTCACATAAACCCAGTGACAAGTGTTCACAAATTGATTGACTACAGGACTTTTGTATTCAGAAATAAATTGGCAGATCCACGCCAATATTGACATAGTCCAAGTGGGTCCTGTCTGCTTTGAGTTGATGAATTCAATTACAAGGAGGAAAGGTTGACATTGAAGGAGAAAGCAAGGGGCACTTTTAGTTGGTGTGGGGAAAATTGGGAACTTTAATCTCGGCTTCCTGGTAGATCAACATCCATAAGAGGGAGAGGTTTCAAATGCTACTTAGAACTTACCAACACATATGAATTGCATCTCACAATACTTGGACCTACTGTTTTAATGTATTTCATTGCGTGAATATTTTAGTGATATACTTACGTGTATACATGTAAATCCTATTCCAGACATATTTCATGAATATTATATAGTACATTGTACCTAGTGGGTTTGACATTGTCTCTAGGAACGAGGGGGAAGACAGTAAAGAACAGAAACTACGACAATTTCTCTGAATAAAGATATATTTTCTCACGTATGTGTGATATATAACCCTCAGAAAAGGTAAAGATAGAACGTGCCAAACGAGAAAGCATCGAGGTGAATATTGTTTTTCGGTAGTCTTCTTTTATCCACCAAAACCTTCGCTAGTTCCTCTGTGAATTGACAGATGGCGTACCAGACACGTAGCGTGGCCAGGTCTTTGGCTCTTTGGAGTCAAAGGAGTAGTCATAACTGGGAACTCATGGTGAGATAAGAAACATTATCATGGTATTTTTGTTTGTTGGTTGTTTTTTGTTGTTGTTGTTTTTTGTTTAGTGTCTCTGTGTTTGCTTTTCTTTTGCTGACCTTCTTTATCCTTTATGTTATATGTGGCAAAGTATAAGACTTCTCCTTCTAATGTTAAAGTTTATAACCAGAAGCAATTCGATCACAAACTGAAGAAAGCCATTCTGTGTTCCCATGACATTTCCTCTCTATGGCGCAGTTCTGGAAAGTGCATAGTTTTAAACTTGTTTTCTTGGTTATACATCCATTATGTACAGAGCACTAAGTGCTACCTCCCGTGGTATATGCTGATAATGTGTTCCTATTCCCTGTAAGGGGTTACAGGAACACAGCTGTGGCCTATAGAATAAATGGTTTACTAGTGTTGGCCCTCAAACCGCCAGCTGTAATAACGCTAATCTTCGGGCCAGAGAATTTAAATGTGCTTTCAGTTGGAAAGGAAAGTTTTTCCTACCGTTAAATTCACTTAGATATGCTTTTATTGACAGTATCCACAGGGCCCTCACCCCCCCCCCTCGGGCTATCCAATACTACTGTTGCACTATATATGTGGTGGGGAACTTTTATTGGAATGAACGTAATGTTCGATGGATATTTTAATCAAAATGTACTCAGACATATATGTATAACTTATACGTTGAGTGTTTGGGCCTCCAAAGTTATATCTCTACTATATAAGTAGTATACGCAGATGTACATTAAGTGCAGGAGGGTGTTGCTCCTATTGTAAAAAGAGCTATAAGTATGTGCCCTCTTTTCTAAACAAGTCATGCACCACTTCACCAATCAACTTGCACTCACCACATTAGTCTGAAAAGTCACCTGCCTTGTTTAAAATAGAGAGAGCTGCACTACCAGGTACCTACTCATGTCACACGCTCTATAGTTTATTATAGTGACTGACTTCTCCCAACCAAGTACCTACTCAAATCCCCCTTTTTTTAGCACTGTACTTGAATGGCCACTTGTGAGCAACAAAAGGGACAAGTTATAGCTACATGAAAAGAACGGACTGGAAATGAGGGCATTTTTAGCCAGCTTCCTTTTACTATAGGAGCAACACCCTCCCGACATAGTCAGCTTTCGGTCAGTGGTGCCGTGAGTAGTATATATACACAGGGCTCTACTGTAGGATACCAACTTGTGTTAAAATTACTTCAGTGAGGACTTCTTTAGTATGGTTACAACTGGCAACATCTTAACCAATATAACTGTAAATTGATTCATTCGGGTATTTGCAGCACTGCTCTCGTTCTGCATGGCCATATTCTATTATGAGTTGGATTGTGCATTATTTCAAACCTCAAAAAGAGTGACATTGCCATTCGTGTTAAGATTATACTTAAGTAAGTGTGTGCTTAGTCTCTAATGATAAACAAAGGGGTTTTAGCTATTAAAACCCTTATCTGAAAGGTCAGTGGGTCTTCAGTTGTACCGGGTAAGTAGTATATGAAACGTCAGCTAGTGTCAAATATACGCCAGTAGTATACGGGAAGTAGGGTGTGTAGCAGGCTATGTACATACAGCCACCCATAACGTACACACTATATATATGGTAAATTAGATCAGCAGAGTATATAAGCAGGCCATTACACCACATTACCTCAACTCTCCATAGACCAGGCCTCATCTATCTATTGCTGAGCATGCAGCCACGCCGTCTGGAGGCTCAGCTAGTAACTACCATACATGTTCTGATGTTGTTATCTATCTCTGATGGAGGCAGAGGGCGCAGTGGGAATGCAGGTTGTGTGGTATATTTTATCAGCAGAAGGATATTACATTCGCTGCCCCACAGGATATCCTTTTAGCTTGCTTGTTCTGTTCAGGTGCTGGCTCCTAGGTCTTTTGCAGTGTGCTGAAAAGTACATTTATGTGTTTTACCTTTTAGACTAGTATTTATTCTGAACATACGTCATTATGCCTCACTACTTTAAAAGCAATTTTTTCCCATTTCTTAACTTTATTCCACAGAAACAGTAATGCAAGTTGTCAAAAAGGCCTAAAACAACCATTACTCACCTCCTCAACATTATCAATTTTATCTTTTCTTCTTTATTATCGATGGGTTGATACTATCTTTTTGCATTATGCTAGATATCCAGGCTGACCAACTATTGCTACATCTTCCAATATATTTGGGCATCATAACTACTACCATACAGCTCAAACTGTCTGCAGGAGTCTACTTGTCGGTTTCAACATTGCACACCAGATGGCAGTAGAAGTCCCTAAGCTCAGGTTTTCCATGCACAGGCCTCACTGAATAGGAAGAAGGAGGCTCCTGTCTCCCGGAGGAGAGACAAGGGAAAATGATTATCTAGACAATCAACATGGGCTTCGATAATTTTCCTTCATTCTGGCTGTAAGTGGATTCTCGTCATCCCTAATTGTTCATTATAGAGTTCTCTCTGCCCCATTATGTGCTTTTGAGACAAATTATGGTGGCTTCAATACTGTTCCATGGTTTAAAATCCTGCACTCCTAACCTTTGCTGATTCTCTATGGTGCATATAGGGTAGTATCCTCAGCTGTAAGCTTTGCCCTAAATGCGAGATATTACGGTACATATCTTTCTCCTCTTTGTCTCCCCTTCTGAAATCAAGCATTACTATTAAAAAACTAGATTGAAATGTGGCCAAATATTGTATGGGTGATAGCCTACCGTACGTCTCAAATACTGGCTTCTCTTACATGCATATTGCCGTGACAACTGAATATGTTAACAGTCATTGACCTCTCCTTTTGCAGTTAGTGCTAAGTGATGTCACCATAACAGTTAAGTGTCTGTAAAAGGCACCAATTGTTTCTTTCCGTGACCTCTGGACAACTGGTCCTGTTGCCATGGTTACGGCAACAATTCAATTACAAAAACTGCAGTTTTATAGCGAAGCAATTAGGTCTATAAGGACTCAACAGAGAATTAATACAGTGTACCGGGTTACATTTATGATGCATAAATGCTGTTTTATCCAGAATCTCCATGATGATGCATTCATGCATCATGCCATCCACACAAGGTGGATGCACCAATTGGTTCTGGCAAGTTACTCACCACCTCTGTGGATCCTGATAGCAAATTGGCCTACAACATGGTATTGTGCCGTCAGTAAAGGGTTATTAAATTTCATTGAGGAGATCACGAGAGAGCAGCTGTGGAGGAAGGAAGAATAACACTGCAGATAATTGCTGTGATGAATAATAACAAGACATGATTATGATGGACATTGCGTGAGACCATCAGTAACTGTTTCAGTAATACCCCCTCCCCCCATAACGTCCACAGGTAGCGAGGGGTCAAATCAATAGAAGCGCCATAAACGACCTTGCAAAATGTATGATCTATAATCAAGCATTTTACATTGGAATCCCAGTGTATGTAGGGCCTGTACCTAGAGAAAGGATACATCTTATTCGTTAAATCTGAATTTGTATCTGCTTTCATGTTTGTTTGTTTTTTGGCTAGAGGTACTAGACAGAGAAATGTTTCTTGATAGAGCTATCCTCTTCGAATGGATAGCTCTATCAAGCCGAAATGTGTTTCCAATGATCCCATCAAAATGTGCCCCCCCAATAGCACGCTTCATCCTTGTCACAAAGGAAACATTGTAACAGTTGCACAACAACAAGAATTGATACTCACAGTGAGCCTGATGTTAGCCTCAGGCAAATGTCGCCAAAATGAGTATATTTTGATACACAGGGTGAGCCTGGGGTGTAGGCCATAAACAATCTAGAGTAGAGTGTCAGGTATTGCTGGAGTATGCCTAGCTGTACCCTCTCTACTGCCATACAAAAGGCCGTTATTTCATACACACAAGGATTTCAGGTTATCGAATATTCAACTTCTTATGGCAGTCTAATTAATCCATGAATAGTTTGTGAATTCCTGGTTTCAGTTTCCTTGTTGCTCCTTGGAGGGATTTGAATGGGCTACCTCTTGATTGTGAGTCCGCACTTCCCTAGCCCACTTAAAAGGGTCTATATCTCCTCTTTCCTATCCCTCAGGATGTGTGTGGTGCACATATGTGTGGGTACCGACACATTCCCATGTGAAATTGTGTAATGTAGTTCTTGCCGTGAATATGACCTTAGCTGTCGACATGGCGTTGAACATCTATTACTCACTCACTGACTGTGAGTCCTTTGTTCTCCTTTCTGTGCTATCAAAGCAGGTGTTGAAAGCGGTGCCATTAATATGCTATTTCAACCATAGACCTACCACTGTGAGATGTCATTGGTCATTTGAGGCCCTGTAGACTAATATGAAACACAGACTAGATTCCAACATAATGGGAAGATGTCACCCACAAGCTACCAGTCAGCAGGACAATACTTATCAGATAGGGGGATTGGAGCCTGATGTGGTATTCAGATCTCACTCTATCCAACAGTACCAGCACCAGAAAACCTTTAAGGTGGGTAACTCTCATTGACTAAAAGTAACTAAATCTTCGCAAAATTTCCGCCACAAGTTCCAAATCAAATTCACTTTCTAATGATGTAAAGAAAATATAGGGGTCCCTATCATTTTTTTGAGTTATTTATTCCTGAATTCTACCATAGGATTGAATAGACTTTACCATAATATGTATTGAATGCCATTATAGAGTAATTAATTAACCTTTTGACTAACTTTTCTAGAATGTACTCTTTATTATTCTCCTTCAAAATGTTGTATTTTGAATATATGGTCCTGGACATTTTTCCATCTTTTTGGTCCCATGAAATAAATAGGTAGGGAAACGATCATTTAATCCACATTTATGTCCTGCCTCCATATCCTTTCATCAGCAGCTGGCTCTGTGGCCAAGTGGTTAGGATGGCCAGACTAGTAGTCAGTAGGTCCTTGGATCGATCTTCTCTCATGCCACGTTGCTATTATTTTATATATAGCACCAAAGGGCAGTTAGGGCCATAGCTACGCAACCATGTGTGCAATGTAAATGTTTCCCATGAGAGTGACCCACCTTAAGGTTGGTAAAATGTTTCTGAACTATTTTCTATCAGAATCATAGAAAAATAAATTGAAAGAAAACATTTCTTGGAAGCTAGAAAACAAACGCTTTGCATAACAAAAGTGTCTGGTTGAAAACATGCAGATTTTTCTGAGCATCCCTGGGCTGAAATCAAACCCAGGATCTTCTGATATGAAGGTAAACATGTTAACACTACACCATTTTCATGCTCACATTGTAGCAATAAGATTGACTTACCAAAAAAGAAATCTTTACAAAAACATCTAATGGGACTTGAAATTGCCACCTTCAGATGCAAAGTCCAGTGCCTTATGACCTGGAGCTTAATTCAAAACATCCTGGGATCCCAACCCCAGCGATCTTAGTGTAGGCACATATCATAAGACCTGGCTGGTCTACCCTATGTAATGCAGTGGTTGCAGGCCTGTCCAGAATAGCTAGTCCTGGGATCACTTCACTATTCCATTTCCACCACTAAGATCACTGCGATCTTAGTGAAAGAAATGCATAGTGGTTTCACCTGAGTACAAGAGCACATACAGGGAACACTCCTGATTGAAAGAGTGAATAGCCTGCTGCATACATAAAGAGGGGAGGGAGGACGTTTGCTGAGTGTCCTTGAGGGCTCTTAGGGCTACTTATGCGTTAAGTGCACTGCAAGGTAATTCTTCCCTTCTCACTCTTTGTCCTGGGGGGAGGGCACAATGCTTCTAATAGGCAAGCATAAATCATACATTCATGGGAACAACTCTTGAATACTGTACAGGGCACAACTGCACCCTGTGCTCTTTTGTTAGCCCATATGGGGACGGGGAACGATGGTATAAGCACTCTTGTGAAGAAGAGTGACTCCACAGCTATTCCTTTATTTTGGGACTCTTACCCCTATGCCTAGTCAGTTCCTCTTGGAATAGTGTAGCAGGGCTGAGGCTAAGATCGATGTGATCCTAGTGCTGGCTAGGATATGTCATCCCAGTCAACCCCTAAGATCGCTTAATAGGATAAGGCTGATTTATTCCTAAGATCGCTGGGGTCGTGATCCCAGGATGTTTTGAATTAAGCTCCATAGCTAATGAGGCATGTGGTGTAGTTGGTGCTAGAATATGATATAATCTCTGACATGAGTGCAGGGGCTAGACCCATGCTTTGCTGTAGTATTCAGTTAAATTCAGACTGAGTATGGAATCATGTCTGAGTATCCTTTCAGAGTCAAGCTGATACTGTCACAATACTCATGAAATGCCGGAGTATGTACTAGACTACAGCAGAGGATCATTTTATTGAGAGTGAGGGGTAGGAGGCAAACCTCTACGGGGGGGGGGTCTCCTAAGGGGATGCAAGGGTGGCTTAAACCCATGGCTTGAGCACACCAACCTTGATGCATGGTCGTACACATTATGTGATTTACAAAGAAAATGATTCTTTGTATATATAATCCATGTTGTAGTCCACCTTGTACAGTGTGTTATGGTAGACAAGCTTGGGCCCCCTCATTCTTTAAGAAGTCCGTGTTATAACTAATTTTAACTTTTGTCAGTACGATGCATGAAATAATATTTATAGTGTTTAAGTCAAACGTTTCCTTGATATATGGTGGGTCTGTATATATGTGATGGCATACTTGAGTTGGCATTGAGCTTCATTAAGCAAAACCAAGCCACTGTAAGAAACTCATAAAATGAACACAAATCACACAGAACTAATCATAAATTGATCCCTGCGCGGAACCTGAAATGTGAAAGGTCGGAAACTAGAAAATGAGGCGACAGCTGGGTGGGAAAAAAGCACTGAATTTTCAGGGTTTTTTTTTAGAACTGGGCTAATGTTTTCATATCTCGGGTCATGAAAAGAAAAACAGACACATCCAATTCCCCTTTTGTTGTGGCAGGCCGTGACGTGCCTCACGCCATCAGCCGTATTGTGATAGCTCTACTCATGCACAGGTAGGAGCCCTTCTTTAGGCTATGGTTAGTTAGTGTATGGTCATTTTTACCAACAGAGCAGGATAAGGGTTGGATGGTTTACTATCTGAGGTAGGGCTAAGGTTTGGTGGGGAACTGAAGGGATTTCACCTATCCTAAGAAAAGGGGTTATACTATAACTAATTAGGGTGGCCAAAAAGGAAATTGGTTCTCTCTTCTGGAGGGACAAAAAGGTATTGGCATGGCAATTTGTATAGGTACCCCTTCTTGTGTTTAAAAGAATGGCTTTATTCCCAATGTCTAAGACAGGCAATACTCCTATGAAATCCATTCTTCTGAACAGTAGGTATTACAATCACATCAAAGAACTGCCAAGGTACGTGCACCCAACTCAAGCACTGGTTTGCAAATATAGTTGGGAAGAGGAACTCCCAATCAGGTCCCCCCCCCCTTCCCTTCCAAATGTGTACCAGACATTAACTTGAAGAAGTAATTCATAGCAGTTTATTGAGGTTGACATAGAGGGTGCTTCTTACAGCTATCTAACCCCAGAGAGGCCATGGTATACCTTTTACTTTAGAATAATGTCAAACAGGTTCTCAAAGGCTATAAACCCAGCATAAATCATCATCAGACACACAGGGATCGCACCCTATCCAGCTAGCCGGTTACCAAACAATGTACCATTTCTATAATGTTTGGGCCCATTAACAAAGCCCCTTGACCTTTCAGTAGCATAACTACACTGCCCACTGATGTGCATTGGTGGATTTCCACTCTAATCGCAGTGCTTGCATATATGTTTGTTTTTTTCTCATTACTCTGAAGGGGGCGCCCTTAAAACCAAGTCAATTGGGGTTTCCTCATGATGTTGTAGGTTATCCCAACCATTTAAGCCAATAAGAGAAGGTCTCTGACATCATTATAGTGCAATTCCTATTGAAACAGATTTCCCCAAACTTTATATATGAAAATGATAACTAGAGAAAGTCAGACTTCTTCGATTTTCTCAGAAACTTCTGCTTGCGCCCTCTTTTTGCAATATCCATGTGAAAATATAGATAATAAGCTTCCATTTAAACTAAAAGCGATGTATGTGAGTTATCATTAACCCCGTGAGAAGAACTTCCCCAAACCTGAGCTATGATTATGGTAAGCATGCAGAGGAAGTCAGATTTCTTCAAACTGCTCAGACATTTGTGCTTGCAGCAATATCCATGTGAATATATATGAAAACCTTTCATTTTATATAGAAATTGTGTGTGAGAATTGTTGTTAACTCTTGTGGATATGCAAGTGTTTGTAGGTAATGTTTGCCCACCCTGTGACATAGCTATATAATAGTGATCCACTGCCCCGGCCTACCACACCACTGCAGGAGGGGGCCCATGTATGAGAGCCCTCCTATGGGGCTTTATAGCTCCAATACTTGGCAAATTCCCAGGGTCTATAATCTTAAATAACTTTGGTTCTAGTTCAGATAGAGGCATAATTCCAATGGTTTTATAATCCCTGTAATGTTGTGTATTAGGCAAAATAGGTATAACCAAGTTTACATGTATTTGGAAATGGGTTGTGGTAATGCTACTGTCAGGGTAAAGCTGACAATTCATTCTAAAAATAATTTGTTAGAATGATGATCGAGAAGTTGTCTAATCAGATTGTCGTGCAAATGACCGATATCTCCTACGTATATCTTGTATTCGACAAGTTTGATAAATATAATATCAGATTGAATGAGGGACTGAATCTAGTCCAAATTACTTGATTACAAGTTGCATCAGGGCCTGACCATCCCCAATTCAATCACAAGGCCATCATGTTTAAGCAACACAAGTCATAGATTTCGAAGGGGTAGCCTGCCTTCCTTTGTGAGTTTCTTTGATCTTCTATAGTGCTATATGGCTTCTTTGCTCTCATGATGCCAGAATGCAGCCTTGGTGCATAACTCGCCAAGCTGTATTCTAGCATCATTAGACTTCTGTGCTAACATGATTTTGTATAAAGGAAGTTTTTGGCAGGTGAACTATTGCCAGTGTCGTGTGCTACAATTCCATCTTCAAGAGGTAAGAACATCAAGACTCTTCATCACATTAACTGATTAAGACCCTAGGACAGAGGGCAAGCTGCCAGGCCTTACAGTACTAAATCATTGTCTACACTACCCATACAACCCGTTACAACGTGGAAACTCAGTCAACCCTTTCAATTTCCTGGACGGATGGAGAGGAACCAGCCCAAGAAGTGGCTTCTTTTCATGTCTTCATCTATTATTCACTAGCTCAGATTAAAGATGGTGGCCTCACTCGTAGGTGGTGCCACCTAGCAGGCCAGGTGGTTTTGGCACCTGCAGATTGAGTACTGCCAACTTCAGCGCGCATGACCGAAAGTGACGTTACCAGTAAAGGAATTGGCAGAGGAAGTGACAATAGAGAGGGTTTGGCTTCACCTGATTGTTCTTTTATCTCATATAGAGAAACCAGGTGTAAACAAGGTTTTCATTATCTTTGTCTTCTCTATTTCTGTCCGCGCTGTAATTATAAAATGTAGTGGGTGGAATGTGTGTAGGTTGGGGATTAGCAGATAAGCCGTGCCTGAAATAGCAGTTGCTCACAAGGAAGGCTTTCTTTTTCTTGAATTCATTTTGTATGAAAGGTCAAATGGCGATGTCATTTAGACGTTATTCTGTTGCGTTGGGATTGACTTCATTATTTATTCATTATTCATGATTTAATCATGTTCTTTTAGTTGTTCGTTGTACAATGATGTTATATAGAATGCAGTCCTTTCTGACAAAAGTGCTGGTTGATGAAATTGATCAAATCTTTCATCCAAAGCGAAGAGGAGCTCTGGGTAGCCAATCTGAAAATAACCCTATTTTATAATTGCTTTACATAAGATATAACACCAGTAAAATTGATAGAATTATAGCAATAAATACGATCCCAATAGGTTGGTGTTATGCAGGTATTTCACTGGCGTAAAATCCAACCGGCCAATGTTGATCCGACAATTTTGAACACTTACCTTAAATCAGCCTTTCCGTTGAACGATTTCTGATACCATCTTGAGCATTCGGGCTAAAAAAGCATGGGAAATTACAAACTAACTCTTTGAGCCCCTCTACTCCTGTCTGGGGGTCCAAAATATTCGCCCATAATTATTATGAAACATAGCCAATATTGACACGCCCAGAAGCATTATAAACCTTCATTATAGGCACCGGAAATTGTTCAGAAATATTCAATGAGGATCAAAAGAAACAATTAGAATCCATACTGTTTGTTGGGATGATGTTGGTATAACCTACCCTGCGGAGGGTGGTCATCCCCACTAAAACACCATCCCCCTAACCCTAATGTATCTTCCTTTGACAAAATCCCAAAACAGTAACGTAAACACAGAAGTTATACATCTGGCCATCAGGAGCATAAAGAAAGAGCATAAACTAGGTACCATGAATGGATCAGAGACATTAACCCTTGAACAGCTATTTCTATGACAAGTAACCTTTGCCATTGCTTTCGAAATAAAGTGCCATAAACCTTTATGTGGGTCAGCTGGCAGGGCATTGACCTGCCCTACCACGGTCTATTCTTGGTCTGTCCCTGCCCTTGACCTAGAGATTGTCTTGGTATTGATGGAGAAAGCCTCTTACCGATACCAGCTGCCACGGCTTTAGATACATCTATAGGACGTTTTCTCTTATGGCCCAACTATCTGCCTCCTGTTCTGTATCTCTTGGGAAGTTTCCATGGCTGACTCTACTACTAACGCGCTCTTCTCAGTGTACATCAGCTCTGATCTTGGAGATACTGTTATTTCTGAATCAGTCCTGACATTTTATTAAAAAAATAAGGATTGGGTTAAAAATACCGCCTCAGTTTTGAATCGTTGAGAATCAATGCTTTTTTCTTGAGACATGAATCATGGTTGGATATTTTTATATTGTATTAGAAGTAGTCTGACTGCTCCCAAGTCCTCACCTGATCCAGCAAAACCGGATTAGTTCTGCACCCCTAGTTGAAATCATTGATAGTCCAACTGACAAAGATAAGTTAGATGATGTGTGGCTTTACTGATTTGACCCCCACCCCCCTCTCACGCAGATGCAGGCAGGTGCGTGATGTTTGATGTTGCTAGGGCTGTGTGCATGCGCATTGGAATAGTAGAAATATAGATCAGATCTTTGCCCTTGTAAACCGACACTGCAATGGGTTTGGTTCGATCTATATGTGCAAAGGTAAAAAAGCCTCCAGTGGGTGTGAGCCCATGTATATGGGACCTATTATCAATAATTACTCAATTTGGTGCAGTTTTCCCCAAATCCATTTCAGAAGATTCACACCCTCTGATACACCGCTTTGCTATAGGCCTATGCAAAAAAAAAAACAGCCTAGACACCATAGATCTCGGACCACCATAGAGGTCCGCAGTGACGACGATCATACAGTAAATTTAGGCAGTTAAGAGATGGTGGCCTCTGATTGGTCTATATTAGTGTGTGGAAATTATTGTCAGCTTTGCTATAAGGCATCAAATAAATCACTAAACTGTACTGATTCATAGAATGTAAATTGTGACACACTGGCCCTGGTTGGGCACTGGTGGGTGGCATTAAAAAAATAGTGAGCACTGTTGAATTATTAGGTGCAGAATAAGTCAAAATGTAGGTGGGTACGCATGCAGGCCAATAGAAAAAAACTGGATTGGTCAAACCTATATTTTTTCATCTCAGATTAAGGATAAAAGATGTATCTAAAGATTTGTGGTCATTTTGGGCGATTTGTATCATTGTAGGCGGGTTTTATCGGTGGTTGAGCTATAATAGATTATAGTGAGAAATGTTTTGGTGGTCCGAGACCTTAAGTGGTGATATGACAGTTAGCCAGAATAGTTTGGAAATGCTCAAAAAGCTTTTTTCTTAGTTGGATTTGGTTAGTTTGGATAGATTAATGCTAAAAAAGGTGGAAATTTGCATGAAAAGTACGGAAAATGGAGAAAATCCTGGCTGTAGGGCTATTGGTATTATTGCTGACTTCATTGATTCTGACTTAGAGGCCTTTCTATGCACATTACCACATTTTTAGAGTTACAGGGATGGATCAATTCAAGGATTTGTGGGCAAAAATGCTGAATAATTCCCTCTTTGGGCTTTTATAACCTAATGATATGCATATTTGACAGAATGTAGGATTGAAGGACACTCAGGCCCTACTTGCCGATAGACGGTGTACAGCTCCATTGTCTAATATCAAGCCCTTGCTCAAGTCATAGAACAGTAAATATTAAAGCTTTTATCACAATATTTTACAGAGTCATTCCTAACATATCTGGGAATATAAACATAACATAAAAACAGCCATGGATAAGGAATAAATCCAGGAAAGATAGAGAAAATGTCAAAATATCTCTATTTTCAGTGCACATTTTGTCAATTTTGCATAATATTTCAACACTCCATGTACAATCTAGGGGTCAAAGCTTAGAAAAAGCAGTTGTTTCATGTAGGAGACCACCTGGATGAAATCTGTGCTGAATTTCAGGGTCCTGGGTTGAATATTTCTTGAGAAAACAAGTTAAACATGTATAGGGTGTCAGAGAGTGAAATCAGCCTGAAAAAGAGACCATTTTCCAGGGTTATGAGGGCATCGATTACCCCCATGGTCTATAGTTTAGGGGCTCACAGGGCACCTCACAAGTTAGAATTTGATGAATTACGCCTAAAAGTTTGTATAAGTGGTGTTTGGGGTAAGATTTAGTCCTGACCCCCCCTTTAAGATCTCGGACCACCATAGAGGTCCGCAGTGACGACGATCATACAGTAAATTTAGGCAGTTAAGAGATGGTGGCCTCTGATTGGTCTATATTAGTGTGTGGAAATTATTGTCAGCTTTGCTATAAGGCATCAAATAAATCACTAAACTGTACTGATTCATAGAATGTAAATTGTGACACACTGGCCCTGGTTGGGCACTGGTGGGTGGCATTAAAAAAATAGTGAGCACTGTTGAATTATTAGGTGCAGAATAGGTCAAAATGTAGGTGGGTACGCATGCAGGCCAATAGAAAAAAACTGGATTGGTCAAACCTATATTTTTTTTCATCTCAGATTAAGGATAAAAGATGTATTTAAAGATTTGTGGTCATTTTGGGCGATTTGAATCATTGTAGGCGGGTTTTATCGGTGGTTGAGCTATAATAGATTATAGTGAGAAATGTTTTGGTGGTCCGAGACCCATACCGTAGATATTGTCCCTGCCCTCCAATCCCTCTGTGTATGGCACACGCAGACAACCCTAACCCATGTAAAGTGATCATATAGGTCAACCATCTACTGTTGTCCTTTCTGTGTGTGTAATAGAGATGCCTCCTTTTCCTCCTGCATTATGGAATAGCTAAACACGAAGGTGTACTTCCTATCTTACTCCGCTGATAACACGGTTTTACCTGAAATGGTCACGACCCTTATATATATCATCGAGCGATATATAAGTATTTCCTGACCATTTTTCACAGGATTACAAATTTGCCTACCATGTACAAGTCTTCCTGACAGTTCAGAGAATCACTGGTAAATACGGACTTACAGGTATACATGTGTTACCAGTATCATATTTGTTTGCCTCCCCTTTACAATAGAATCCGTGATAATGCCTAAAAACATAAATGTGGATGCTCTATTGGAAGTTCTCATTCATGATACACTTTAAAAAGCTAAAACTGTTGAATTTATGAGGGATCTCCGTAAAACTAAACAGTGAACCACTGGTATTATATTGCAGAGAACCAGGTTTTAGTTTACTAGAAGCCATAGGTGGCAGTATGGTGGTAAAATGAATATCTGTGAAGATAACAACAGATCTCTGGCAACTTTGGAATGAGGATTCTGTCAATATTCCGACATTTTCTTTACAGTGTACTTTCATGATAAGCACCTGATAAATGACTCGCAATTAATGTGCCTTGCCTAACAGAGGTCATGCACTACACCTAGGGTCTTGCCACACACATATCAATGCCAATGAATATAGATGAGGTCTCAGACTTTAAAAAATGTACCTACTCTAAATTGGTGATAGATAAGAGGGTATGATTACCATATTATAATTGGCTAAGGCCAGCATATTTGGTCAGGCAGTGTGTTTTGCAGCCGTCTCTTTTCAGTAATTTCCTTTCTGTGAGGCATGCAATACTGACAATTATGCCTCTCATGGTGTTGAGAAGTGTTAATTTCCTAAACGTTGATTAGAGAATTATGAGTCAGTACCACCTTCCATGTCACAAAGGTCATTGCCCTGTTCAGAGTAGGACACAAATTACACAAATAGGAAAATGGGTATATGGGAGCGCCATTTGCATCATTGATGGTATTGCATGTAATTGTATATCCACTCGTGCTTTTAACTCTTTCGGGCTACACTAGCCCACTTAAAGAGGTCTATATCTCATTTTTCTATTCCCTTGGATGCGAGTGCTGAACATATGCACGGGCACTGACACATTCCTCTGTGAACTTGTGTAATGTAGGTCTCACCATGAATATGACCTTGGCTGTCAAAATGGCGTTAAACATTTATTACTCACTCACTCAATAGAAAAAGCTGCCATTCATTCTGTTGTACTTCATTTTTATTCTCCTTTTCTTCTCTGCTTATTTTTATGTCAGCTTAGTCTTCCGCCTCAACCCTCTCCCTGTGGATGACCTTACAGAACAGCTCCAATGTTGAAAAAGAATCCAGATGATACAAGTCAAACAACTCTGAACTTTGGGCAAAACATTGGGCATTTTCCAGGTCAAACATGCAATGAGTATCATAATGACTAATCACTTTTAGCTGATATGTCAAGGGTAAGGATTCCTGTGACAGAGTAGAAATTGTGAATTGCAGTAAAGTTTCGTGAGTTTGAGTGTCTTATGTCTCTCACAAGCAGCTTTTAGTCAGTATACATGACGGTAAAGACTGGCTTTCTGTTGTGGTGATTGTCACTATTTCAATATTGTATAAGAGGCATTGTTTTTGATAAAGCAGAAAATGGATGCTTCTTGTTCCTAGGTTCATTGTGATTTTTCATCTGTCCCTTGGTGGATCTCAGTTTCTCTCCCTCTCTTTATCCCTGTATCTTTCTTTCTCTGTGTCTCTCTCTTTCTTTCTGTCCCTCACCTTTTTCCCTCCCCCTTCATCCAAATCCATATCTTCCTCTCACCCACTTCTCTACCTTGTAGAATCTCGATATAATTATACTAGATCTTGAATTCCCTCTTTCTATCCCCCTTGTTCTACCTCTTACCCCATCCAACCCCTTCACCCCCTGTCATCCCACACACAAGTTTGACTAGGTTATGATTCAAAATGTCTGTCTGCGATATTCCTTCTGTATATCTGCTCGTCCCCTCCCTACTATGGGCCTCAACCATTTCCCTACCTATTCTATTATCCAGAGCCAGAAAACATTATTCATCTGAAATATGTTACATGAAACTGATGTTAAATTTTGTTTACTCAGCGATTTAACATTAGGGCTGTTCACTGTCCTTGCATGTGTAGTTTCATTATAAACCAATATAGAGCAGTTTGTGCCTGGGGCCATTAGGTTCATCCATGATCTAACTCTTAAAATGCATTTATATTTTATTGATGATGATGCAGGAATGTTCATAATAAATATTGTGTACATGATGGTTGAAGATCACGCCACTCCCTTCATTATACTGGTCCCGTATACTTAACTTTCCAATATTCCAATAAAAGAGAAATTGGCAGCTTAGGCAACACTATTAGTTGAGTCAGTATTACTTCAGCTTCCATATACTGACGGCTGAACAGTATGTGAAAGTCATATTTATAGGCATTTCTTTTTGCACAAAGGTAATTTCTATCTATTGCCCATCCAGTTATAACATTCTGAAGAGTAGTCGTTAGAGTATATAACGTTGCCCTTTTTGAGCCTTCAGTTTAAGTAAGGAGCATGGAATTGGTAAGGACAACACAACTACAACACCTACCTACATCAATGCTTGTTAGGCACAATAAATGGAGGTTTCAACAGGAGTCACTAGCCAAAATGTGGCTTGAAATGGTCTGTTATCAACAAGAGGGAAATGTTAGTTTTGTGAGCTGACATCGAACCCATAACCGCAGGATGACTGCACTGTAAATAAAAAAAAATGACGCTGAAATAACGAAGGATTCCTCGTCCCAAAGTTGTTATTTTCACAGAGATGTTGTCATATTTGTGGAGATTCCTCGTACTACCGCACTGCCACCTGGAGCTTCTTGTAAAAACTACACTGGCCCCCTGTTATCTAGTTACGGTGGTTCACTGTTCAGTTTTACAAGGATCCCTCATAGATTCAACAGTTATTTTTTACAGTGTGTGCAAGCCAGCTCGAAAAGTGAACTTGTCACATGGAACCCCTGTGAGGGCTCAATTGTGGAACGGCATTGGCCGACACAGGCCCACATACAATGGTCAATCTTCTCTGTAATTGACACTAGTGATGAAGTGTTATGTTTCCTTCCAGCTAAAAATTTATTAATATGGGTTTTTATTCATTTCAATCATACTGCCGGGGACCAAGATGGCACATTGTAGATCAGTTTAACAGTGATCGATTTCTGTTTATGCAGTGATTCACTGAATCCTCCAAAGTGGACCAAGGCAGGTGAAAAGGCATATCTCAAGGAAAGCTTGTGACAAAGTTCATAGTACACCCTTTGAAATCATGGACAATGTGAGTGATTCTTGCAAAACCTCCCACCTATGGGGGTCAGGGGGTCAAGATGACAAACTTAGCATTACATTTTAAGATTTGATTTTATTGATAGCCCTATATCTTGGCTTTTTGAAAAGGTTCATTCAAGTCATTAACTCCCAGGGGGGTCAGTTTTTATCGCAGTTGCTGTAAAATCAGAAATTGATTGATCACGCCCCTTATGCATGCCTTGTGCAACACACTACACCTTCAAAAATCATGTTATCATTACCAAATCACATGTCCAAACTAGTACAATGCCCTAGAATGTGTGTACAAAAAATTATAACCGTGGCTTGAAAACACTGGAAATTGTCCAACATATATAGCGGACTTTTGATTTTTCTAAATTTTTTGGCACACAACAAGAACTTTGGTCTCAAAGACTCAAAACCTTTAGGATAAGCATAAAATTCAATTTATTTAGTCTTCAATATGTAACAATCATCATTTACCACTAATTTAGTACTTGCTCTGTATGGTTCGCTCTCTTAAATGACCCTCATTACTCTGTAAGGGGTGTGATGAATCATCTACACATTTAATATCATGGCTACTGTGCCAATATAACCAAACCCGGCAATGATCTAATGCACTAAAACAATGAGAAACACATAGAGGATGTATTATAATGACAGAAAGGCATGTAAAATAGTGAATAATTGGCCTAAAATCGATTGCAAAATAAAACAAGGGTTGCCAAAAAGAGTGCTTGGAAGGGGCTGGGGAGTAGCAAAATGGATGTGGGTGCCCTATACATGCGTAAAATCAAATCCAGGCTCTTATTCTTTTATATAAACCACAAATGTGCATGCATTTGGGTGTAACAGGGTAGCTATAGGACCAGAAATCATTTCATCACGCCCCTTACATCAGGAGAGCAACTCTGGTTTGGGGCAACCAAGGCATGTACAGACTCTTTCTTTTCTTTTTAAATAGTATCTTATCAATAGATATGCGCCATATGATGGTTTAGATAAGCCAGAAATGATTAATATAGGCTGTACATACACAAGTAATCTTTAAGGGGTTCATGGTAGACTTGAAAAATGCTTGAAAGTGTATTGCCAGCAAAGGGTGTGTGGTACGCAAAAGGTTTTTACCATAAAATCCCCTATACAGACCCCCTTGATGGTGATAGATAAGAAGCTGGAGCATAATATGTTTATAACTGATCTTATGCCATAATTGATTCATCACGCCCCTTACATCACTATTTTCAAGTTATAAGAATTGCTAGGGTAAAAAAAATGTGTGACATATCACCTCCAAACCACATGGATATGCTAGATAGGACCCTCCACTAAGGAATAAATAAAATTATGGTGGTCTCTTACTGCTTGGCTTGATGGTATATGGGGGGTGGAGTGAGGCGGAAATTGAAAAAAAGGCAATTTTTATGCCATTGGACCAACTTTGGACCATCATATCTCAAAAAATTGTGGTCCGACATATACAAATTTGCACTTTTTTTATCCCTAGGATGTTTTCTTTCAGATAACACCAAATGGTTAAATACTTTTTATTTTGCAGCCCGCCAACGCCAAAAGACCCAAAAAAAAACAGAAAGTGGGAGCTTTGGCAGGAATCACCCATGTAATGATCAACAGTTAAACCATTATCCTACCAAATGTACACAATGGCCTATACCGCATGTATACATGATGCAGTGGCAAAAGGTGACGGGAACTAGTATCTGTACTTTTATTCAATGCATTAATGTTATGTTATTAGCTATTGTCTTATATATAGATAACTATCAGGTTACCCTGGCAGCGAGGTGGCACGCTGGGTATAGCGCTGTGACTGATAAGCATACCAAGTCAGCCATTATTGTATCCATTACTTAGTTTGCCTTTTATCTGTGTTACACTCTGAATTTAGCATTAAGAATTTCTGTAACGCTTAGACTAGTATTGGTCTCATTTGGCTTGATAATATCACGCAAAGCAATACTAATATCCAACCCAAGAAATGAATTGTGAACTTTTGACTCTCAAATTTTGACCAATAATCACAGTTGCTCTAAGTCACACAGATTACCCGTCCATGTTCCCCCAGGCAGTTCATGATAACCACGAACGTAGGTACATTTTAGTAAAGCAAGTGGAAGAAAGACTTCCAATCCGGGATGCCTAAATGATCTATTCTGCTTGCCTGATCACACACATAAGTATACGCTTTAGTCGGCCTGCCATACCCCTATACACACAACTTATTTGTAGACACTCTCCCTCTCTACATGTGACGGTAACCCGATCACCAAGTCCCACCTGGTAGGACTTCCCATTGACATATATATGACATATTGCCATCATAGCTTTCTGTTTTCCCTCATGTCCATGGTGCCTTTTTTGCATTAGGACCTGTTCCTATAATGTTCTGATGTAAACAACCTTCTATTACCAAAGTATGGAAAGGTGAATCTCAGTCATAATTATGATCATAGTGCTCACCATTGTAATGGGAAATTATATGTTTACTACCCTGATTCTTCCAAAAGTGTATGGACTATATAACAACCAGATCACTTTAACAATGGTATGAAGAGATCTGAGATGCAATGGTAGAAACCTTCCTTCCCAACAAAGGCGTGTTTGCCTATAGTATTTTAAATTGGAAAACCATCATGCAGATGGCAAAGGATTGAATTCAAATATGAAAGCAGGGGAACTAGAAAGTACATATTCTTAATCAGCAATTGGATACACAGGGTAAGGTGATTAAAGTGTAGAGTTGGTTAGACTTCAACTACTCTATAGACGCGTGTCAGGTACCGTTGTGGCCCGTATAAGCACTGGAGCACTCATTGAGTTCATTCCCACTGTATACCAGCGCTTGTATGATTCTGTTTTTTTCAGAAATTCCCGATCGGTAAAGAGAGAGTTAAGAAAAAATTCAGTCACCACTGATGCCTGGCGCTTATATGAGAACAGCGCTTATTTGAGAGCCCGGCACTTAAATGGGCTTACGGTACTCACACCTAGACTGCAGAGAACCCTGGGGCAACTTTTCTATTGAGCTTTAAGAAAGAGTTCGGGCAGTAGGGATGGGGATTACCCATTCAAAACGCTCTCCCCTGCCAAATCAGCACATGTATAGAGAAGCTCACTGAGCAACTCACTGGGCGCGTTATTGTGTAGCAGCTCACTGGGGCAGGCAGGGAGCCGCTCCCTTAACATTTCAGGTGATTATTGCTGGAAGGTTTACAATCACCATCTACCACCTCCATGTCAACTGTGATCGGAGTGAATCTGGTAGCAACTGTGCAGAATAGGGGTGGGAAAGAGAGAGAGGGGGGGGGGCAGACAGCCAAACAGAGATAGAGAGAGACAGAGAGGGAGGGAGAGAGAGAGAAGATGGTGTGGGGGCGGATGAAGGGAATCAAGGGGTTGTGAGTGTAGTACAGAAAGTCTGGGGTCAAGGGATGGTCGGGGGTTCGGAAAGGGAAGGGTAAAAAAAAGGAAGAGGGGGTTGGGGAAGAGGAGTTATGGGGGAAGAAATTCATACCTTTGTGTTTGTATAGCTTTTGACAAACTTTGCGAAATGGGGAATATATAATATAATTATAAAAGAATCTTCTTCCATGAGTACCCATTGAACTATTTGCTAATACAACTCCTTAGGTATTTTGTAAAATGAACAAGATGGGGTCCTGCTAGATTATCATAATAAATTACACTTATCGGATTCTATCCTGACAATAAACATTTACGGTCGAAAATCATAGAAGGTTTGCATATGACGAATTTGGAGGTATTCCAGCCCCTACTCTTCGAATTTTAGTTTCCCCCTCTATTTTCTTGGCTCAAAGTGTCAGGCTGGATGAGATCTTTGTGTTACATATGGGTTTTGATGGTCCCATATGAATATTTTGGGCTCCAGGGGGGTAAAATGGGCCCAAAATTGTCTGGGCAAAATTGTGTCTGGGCGAATGACATTTAGGGGCCTAAGTTACAAGCCATGTTGGGGGCTTCATTTCCTACAGAAACAATCATCATACCTCCATGAAAATCTCAGGTCCAAATTATTTTGACCTGTAGATTAAGAAAATCACATTATCATTTATGTCAGATGTGTCCTTGCTATCATAAAAGAAGCATACTTATAAGAATTATTTTTCATGATTCTGGGCAGATGTCTGGGCGAATGACATGTGAGGCCCCATATGCACACTTTCTATGATTTGTGACCTTACGCATGTGTCTATAAACCATTATTAGCCTACACACAATATCGCTTTACTGTCGTCTATGATGGCTACAAATGCCAGGCCATATTGATAATGCACATGCATTGCTCTGTGTATGTGCGTATTATTGCATAAGGGATAAGTTACCTTGGCCATGTGGTCACTATCAAAATTTAGGGTACACACAGCTGCTATGCTGGATAATCTGATAGCAGTAGTATGGGCAGTTACTGCATAGAATGGTATACTGGATTAGGCTAAAAGGGACAAAATCCAATAAACAGAGTTTATAGTTAGCAAAGTGAGACAAAAAAGGGCAAAACCAACTATCTAGATTGTATATACTCCTCTTTATGGAGGTGGCTGAGTATCACTCAACAGTAGCTCAGAACCTGTGGCATACCAAAATCGTTATATACTACTCACAATATGATACCAACTGTCAGTGGAAGACGCTAGCGCCATTTTGAAGGATGGTTCCAATTAGCAGTAGTAAGATATTACTGAATCACCAAACCATTGTTGGCTAGTGCTTGATGTCCAATTATCTAGAAGGCTACCTTTCATCATGTTAATGCATGGATTGGAGGACCTTGTGATTTCCCCCAGATGCTATCAAGAAACTTCAAAATTGTATGCATCGTACCGGTGGGGCCCGACCATACAGGGTGGAGTCGTTGGTTAACACAAATAATCTTTCCTCACATTTGGAGAGAAAAAAAGGAGTTAGTAGCTAAATGACATAATGTGCTACTATTGCACCTCCTGCTTCACACTAAAAGGTTCCTTTATAAAATTGAAAGTTTGTTCCTTTTGTATAGAATGAGAATTGTATTAAATGTTTTATATCTATTTCAGGTGAGTAACAACTTCGCAGATGATAACACAGAAGTCTTCTGCAAAGAGATAAGTGACGAAGGATTTCATTTTATCATATTCCTTGATTTCGCCCTTGTTAGAGGTATTCCTGGGGAGACATCAATACAAACGGATCAATTTGTAAATGAATTTGGTTATTCAGAAAGGGTTTTAAGGATGAATGAATTATAAGTACAAAAGTGATACTCCATCCAGAGGAAAAGCACCTTCTTATCTGTCTGGTTGGCCACTTTGGTTCTGACTTTGATACCTCTTTTCCAAATAGAGATGCAGAAAGCATTCCTCTGCGTGTAATATGTGAATCAGGCTGTGGATCATTTCTAATCAATTGATGTACATTACTATGGACCAACTACACTGAACCTATCATTCACAGAAGGACCACAACAAGTAGGCAGCAATAGCAAAAGTAATGAAAGCCAATCATGCAACAGAAATATCTTGCTGATAGAATGGTCTTATACTCGGTCTTATACTCAGGCTTCTTATATGAACGTTCTCATTGATAAGTTATATATCCCTAGATACTCATAGACCTGATGATAAGGCAAAGCTTAGACTGGCATGGGCCTCTGAGGTCCTTGTGATTCTGTGAATAGCCCATGCCTTGAGACATATACAATGGATTGCGTCTGATGATAAACGTGAACGGTATGGATGGGTATACATAGGGGAGGGGCATTGTCTGCAATACCTCATAAGTGCAGCTTACCTTTTTGCCCTCATGATGCACAAATTTGAACTGACTCACCAAGGCTGCATTCATGAGTTGTGCAGCCCCTATAGGGTTGACACAATCCCAGTGTGTCAATATGGTGTATCATGCCGACAACTGAGCATGATGCATGAATGCATTCAGCCCTTGTAGGGTTGAAATAGATCACCTAGAAGACAATCAATTTCAAAACTTTTGTAACATACGCTGATGATGGGAGATTACTTCTTGTACTACAATGTTGGTGGATTTGTTCCCAGACAAACTGTTCCCAATGTCAGTGTGTACTGATAGCATTCTAATACAGATTGATAGTCCCTCTAATCTTCTTATCTGTGGTGATAATCCTGATTGAAAACAGACCTGAGTAGGACAGATGCTGGTGATTATCCACATTGGTACTCACAAACCCTAGACTTGAACAAGGCCTGTCACACATTCTTGAGAGTAATCAATTAGAAACTTAAGGGGCATACTGCGAAGTTTCCTCAATTATGAATTGCACAAGAGGGACAACAGGTGAAAGGAAATGATGAAATAGGCCATTTCTTGACATAAATATTAGTTGGAACGTTGTTCTATAAACCTAATGCCAGTATTAGTAATACATTCACCGTGCCAGATGGGTGTGATGCACTACGAAAGACTACTTACGAATAGTGAGTAACTTTGGTGCATCAAGGCAACAGGTGGAGGTGGATTAGATCTTGTGGTATCGTACAGCTATTAAAATTGATTAAGACAAAAGACCTATAGATGAATTGATCTTAAAACAATGGCTGCGTCCTCTGATCAAGTCTTGTTATATCAGCGCTTTGTAGGAATCAGGGGTATGCAATCAAAAGGTATTTCGAGTGACTTTAAGGGGACACAATAGGGTGGTTTAAGCAGAACACTTTAGCCAGTATGGTTTAGAAGAAATGTTTCATACCCATACATATCATATCCCATTATGACCATCCCAAATAGTTTTATAAAATTTATTCCTGTATTGAGGCAATTCCATGGTTACACAGCCAGAATGGAACAAAAACATTCTATTTTGGCTTCTTCGGCTTTGAACAGCACTATGAGATGGAATTTCTATATATTTTCTATTTATTTTTAGTCATTTTTAGGGCGCTTTTTTTGTTAGGTAAAACTCCAATTATTAATTCCAATTTGAACTCCATAGTTACCAAATTTTTTGGTAACTATGGAAATTCAAATGGCTTTGTAGGCCTTAATAATTGGATTATCTGCTAACAAAAAATAGCACCCTCAGAAATGATTCCTTCTTCAATTCTCATTCCTCTAGTCTAAGATATAGGCATGAATTCCATCTCTTAGTTCTTTTCAAGGCCAAAGAAGCCAAAAAAAAAAGAACGTTTTTGTTTCATTCTGGCTCTGCAACCATGGAAACACATCGATCCAATTTTTTTTTTATAAAACTATTATAGACGGTCATAATGGTGTATGATATGAAAGGGCATGAAGCATTTCTTCTAAACCATACTGGCTGAATTGTTTTCCTTAAAAAAACCTATTGTGCCCCCTTAACCAGTCTACTCACCCACTCCCACAAGGACCTGACTCCCAGAGGTCTAATCCCATGGAGGCCCCAATACCTGTATGCTATCTCTGTTTTCCACGCAAGGAAGCAATCGTGGTCTGCTGAGTCGTTCATAGTATAACAGATTTGAACTTTATCAGAACAAAGAAAAGAAAGAAAAGCATGAATTATTTAGGTTTGTTCATTGGAAAAATATAATTAATATACTTACCATTTTTGCTACTATCATGAATGTGTGATAAGAAAGAGGACACTACAGGGTAACTATTATTACTGCATTGATTATGCAAGATGATCCTCACTAAGGAACTAGTGCATTGTATTGGGTCTAGGGATGTTTATTTATTCACCTTGGATACCTTGAGCTCTGGGGTCATCCCGTATTGTGACTGTCAGATTCTCCTTAGTAGCCATGGAGAAATAGACAGTTCTGTCAGCTAACAAGAAAGGGGTGGCTGGACTTCAGGATCGGCATGCCTTTTCTCAGTACCTCTACTTCTGTCAGCTTTCTGAAAATTTTTATTAATGGAAAGTTTGCCATATGCCTTCATCTAATTGGTCCTTCGTCGCTGTGTAATCAACATGGACACTTATGGTGAAGTGTATCCTTGACGTCCAGGGAGCCCACCTGATAATTACTGTCATACCTGAAGGAGAAGGAAAGGTGAAGAGGACAAATGAGGATAGGAATAAGACTAGAAGTGTATTGATACAACTTTATACTTTTACTTTTTCTCTTCAGTAAGTCTGGAGATGAACCCGTGGCGATTATCTCCCTACCTCCCAAAGCATCATGTAACTGTCTGATAGAGTTAAGTTAGGCTATTAGTTATACTTTGATTGGTAAAAGTGAACAAAAAGATAAGGATGGGGGAGAAAGAAAGGAGCCCATGGAATTTATTTGTATCGGTAGAGTGCAGGAAAGCCTACCAACTGACGGAAATCCCATAGCCTTAACCAAGAAGATCGTCACTTCTGCACCTGCTGTGACGGATGTTCTCATGGCTGCAAAGGAATACTCCTTTTCTATGGTGTAGAACCATCTATACGAACTAAATCCGAAAAAAACATCCCAGTAAAGAAATAGGAATGTCAGTTGCTATTTATTCTGCAAAGCAGAACATGCTAAGCTCTCTGCGGTAGACCAAAGAATTAATGTTCTCTACTGAGACCTAAAATAATGTCTGACGACGGTGGTTATTGACGTCACCACTCTTTTAATGCATACATGTGCAGCTCAGACTTCCCAGGTGCTAATGTATTCATTAGGCCAACACAGAATTGTAGCTAACTAAGCGAATATTCCCCTCTCCCCTTTTTACATCAATTAAATTAAAATCAATATACACTTAGCATTTACAACAGCTCTGCTATGAAATATTCATAGAAATTATAATTCATGATATAACTTCCCAACTTTAGGTCAAGCCCTATTTTTCTGAGTAAGATAGTGTAGCCAGCAACATGGCTTCTCTTTTCTTCTTCACCTGAACACTTAATATGGTAGTGTTCAAGCACGTGGACTTGACCTCCCATTCAGCGGTGACTCTTCTGTAAAAGGTCACCTTAAGGTGACTGACTGCCTCCCCCCGACCACCACCGTTTCCGCCAATGGAACATGTTTAATTGGACAAGTGAACTAACAAGATACAAAGAAACCGTCCAACATTGTCATGATTTTGTAAAAAGGCCCCTGTACCAGGAGCCAGCTGGAGGCTTGGTTGTGAGAGGTGGGGGGAGGGACATTGGGTGTGGCGGGAGGTGCTTGTGAGGATCATAAAGGCACGTACAAGGCATAAAGCTATAGTCTGTACAGGAATGGTTGGTAGCTTATTTCATCTTAAATCTGAAAGTTTAGATCCGATAGTATTTCTAATTTCCTTCTCTCTTTCTCTCTACTTTCTCTATCTATTTATGTTTCTGATGTTTTTGGATCACGTCGGATGGACACAGAGCTCTAAAGGATATACAGAAAATAACACATTAGAGACATTGCCAGAGGTTTTGAGACAGCTTATTCAGCTTCATATTTATGCTGAATAACCTTCTCTCTAACTCTCTTACAAACAATTTTGCCTCCCACATCACATTGCACTGAAAACTATAACAAAAGAATACCAAGTCTATGCTGATACATCATCAGCAGAGGGGCCTGTTGTAGTAAGGACTCTCACATATCGCTAACCTGTACAGTATACTGCAGCTCAAATGCTTATAAATTGTACTAGTGATATCATAAAAATAGGCCTAATTGGCTCCCAAACTATATATTTGATATAACCAGCATTTGGGGGAATGGTATATGAAATGACTCCTTCTCCACATATCTTTGTTGGACTTAACTCTTCAAGGATGATCCCAAACCTTAGGACTCATGTCAATTTTTCGCCGTAATGCAACCACCCAAACCAGCAAGTATCTCACTGGTACTGTATCAGTGCAACATGCCTGCTAACTGTGAATGTGATTTAATTGTGCTTGTCTGTTTATTCTTGGAGAGTACACATCATATCTCGCATATAACGTACACCTCTTTTATAAGGTGCTTACTGAGTCCATGAAGGTGCACCTAGGTCTTGATTTTGGGCAGTTTAGTTTCTATTTTATAATAAAGTAATCGTCAGCCAGCAGACATGCCCTGACTTCAGGCAGAATCTAATAGGCACAGCAACAAGCTATCCTTATGTTTTAGCCATGCCTTATATGCTTGCAAGATATTGCGATAATACTTGTAAATTAGTGAATGAAAATGTCCAGAATCTGATAGGCATGCACATTCTAGTCTTAAATACAAAAAAAATATCTGCCGCAGTAAATCCTATAATCTTTCTTCCCTAAACAGCTTTGATTGACCTTACTGTAAATACCTCACCATGAGTTACTCTGAGCTACTCCTAGGGTGCCTCCCAGGTTGATTGAGGTCATAAAGACCCTGGAGCTGCTCATGAGAGGCACGAGGGTCATTAGACCCAGCTGCTGTTGATGACAGAGTAACAGAGCTGCTCGCAACTAACTCACGACTAGCTCGCAGCTACACGCTGGGTTGAACTCGAGTCGCTAAGTGAGTATACGAGCAAGTGGTGGCTGCTCTTGAGGTGCGTGTCTCCAATGCCCGAGGTACTCTGCAGCCAATTGCTCCAAATGCCATTGTTGGGTGTATTGGTGGCTCGTCGGTCTGTGGAAGTCATACAATAGAGGTATTTCAGTGTATAGAAAATCTGTAATCCTAAAACAACTTATTAGATGTAGCCTGGTATTGTATTAAACTTTTGGGATGCCAATTGACCTAGTCTTTGCCTCAACTGATTAGCTTCATGGCTGACAAGGGATCCATCTTTATTTTGCTTCTACTTTGTTAGCAATTGTGACTCGTGATTTCTTACTATGACATATCCTCTGTTTGGATATGATAATAAGTACAGTTCCCTTTTACCCGTTTGGGCCCTAACTCATATGTTTAGCTATTGACCAAGTCTATCTTTATGACCTAGGCTAGTTTGACACCATCCTTGAGTTGAACTGAGTGTGGAGGCAATGCAGCCATAGTAATTTTGTTTATTGCCAGAGGATGGCGGACAGAGTCTAAGTGAGTGACTGATGACACCACTCTGAGCTGCTCCAAGAGCAGCTCCTATCCCAGACAGAGACCACAGACACATCCCCTCCTCTTCTAATACCAGTGCTCAAACTGTTGTAAAAATTCCTAGGCCTCTGGGTCCCATTAATCACTAAAATGTCCTTCTTAAACTTTTAACGTAGTAGATTGACTTACGGCAAGTCTAATATCCATTGTCGTATTCCGAGTATATTTTTCATAAGGATTCTCCCAAATCAATCAAATCCATTGACTCACAGAATGTGTTGGCGAGAAATATTTACCCGGATTTTTAATTGGTAAAATCCTGTAAAGGAAATTTCAACAGTTGGATTGAATCAAGAAAACTGATGTGGAACGAATGAGATAAGAGTTGATGGAGTGGGTCCCAGATAGAGAATCGTCATTGCTCTGGAGTTTGAAAAAGGATTACTTTGTCGAAGACGATTAATATTTGGAAGGTTGCAGTGCTTTAAGATTCATTTCACCATCCATCCTTCTTCCCAGCAGACCATCCCAAAGCATATCACTGCTACAGTTGGAGCTTTCCCTTGGGATAAAGCCAGTCTAGTCCTGCTCCCATAGGTCCCCACATGCTCCAGGTGTCCTGCTGCAGCAGTCTGCCTGTCCCTACATTTTTGCTTCCACCTGCTCCTGAGCTGCTCCTCACTACTTGAATATGCTCAGAGCTGCTCACTAGCATCAACCATCCCAACATACTCCCAGTTTCTAAATCAGACCTCAGGCTTGTGGGGATATGAAGGCCTTTGCCTTGAGCTGCTCTACCACCCAGCTTTAACTGCTCAGCAACCAGCCTTTGGCTGTTCCTGCACCCGATGGTGTCTGCTTATCCCAGGTCGCCAGTCACATAGCTCCAGACAAATCAGCTAGTGATAGGGACACCTCCGAGCAGATACTCTTCTAGTTGTGTCATGAAAGCTCTTTGTTCTGTCAAGGGATTGGTATGTAGGGCTAGATGTAGTACATCTTATGTCATAATCATCTGAATAGTGTACTATTTGATTTGCTTATACCATAGCCAGAGGCTCTTTGGGATCTGACCTCCCAAAGGTCTTCATCATCGCTGGCTAATGCTGTAACAGACCCCAATTGCTGCAGCCCCAGGGGCTGTGGCAGTAGACTAACCGTACATGGAACTGCTCCTGGTGGGCTGAGCTGCTCATCAACACTGGGACCATTCACTCACACACGGGGAGCCTACACGCTCACACACTGACAGCAAACACATTCACTCACACACACTGAGGCATAGGCATAACAGGAGTGAGTTGCTGGCACACACAAGGTATTGCCTCTAACCACCATCATTGTCATAACCACCACAGAGCATAGACCACCACCAGGAGCACCTGCAGCACAGCTGCTACCATCACCAGCACCAGGAGGAACAGTATTAGCAGCCACTTCCACTGGATGAATTGTAGTGCACTCTTAGATCACCATTTGGTATGCTGTAGCATAGGGACTCACTAATGTACTAAATGGGGAGCATACACCCTTTGTATGATATGTCAGCAGATGCACACACTTTGCAACCCTGGAGGAATGGTGGTAGTGTTTACCTTGGAGCGATTTTAGATTCCTACCTGTACATATGTATGCACTAATGTCACAGTGGGAGAAGGTACCTGGTTACAAGTCTCCTGCCATCCCATACCTCATAGAATTAATTTCATAAAGTATTTTTGAGAAGTTATTTGGAGACCAGTGAAGGCTTACCTGAAGACACCTGGGAGCCTCTTTTACCTGTCACCTGCATCCTGGAGTATCCTCACCATCTTCACCCTTCACTAAGGGGGGTCTAGAGACCAATTAAACTGTTCACCAGGATCCTCCTGCTTATCTAGAGGATTCGTTCAGATTCATTGTGTAAAGTCGGAGCTAGATGAATCAACTGACTGGGTCTAAGCCTGACTACAGAATTCAGAGTCTACCAAACCAGCCCTTCTTAATTGGAATACTTCATCTGATAAGAGACCCTGCTTGGAGACACAGTACCATCATCTGTGGAAAACTATCCACACTGGTCGTACCACTAAGTAGTTGGGTGATACCTTTCTAAGAGGCTTGCAATCAGGATTTCAGTGCCCTATGCGAGCAGGATAGTTGGTACATAGCAAATCCCCCATTATACTGTTACTTTAAGCATGTCAGTCTGATTAAGGTGGCCACAAATATCTAGTGCCATCTCACTTAATCGGACTAGGCAGGTGTCAGAATATGACATGTGTCTACTAGTTGGCACGGGCCTTACAACAACACTGTCGTTTTAGGCTTAATACACACATTACCATTTGAGAAAGAAAGGATCAAAGAACTCTAAATGCACTTTACCTGATAGATCATAACCCCTATAGATTCAAAAAGGAACTTCCATATTAGTTATGACTTCACAGATGGACTAGGACAGACGGGACTAACATTGTGCACACGTATACATCTTAAACCTTTCAAATGACCAAAGGGCCCCCATACAAACCCATTCTCTACTGGGAAAACTGAGATAGAGGCTTGTCACACTGCCTCTCCCCATCTATACCAAGAATTCAAAGAGTCTGCATTAAGTACTAGAACACTAAGTATAGGTAGGGCAGAAGCTGCCCTCAGCCTCAATAAGATACATAAACCCTACAAGTCCCCAAAGCGCCCCGCTGCAGAGCCTGAGCCCAGCCGGCCTCCGCTCACCACGGTGGGCAACACAGAGAGCGGCTTCATGCAGGTCATCACCATGCCCTTCAACTTCATCCAGAGGACATTCATGAAGTTTAAACATGCCAAGGACGTGGAACATGGTAAGGAAAAAAGAGCTTGATAAAAAGACTTTGTATTTCACTTCTCTTTATTTGTAATGAGTTCAAGTAATGATACGGGAATCATTCATAATGAGTTCATAAGGTAGCCAATAGCCTGTGTATGTAAGGTAGTTTCTATAGAGAGCCCCTTGTGATGACCATCTGCATTCAGCTACTAAAATATCCGCTTGCATATCATGGCTAGCCATTGTCAGAACGATTCGGGGTGCCCAATCTAGATATATGCAGCATGCCTTAGGAATGGATATATGCACAGGTTTGACATAAACATACTTACACCTGGTGTCACATAATGGTGTCACTCTGGCAATGTTTGTTAACAACTTGAATGGTTCGCTGGTACCACTGCGGGATCGATGCGATATGCCCGCAGGTAGCTACTAACTGACCTTATGACGTCATGAGTTCTAGTAGAGCTAACACGTGATCAGAATATCATTATCATAAATTATGATTTGCATATCACTCTTCAATCATTGGCAAACTACAAAGCCTTGGTATAGGCGAGTGACCCTCGCGCATGTGCATGCCCATGCGTGTGGGTCACTCGCCTATACCAAGGCTTTGTAGCTGCCAGTGCTTGGAGTTGCTAGCTACCTGCCCTATACCGAGCGTGGGAGGTTGGGCTGCGGGACCAGCCAACTTGAATGGCCAAGTTAAAAGTCGTGTGTACATACTGAAATTATGAATATAATGAAAGCATATGCCGAATTTGTGGTATCAATGTAATAGGGTATGGGTAACTAAGCACGAGTGTACATTCGTTACTGAGGAGCGACATGCTATCTCCATAAAGTACCATACGATGCCTCGTTAGGCATGCCATGTATGCACCACATGCTATATAGGGTAGGCATGATGCACAAGTTTTGTTATGTCATGATGCGCCAATGAAGTGATGGCAAGCAGTCTCACAGTGACCAATGGACAGAATGCACTTCTGCGTCAGCGGTTGGTTAAATGTTGATGTCGCCCAATCAGTATAATGTAGCATTACACTGATTGGACGGCCCTTAGAGTATGCAGTCTTTAGAGCCACCCATTGTTGATTCCACGCTGATAATTTTAGTAGCTACCTGAAGCCCCATCAGTATGGCCAGACTGTTTCTTCCTGATAGTCATACGACATTGCAGGCAGTCCGCTGAAAATTACTTGGATAAACGTCATTAGCTGCATGACATAGTGATAGCGTTTCTCTATACTAAAGAATTTGGAGCCCCAAAGTCAATGTTGGTCTGTGCATCGATACCCACAAATAACTCTGCGTATGTTTGAAAAAATATCCCAGAGCAGATTAGGTTGCTCATGATTCTCATTGGAATGTTTTATATTCAAACTTAAATCAGACTGCCAGTTTTTTTTAGAGAACTTGGTCTGCTTTAGCTAGTCGGATAATGAAGGGAGTTCTCACCACGGTGTCACCGCTATACCCTGTCTTTAAGCCGAACCTTTATAAAAACCACTCCTTCACTTTAGACTTCACATTTTTCAAGATTAGTGCTGTCCATATTGGCCACTAGCTGCTCTGGAGCTGGTTCCGGCAACACACACTGATGACAACTGATAAGATGGGACCAGCATGTCCCTGGAAGTGGGTGTTAATCAGGGACAAGATACCCATCATGGTATTTGTTATCAGTGGCTGTTACCTCTACCAGCGAAATGTAAAATGGTGGCTTCACTAGGCCTTCATACTAAGTCCTATAGTGGTAAAGCCCCACCTGTAAGCCACGCTCTGAGTACAGAAATACTCTATTATAAGTTATTGTAATGGGAATCAGATACAATCTTAGGACTGTGACATATAAGCGAGGTTTTACAGTATTCCAAGTTAAACAGAACTGACACATGCCTGAATGAGGCCTGTACAACAATTGCTTCTCTGACTGCCTCACCGAGAATTCAATCTTTGTGCAAATGGTCGGAGCTGGGAATTTCCCAGAATAAGTAAAACAGACTTAAAGGGCATTTTGTTTACTCAGCAGCAGTGCTGATGAGAAATACAATATTGAGAAATACAACATTTAGCTCAAAGTATTGTGAAGCTCTAGACTTTCTCCCCACTATCTAGCCTTTGATTACTATGGCAAGCCAATTGGGTAAACCTCACAAAAACCCGGTTTTTGGTCCTAATACCCGGTTTTTGTTGCCTAAAACTGGGTTTTTATGCCAAAAACCAGGTCTTTGCTCAAATACCCGGTTTTTGCAAGCAAAGACCTGGTTTCTGCAGCAAAACCCCGGTTTTTGCACCAATAACCCGGTTTTTGCACCAGAAACCCGGTTTTTGTACTAAAAAACGGTTTTTGCACCAGAAACTTGGTCTTTGCACATTAAGACGTGGTTATTTGACCTACAACTAAGTATTAACTCTGAAACCCAGTCTGATGCACTCCCACATCCTTCATCAACTTCACATCTTCTCCTATATGTACCTGATCAGTCTCTGTAAAGTGTTTACCTTGCAGTTACTTTGCAGGCAACTGTTACAGGAGCTAATGATTCAAAAAGAGATACTTAAGTCCTTGACCTAGAAAACCACAGCAAAGGCTTAGTTGGTACACGTGGCTAAGTCTTAAAGGCAAGGAAGAAACCGGTTGCCATGGAAACCAAATGAATTGTGGGACTGTTGGAGACAGAACCCCCTATTAGGTAGGATGCAGCAGCGGGTCTAGCAACACCACAACAGGGCCATCTCTCTTCAACATACACCCCCACAGCCACAGCACCACCTCAACCATTACTGCGGCTACAGACCTCTGGTTTTATAAGACTAAAGCCTGCCGCAAACAGCACAGACTAGACGCAGGACAAACGCAGACAGGATTTAGGGGGCATCTGTGAAAAATCTGTACCCCCTCCATTCCCTTCTCATTTTCACCCATTTCAGACTTGGGGCAGATTCTAGGCTGTATAAGTCAATGTAAGCCCAGACCGTCTGGGGAGGATCTGCCAATATCCAACATGTTTGATATGCCCGAATTCACCTCAGACTCAGATGGGATGTCTGGTCTGCGTCCGTTTTTGCCGCAAACATTCCAGACAGGACTGGATTCCCATCCAGTCTGCGTCGGGTCCGCATCCAGTCTGTACTGTTTGCGGCAGGCTTTAGGCACTTGTTGCTAGAATAGCACAGCAGTATGGGCTGGTAATCCTGGATGGTGCTTCCACTGCTGAGGGCCTGGATGGGCAGAACAGGATCAATTGTGGCCTGGGGGCTGGTGGGTGGATAAAGTATTGATGGGGATATAGAGAAGATTTCAATCAGAGTATATAATACAAAGAAAAATAGCTGAAAGTTACCTTAGTACCTATAGAATTGATATATGTCTAATGATTTGGAGCATGGTCATTCATGTGGTTGTACTTGCACAGGAATAACTATTGTGCATGACCAGGGATATTTGGGTGCAGGTCAGGGGATCCTGATAGCCTTGGATGAAGGACAGAAATATAATACAGATACAAAGTAGTGTAGAGGGGGTTTGAAATGATTTATAGATACGATTGCACGCAAAAGTGTGATGGAATTAGATCGAAAGGCAGAAAAAAGGACTTGCAGAAAATCAATCAGTGTAGCTTTTATGCAGACTTCACACATGCTAAATAAAAAGTGGTTTGGAACTCAAGTCATATGCTGTTTAGGAATGGTAGTTAGACGAGTCTGTCTGCCCAGGATGAAAAACTGCCATCCCTCCCTCCTCCCTCCCTGCCTGACAATGCTATTTGTACAGAATACCCACACATGCCCTACCCTGAGGCCTACTCCTGGTGCTGGTTGTGGTGTGGATGGGTAGTGTTTATCTATGGTGTTCAAATACTGTACTCCCCTAACCACCTCTACATTGAATTATTCATGTATAACAAGGACAGAGCTCTAAAGGTGGAATTGGTGCTAAACTACCCATCACTCCTCCTCAAACAATCTAAATTAGAGAGCTATTCAATGTGTCAGGTGAGGCATCTGAATGGATTGATCTAGCACTGGTCTGGGGTACCTATCTTATTGCACTGGGTAGATCTATATCCACTTGAAGTTGTCTTGGCACTGACAGCAATATAGAGGGCTGTCAGCAGGTGACCCAGCAAAATCTATCTAGAGGTGCATGGACGACTCTTTGCGGGGGATTTTTAATTCCCCATTTGGCCACCAGGGTGCATTGGAGGGCAAAATTACTCTAAAATCATTATAAAAATACATTAAGCTAATTTTTTATGCAGAATTCAAAGGTTTCATTTAAAATGCACCATTTTCGGTAGAAATAGGCCATATATGGATGGTAAAAAGAACATTTTTAGAAATCAACCTATATGCCTGTTCCGTGTTGCCATGGCAACTATTCCAATAATCAAAATTTGCAGATTTTTAAGCCAATTTTGGGATACTCACCAAAAACCTAAAACTGAAAAAAGGAATGGAAAATTCTACCTAGATCAAAATCTATGATAAAATTCACCATATTATTATGCACTTTTTATGAAAATGGCTGATTTATTGTGTTTTAGACATTATTATGGTTATGATGTATTTAGAGCTTAATCATCGATTTCAGATATGAATGACGACCTATGTTCAAGGAGGGGTTCTAAATCTAAATGATGGAACATCCCACTTTCCTCCCCAGGGATAGAAATGCAATGGTCCTATTGCGTGAAATCTGAAGACTCTTTATAACATAAGAAACACTTTGGTATGGCCACAGTTCCCTGGAGACAACGTAAATACCATGATGCCATCGAGCAGGCAAAATGTTAAATATCTGTCATCAATGCAGACTTGATTTGCGTAGCACCATGAAAAATGATGACCCAATAAGGAATTCTAGCTCACATCCTCTTTTCATCTCTCATATCATAGCATCATGAAATCTTCCCTCCATGGAAACCTAAAAGGCAGCCATGACACTGAGTTCCAACTAATTGGTCTCATTACAAAGTCCTATTTTGTATTTTGATGATATTTCTAGATCCCTTGAGCCTTGCTATGGATTAGCGTAGTTGGAAATTAACCCTGCCATCTTAATGGCTTGTAAATGAAAATAACAATATTAATAGTGCTTATTTTGCTGAATTTAAACCAAAAGAAAAAGAAGCATATTTCAATTTGTAAGTAGCTTAATTGCTTCTTCTTCATTTATTTTTGATGCAAGGGTTTAAAGTTGTTTCAAGGAAAGAATGCTGCAAATGCTGTTTTTACAATAAAAAAAAAAACAACAACAAAAAACAAGCATCCCTTCAAATCAAACACATTTCCATAGACTGAGGTCATTTATAATTGTGAAATAGTAGAACAAATCTTAATTTACATAGAAATGAATTGGATTGAAATCATGCACTTATGTTCCTTCAAGAAATCACTATAAATGCATATGTTGCCCTTAGTCCATTTCTTTCTGGGTGCAGTGTAATCTATACCCGGGTAGCTCTGCCACCAAATAGACTACAGGGAAATGCCTTGTCTTTTTGTAAATAAGTATTCAGGATATCAGATAGATGAACCGAAAATATCAAATATTTTTGATACTTCATGCCATTTATAGTGGTTAGCATTGTGGTCTTTCACCAGAGAACTGACAATGTTCAGCTCTGATGGAATTCGCTCTTTACGAAGGTCACGCAAGACATGCATGGAGATAGGAGAGGGTGTGTAGGGTACCTTTCATTATGAATACTTCATGACTGGAGGTGCAGTTAGCTGATTGATCTATTTCCTACTTTAGCTGCATTGTAGACAAGAATGTGTCCACTGGCACATCATAGGAACTAAGAATAGACAGGGCCAACGGCTGGGTCTGCTACTTAGCTTATATCAGCATTTCCAACGGTAAGAAAAGGAGAAAGTGAAGGGAAGAAAGAGTGAGAAAGGTCAACTAAATCTCCAATGGATACCCTGATAAAATTCAAACGAAATTAACCTTCAAATAAAAATGGGTCTGTGAAGTCCAGAGCCAATGATGAAACGCACAATCGCCACTTATGAAATGATATCAAAGATATTATTGACCAGTGAAACCATTAAAATCAGAGATTACTTGGACGTAATGTTACAATTTTTTCCTGGAAACAGTACTGATGTAAGAATAGACTGAGAATCTTGTTTGTTATAATTGTATCTATATTCAGTAGCAATCAACTCTAAGAGGCTGCTGCGCGAACTCATATATTTTCTAAATTTCAATATAGTATCCAAATCAAAATATGTTTCATTTGAACACCTTTAATTTCTCCTATTGCAAGAAATTTATGTGAGATTGATAAAGCTACAAGAAAACCAATGTTACTATTCCAAGCCATGTTTAGTAAAACCAACCCATAGATTGTTTCACTACTAAATGCAGGTCTGGTCCTGTTCTGGATGCCCCCATTGTGGCACATTCCTATGTCTCCAGCAGGGGCCTGCTCCTTGTTCTGTTACTATGGCTAGAGGTAGGAATGCTGGTGACTGGTCGATATAGCACTACAGGCATGGTGCTGGGTGTATAATATGTCAGTAACTCCTTAAGGACCACATAATGCATTCATGTTCATGCTCCCTGTCTGCCATGATGCACCAATGCAGCACTGTTGTGTCTACTTGCTGGTGTTGCACGGGCACAGCATGCCGACCGTATATGAGTGCAGCATGTATTCCTGATATAAGGATTTTTAGTTTAACAATTTTCATTGGCAAGAAAACATCCTACAATAATAAGCTTTTCATACCAATGTAAAGATGGCCTATTAGTACAAAACAGAAAGTAAAATAAACAACTTCGCTGGGAGAAACTGGATATATATATATATATATATATATATATATATATATATATATATATATATATATGTCGTTTGGGTGCCTCGCCTTGGGTTTCAGACCTTTGATGAAGATCATCAAATAGAAGAAAATAGTCCTAGCAAAAACCCCACCATTTAGGACTGCATCAATGCATTATAATGACAATGATTATGCGCATTATGTATTGAATCATTATACATACATAAATGACTTTAAAAGACTCCGTCAGCAGAATACTCTTGATTTCATATGGCGGTAGCACTGGTGATACCAAATGACATTATTCATAGAATTGCCATAGTTACCAAGTGCAGTATGATTACCCTCATTCTGGTAATTTCCAAAGGCCAAGATCCCAACACATCAATAATTTTCTCTGGATATATTGTCCTGTTATTGATATCTTACCAGTCCTTGTGTTGATACCTTACGAGGTTCAGGTCTCCCCACACCAAAGTTACCGACTGACCTGTTGTGGGTAGAGCATAAGGTAACCATTCTTTCTTTATATATATATATATATATATATATATATATATATATATATATATATATATATATATATATATATAATATGTGTATGTATATATATATATATATATATATATATATATATATATATGTATGTATGTATGTATACATGTATGTATGTATGTTTGTATGTATGTATGTAACTGGATGGCTACACTACTGGACATGCTAATTGGAATAGTAGGTGCATTATGTGGATCTGAGAGCGGATCACTCTGTTCACAAGGGACCTTTCCCAATGAATACTAAATTAGGGATGGTCCATGCCACAGTACCAAAGGGCCGGGGGTTGATCCACGACATTACATAACATTACCTGTAAAATGTCGAGGTGGTAATTCATTTTAATCAGAAATGAACCCAATGAGTGAGAGGATCTGACAGGGAGTATCTTCCGAATACCTCAGTGAATAGAGCATGAGTTCAGAATGTGGGCATCAATATGGTCTCTAGCCATTATTTGATTACTGAATTTATGTAAGCTGTCAATGATTTGCTGGCCTGGTAGATATTATTCCAACATAATATTTAATCATTCCTGCTGAAGGGTTGTCTCACCATGAACACTATTGTGAGCCTGTGTGTAAATGTATACCACAGATACCATATATATTCAAACTGCAAAAAGATTAGATAATTTATACAAAAGTGGTTATTTCCATTTCCCATTGTGGATCCTTTATTGACATCCGAATTAAATAGCCACATAATTTAATCCCAGCATGCTGGCTGTAAAGTCTGTATATTGGTATTTACATTGTCGTATGACTAGCCACTAGCTGAGAAATAAATGCACTTTTACCGGCAGTAATTCGCTTTGCCTCAGAGACAGGGTTTATGAGTTCGCCTAGCCCAGTGGTTCAGAGGTGCTTATACAATTCCTTTCATTATGTTATCTGAACCAAGTTTTGTTGACCAGGAATTTCACATTGTTCAGGCCCTAGACGCCTCCCTAGTCCAATATGTTATTGGATTGCAAGACTTCCTTGAGCTGAACGTGGGATAAAATAGAAGTATTCCTTGACATGAGGAGTTGCTGAACAAAAGGGAACGAAATTCAGATCATTCCAGGAATTCAGTATCACGTGGAGAAAGTACACATCCTTAGATATTTGATAAGTTTAAGATCGATCCTTCTGTTCATTCCAATATTTGGTTAAACTGTGCCTTGGCCCATACATAATATTATTCCATCCTGCGTTTCCCATTTTATACGTAATCATTAAATCTGATTATGTTTCCAGTCTGTACCTAGAAAGAAAGTTGTATTGTCCCCAAACTTGATGGATGAAATGAAATATTGCAAACATTTAAGAAATCCAAGAGCAATGACTGGAGACTAAGTGAGTCTGCCAGCTGGCTTTAGGACTCGTAAAGGAGGCAATATCAAAGCCTTATTTACTAATGGGTATGATGTGTCGTGAGTAGATTACCGGAACATAACCCCTTATGGTCCCGGGTAATTGATTATACAGACTGAGCTAATGGTCATTAAGTCATCAATGCAGGATCTGGTTAATATAATCATGCAATGCCACCTGCACTCTCTTAGTCTAGGCCCTACAGAAAGGGAAGGAGTATGTTCCAAGGTACTTGGGCTAAAGATTTACTGTTGGACGCAATATCTTCTTTTTGTAAAATGGTATTTCTTTTCTCCCTTTACCAAGGCATTATGACGGAGACATGTACAAAAGACTTATTCATGAGCTGCAACAATGATTAAATATTGTGCAGTAGCAGAAATAGGGTTTGCTTTTCCACTTTGACATGTGCGCTGATATTTTGCAAGCCTTGTGTATGCATGTCTGAAAGTCCTTATACATATTGAGCGACATGGTTTTGAGGAAGTTTGCGTAAATGATAACATTCCATACAAAATGGTTTATTTTTTAAGAGAGACACTGTCAACCTACCTACATTGTATTTGGTTTGATTCTCTCTCTCCCTTTCTCTCTCTCTCCCCCCCTCTCTCTCTCTCTCTCTCTCTCTCTCTCTCTCTCTCTCTCTCTCTCTCTCTCTCTCTCTCCAGATCTATATCAACAAACTACTTAATTTCTATATTATGCATCTGCGGAAACATCCTTATTCTATAACACAATCCCATTCCAACATGCCTACACCAATATTATAATGCCAACTGATTACAAGCTGAACTAGCAATGCCGCACTATATGATAATACTGTTCTAATTGGTCAGGCAAACTACTACCCTTGCTGGCTGTACTAATGCACACAAAATCACAAGGATATCCATTACCACCAACAGGGGAGGAGAGGGAATGGGGAGGCGGGAAAGAACACACAGGTTTTTGGCTACTGTAGTTATTCGTTGTACCACTGTGTGTTCTTTGTTGCCATTCATTTCTCGTATTACAACAAAACAAGCACAATGTAAAAGTCAGGGCATCTCTTCCCTTATATGAACAATTCCCCAAAGGATGGTGAATGTGGCTAACAATGCATTGGCTCCACAATTCCTCAATGCAGCATCCACAATCATTTTTCCTTGCCATGCTATCTAAATGTAGCTCTGGCGATAACTCGTAAGCGTTGCATTATGGAATCATACTGCACCAAAGCAGTGCTGGTGTGTCAGTCACTCCTGTCGCATTGATGTAGTACTTGGAGGGTTAGGCTACTCAGAAAGGCTCACATTTGGTTTCTATGGTAATCCACTATAGTGAGACATGTCTCTTGGGCTAAATATTACTTCGGTATTACCATTGATCAACAACTCTGCAGAGTTGTTGCTTCACCATTTAACTCCTTCAGGGCCACATAGGTTCTCAAAGGGCTGTTTAGATGATGCCCTATAAGATCCTCATGAATGTGATGCACATTGGCCAGTGAGTAACTCACCGGTGGTGCCTCCTGCTGACCTCATGGAGATTACGCACCTAAAATGGCGGCCTGAGGCATAATCCTGTAGAATATTAGAGAAGATACATATTATGTTTGTACATAAACAGTGCCTTTTAATTTATGTGGGCAAAAGAGAAACATTGAATTCCAAAAGTAAATTTTAATCATAGTAAGCATTATATCAAAGCTGGTACATGAAAATGGGCTTCAAGCTGCATTTAAATTTAAACCACTTCAAGATTGTCTCCGATGTCCTATAGAAACTATTGCTACCTGTCATTATCCGATGTCTTTTTTCAAGGATTATTTCTATGTTTCCAGACACCGACTAATGTCCTACTCATTGTAAATAGGTGTGATTGCCACATACTTGGTTCTGGACTGTCAAATTGTCATTTTGATCTCTCGGTTAATTTCACATTCAAAATTTCTCCAGGTCATGCATATAGGCTATGTGTTTAGGATGATTCTGTTCTATAAATATATCTATTCAAATCATAATTCTGCTTTCCATAAGTGATGGTATTTGAATGATAGCCTCATACGGGCCCATTGGCCTTCGATCATTCCCAGCAAATTGTCGTGAGTCCTAGTCAACCTGTGTGAAGTGGCTCACCCATGTCATTAGATGGAACATGACGTTGTTATAGCACAAGATCACCAGGAATAGCAATTGCTATGCCACATGAGTCTAACACACAGTGGCGAAAGATGATGGAATGAGTTATCACTCAAAAAGGAGTCACCATTGATGACCAATCATGGCGACAGATGACGACAATTTGCTGGGTTAGAACCCTGGGAATAAGGTGGACCAAAATAATAGCAACCAGATATTTTAGAATAATAATGGCACAAAATAACGCTAGGACAATAGGCACTTTTCACGCTTGTTAGTTATTTTGGAATAGAGAGAATGACTGACAGCCATTTGATATCAAATTAAACTTTGTCAAACCGCACTAAAAATAGTAGGCTAAAATGAGGCCAATTAAAATAATCATAAATTTGAACAAATTAAGACCTATCTAGAATATGGGTGATGGATTGATGTCAAAAACTGCATATGTTGGCAACGCCAGTTTGTAAACATCATTGTGAAAGTCATTGTTTTAGATATATTCAATGTTTGGTTTTATCATAAAACCTTCATACCAAGTTACCACAGAACTGGTATTCCTGATATAATGTACATAAAATCTCTCAATACTGCATTAAATGGTATTCTAAACTTTTATAGAGTTTCAAAGATCTGCTTGTCCTGGACAAAAGAACATTGACCTTCGCATTCCAAATAAGACCAGTGTTAATGTAACTAATTACTACCAAAAAAATGCATGTTTGTCCACTGGTCAAATATCATAAAGTGATCTCAAGCTCTTTTTTCCCTTATACCAGCTGACTTGCATTGTTTTGTTTTTTTGTGTTTTTTTTGGGTGTTCTTTTTATTTCCTCAGAAATAGATATTATGGACGTCCTCTACAGCTTGTTTCACTGGATTCGTTATTTTTACAGAGATGTTGTTATGTTCACAGAGATCCGTTGTACCACCTAACTCTCACCTGGGGATTCTTGTAAAACTACACTAGTTCCCTGCTAAATAATTAGAGTGGTTCACTGTTGAGTTTTACAACGATCCTTAGTAGATTCAACATTCATTATGCTTTCGGTTTGCCTATGACGTCACTAATGATGTCATGCAGCTGCTATGACGTCATCCGTGACGTCATCCGTGGCATCCATGGTCCTTGCCACATTTTTCTTGTTAACAGTTTGGGTTTAAGAGTCCATTTAAAGCAGGAAGCCCTATAGTGTATCCATTACAGGGGAACAGACGGCCCCTCTATGGTACTAATAAATGGCCAATTATTGGTCATAAATCCATGCCTTAATGAAACAGGAATCCATCTGTTTATAGCACACGCCCTTGCATTTAGGAACAATATGTTGATAATAATACTAAAGAGGATCAACGAGATGGGCTAAATCATAAATCTATCAGTCCACAACGTTTCCCTACTCGTGTCGTTAACAAGGGAATTGATATAATTGTAATAATTTAAATGTACCCTTGTGAAGCTCAAATAGCAATCATAGTGAAACATGTTCTACAGTAAGATGTTGGCACTGTGTGGTCTTATGACAGATCCAATTACAAATACTTAAATGTTTTCCAGTGTGTTCCCAGTCCCAATGATAATTCCCTTCATTCACCCTTTCTAGAATTACAGTGTTTTCTTTCACCTTGTTTTGTTTCTGATTCACTAAGTCAATCATGTCATGAAAATGAAGATGAAAGAACCACTGCCTCTTGTTAGGAGGTCCCTGTGGCCTTAACCGATTCTGAATTTGATCCTTTTGTGAACAACAATCATTGCCAGCATGGTTTAACCCTCATCTGATTTTTTGATGCATCACTGTTAGATAACTTACTTGTACTTTATTGATGCATTACCATGACCTTGCCCAAGAGATAAAAAATATAAAACTTCAAAAGGTGCATTCTGTAGTCGTTTGACATCTGCCAAGCCATCCATCAGTGAAATATAAATTGAAGAGACCGGCCTGTAGACTTGAAGCCCTGAAGCATCAAAACAGCTTTAGAGACCTGATGCTTTGAGGGTTAACAAAAGGCAGACAGGGGAAAGAGGTGGTCACTCCTTCTCCAGTTCCCCAACACACAGGGACCCAGTGTGCACAAGGAGCCTTGTCGGTGGGTCCTGATTGATTGAAGTGACGGTGGAAATATTGGTCTTACCCTTAAAGGGGAGAGTGTGGGCAATGCATCATGCTCCATGCAGTGGACAAACACCTTGATGTCACAATTTAAGGTCTCCGCATACAGAATTTAAAGTATTGGATGATGTTGTTGTTTTATGCTTGTTGGGGTATGAGGAAAGATGTTGAGTGATAGTGGGAGTAAGGTGGGGGGGAGCTTTGTACATGTATTATGGTTCACTTTTCACTGATTAAGTCCTGGTTAGAAAATGGAACAAGGCAGAAGAGACCATTTCCTCTTATTAGATATACTGGGATTACGAAAATATGGGAATCCAGGATTTTATCCCATGCTTTAGTATTTTACTCCACAAAACTAAAGAATGTTCCAAGTGTTTATCAGTGCTGCAGTGAACACTAAATAAAATGCTAGTTTCTCATGTTGCTGATTCCCTGAATCTGTATTTTCCTTTTTGTAAGCCGGAAGCAGGCTAAGATACTATCCACTCTAAAAGGCTCTGCAGTGTTGTTGAGCATTCAGAAAGTAATACATGTCATTAACTGGTGTAAAAAGCAGGACATAAAGATGGAACAAATGAGCATAAGGATAGAAGTGCAGCCTGAGGGACTTCTAGGCCATGGGCATCAGGTGTAAAGCATCTGTATATGACACTGCCTTAATACGTGGCACAGTCTTTTTGCTTTCAAAGAAATAGCATTCACTGGCTTATAAAAAAAAAGTGCATATTCATTTCGACAGATCACTTTTTTGCTTTAGAGAATCCAGAATACTAAGACGGGATAAGACTCTGACCCGAAACTTGTGTAGCAAGAGATGTATCTTAATGCACTCTGACAAAAACCAAAAAGTCCAAATCACATCTTTGATCAGCTACTGGATGATACACTGAATTCCTACCTAAAGTACTGCAGCTGTAATAATACAACACTGTAAGAAACAATGCTGTCATAATGACAGTGGTATCCTTGTCGCAAATTTGTTAGATTTTGTTTATCATTTTCAAAGAGATCTTGTGTACCACCATACTGCCACCTGGGGCTTCTTCTTAAAGCTACACTGGTTCACTGCAATACAATCAGGTTGGTTCACTGTTCAGCTTTACAAGGATCCCTGGTGGATTCAACAGTTATTTTTTACAGTGCAGTATTGGAACAGGGGGATTGAATCTGGGGAACTCCCCATGCATCAGGAAGAAGACCCTAGAGGGCATCACTTTTTCAAGCCTTGTCAGGTGAATGTCGGAAATGGCATGCAGTTATGAAGGCTGTGGTTTCGCATTCTGACAGCTATGATGTTTTGCTATGGCAGTCCTGTTGTCACTTCCCCAGCGTCATGCAGGAGTGAGGGTTACGGGTGGGGCAAAGTGAGGGGAAAAGGGGTGACTGAGGGCATGACAATATTGGTGGGTTCTGAGTAATTGTAATACTGCTAGGGGATGCACTTCTGGAACGCCTTGTCTTCAAATCCACGTGATACTTCTTCCATCTGTAAATAGTACATTTTTGACTATATAAATTCTCTGGGTATTCTGAGAGAAAAAAGTTAAACCTTCTTACAGTAATGCATGGCTTATATAAGATACAACTTACTAGTAAGGCACACTCTAAAATAGGTCAATCCGATATGGTGCAGCAAGGGAAAAGTTTGTAGTGTACCAGTTTAGCAATGTTAATTAAATGCATATCCCCACCTATAATAATAATAATATATATGTAGGGGTTCGTACCCCCTTCGGGTGCGGAGAGCCTTCAGAGGGACTGTTCACTTGATTGTGTCACTCCCCCTATGTATACCATACCGATCCAGGGCAGCTGGAAGGTAGAGAATGTCAGGCCAGGGGAAGTAGCTCAGCGGTAGAGCTTCTGCTTGTAAGGTGGAGGGTCCTGGGTTCGACTCCTGGTATCTCCATGACATTTTCCGCTGACCACTACATTGGCGGAGAAACCGAGTGGTCCCGCCTTGCAAGGGGGATCTTCAGAGAGCTAGGTACCTGGGCCGGTATGATTCCTGGGAACAGGAACTCTTTCCGCTGTGTGTGACTCAGTAGTGGTACCATTCAGACTGGACTGGAGGACCAGTTCTGCTGGGATACAGTTGAACCTGGTTGGAACGAGTGTAGTGGTTTGTTCCCCCGTCGGGTGCGCAGAGCCTTCACTTGAGGTAGAGCAGCTGCTTCGAAGTTGGAGGGTCCCGGGTTCAAGTCCCAGGTTCTCCATGACATTTTTGCTGACCACCACATATATAAGGCACAACCCCAACTTCTGCTGATCCTACAAAGCATGGGTGTTATGGTACTAGCCACCCTTATGCCATAATCTGACCATTTGAGTACCAAAACTTGGTAATCTCAGTTATGTTATCACAGGATAGAGGCACTGATTTTTGACACTTGAATATTGACTATTATGTTCTATTCTATACAGTTCTTATGTGAAACAGCTGCCTAGGTGTACTTAAATGGTATGTCAGCCCCAGGATCTTAGCTGTACATTTAATGGTATATATACTGAGAAAGTTCATCTCAGGTGGGAATAGAACCCATGAGGTTCCTATCCAAAGTGCTACACCCTATCCTCCCCTAAGAGTCCACCGGGGCTAGATGATGGTACGGGCCTGGATGACTTATATACTGGTACTTGGCACCTTATGGATACCATAATATACATTTATATGTCAGTGAATGGATAATGAATTCTGATGCATCCAGAATGTGTGTATTGTGGTATAAAAGACATATGTGATAATTATGGAGGCCCTTGCTGGTTTTATGGCTTAGAAAAAAAAACTCGTGCCACCATAATCATATATCCCCTTGCTATTATACACTTATATAGGAAAGGAAATGGGTAAAGGACGGCAACAGAGGCAATCTTTTAACAAATGGAGAATGAAGGGAATTCATCTTACGAGTACATTTTTGGAATTCCATATGGGCGAGGCATACCTTCATACCAGCACTTGTTGTCTCACTAGAGACACATTGTTAGCAGAGAGGCTGTTTTTGACACGTGTAAAGGTGAGCTGGTTTAGAGATGTGGCTGTACAATGGGTAGCCGTCCCCACCACAAAGGTCAAAGGTGTGCCAGATTCCATACCAATGTGTTCTGTCCACAAGGCAAGAGGAGGAGGTGTTGCACAAGTGTTGCATTCAAGCTAAAACCATTAGAACTCATTTTTCATGATTTTTGAAGACGAACATAATAAAAATTCTCAATCTTGCATGCGAGAGAAGTTTGGGCAGATACTTTCAAGAGGTCGGTAATTTTCCTCCATATTCAAAGAAAAGAAAAGGAATCGATTCCTGATTGTGCTCGATTCCTCATTTTGAAATAGAGGAAAAGTCCAAATTTTGACTCTGGCATATAATGGCAAATAGGCCCTATGCAATTCTGCCAAGCTTTGAAGTCACATTGGAAGTGGAGATTGTAGAGCCAACGTTTAGGCTAAGTTTCTTTTACTACACAGATCTTGTAAGATATTACAAGCGGTAGTATCTGTGAGTACAGCATGCATAAACTACAAATGTCAAGGCACCCCCCTTTTGGTGAAGCTAAATCTATCAGACTTTGTCTATATAATAGATCTGGTAAATGAATGGAAGATGATAGGTAGTAAAACACAATAGTTGTGTACCACACCCCAGATACCTAGTGTGTGTACTACAGATGCTCACGTTGAGGATATTTAGGCTCGTGCCCAGAAATCCAATTTGCAATTGCCAATAATAGCGTATAAATGTTTTGAGCATCAAAGGAATGAATGAATTGCAGTGAATGAGTAACACATTTGATATAGAGTATTTGTAACTATCTCAAGCATTGCCTGATGATTGATATAGAAAGCAGTATTATATCACATAACAATGTACCTATGTTTCTCTTTATTCTAGGTAAGTTGGTGTTACTCATCAGAATCTTAGATCACCCTGGTTTTATGTAAGTACAACAGTTTTATATTTTTAAACAGGTATAATGACACCATCTATTTGAATCATCATACAGATGGATGCTCTTAAAAAATGCGTGCATGATGAAGAGTGGAATATACAAAAAAAGGAGCAATTTTTATGAGCATTGCCAACGAACTTTGTCCTATGAAATAATTTCCATGGACAATGTAGCTTTCCTCTTTCTGCGAAGCCCAAAGGCTGAATAATGCAGATTTTCATGTGAATGCTGCTCTCATGTTGTCAGACAATGTCCTGTAATAGATATGGCTGATTATGATCTGTAAAGAGCAGCTCATGGGATGGACGTTGACGGATAAGGAACAGAAAAAGCTCCAACAAGAGGCAACAATATGATATACATGAGCTCACAATGCTAGCTTGGATTGGCACCACCTAAACAGGACTCAAGTTGGGAACGTTCACAACTTGGGGCAAGAGAACGTGATTATCTGTGGAAAGTTGGACACGCCAGAACATCTTATACTCAAGAAAAAAAAGTCCAGTTTTTGGGTATATACCAAGTATTTCCCAAGTATAAGATGTTATGGCATGGTCAAATTTCCAGGGAAAATTGTTCAGTGGGCAATCATATGGTCTAAGGCCAAAAAAAGGTGTGTTTCCAGTTACATGGGCTGCAATGCTAGGGTCGGTAGGTCAGATTTGTTTCTTTTTATATAATTTTGTTTTCTTTGGGGGGGGGGGAGAAAAGTCTTCCTCCTATCCAATATAGGCATGTTATGTATTAAAAAAAGAAACATAATTTCAAGGTGAATCCAAGAGGATATGTGGCCACAATATTCCGTCAATACATAAGGGAGTGGTAGCCTATTTTCAATTCCTATACACAATGGGTGTAGACTATAGTCAACACCAGGCATACCATGGTATCGACTATAATCATGCTAGCCCTCAATAGCTTAATCAGCAGATAGAGATCTTTCCAAAAAGTGGTCTGCCATTTTAGTACCTCTATTGGTGTTGTTACTATGGTCCTGACCCCCAAAAAAATTGGCCATGGGCCCTGTTTTGCTAGGGTCAGTCGGGTAACTGGAAACAAACCTTTTTTTCTCCCAATCTAAAAGGAAAGGGGACATTATTAAGTCCTTTTCCTAGATCATGTCACACATGGTCAGTTTAGGACAGATAATTTCTATGCTCCTTGGCTGTTCATTGTATGGTAAAATACAAATCGATAATCAAAAATTAAATTGAAATACGTAAAAAGACACCAGATGATCTCTTTGAGTGACTGCTCACATGGGCCTAAAGTAATATTAGACTTCCCAAATGGCCCCTATAAGGAAGACTATAACTGAAAGGGCAATATGGAAAGTCCCATTGTTAAGATAGAACTTGTGCATGATATTCTTCTAGAAACAATCCATTTATGAAATAGCTGCATGTGGATATTTCGTATGCATTAGCATTGGACGTAATTAGAGGCAGACTAAAGTAGCCAACTTACTATGTGTACCTTATCTGTATCCTTACCCCTTTAATAATATACATGTACCTAGGTCCTTTCCCCACGCCTCCTCATCTGTAAAAGAATAAGATAATACTCTTTATTTTTTATCACGTATTCATGAACTACTAAGGTTCCCTGCTTTACCTCTAATTGAACCTAATGCATGATCACATACATCATGAAGCCATATCAACCTACCCTTGTGTTGACAGTTAGCCACTACACCGAAGCCCCACCATACATATATATATATATATATATATATATATATATATATATATATATATATATATATATATATATATATATATATTTACACTATATATAAAAAGGCATTGGTTCATCGCTGGTTCCCACCCCATTGAAATAAGCTTGAGTGTTTGCCAGGAACAGATAAACCAAAAGAGGCTAGGTAAAAGTATGTACTTTTTTCTTCTCAAATTTACTTAAAGTAATTATTTTCAGAGTGTCATTGACAGATTCATAGCTTCCTGCCACACTAACTCTTAGAATTGGATTTCTTTAAATCATTTCAGGGAAAAGAACTTTGTAGCCTCAAAAATCGTCAGACAACCTGCAAATTCCGCCATTTTGAATCTCGATTCAAAGAGAATGGCATGATTTCCTGTATACATGATTATTAAGCAGAACCTTTCAATCTTGGTTTATCTGTATTGTATGCATTGAGAGCCTCAATTTGATATGTCATACATCAAAGATGTGATGAATAATTCCAGAGAAAATCCCTAAAATTGAAATCTCCAACAGGATCTCCTGGGAGACTGTAGAATTGTTTTGTGATGCTATGTTACACTCTGTTGCTACATTACGCGCTGCTAACTTACGCACTTCTCCTGTAGGCAGCAGGAGGCAGCACTGAAACTAACATTGGGCATGGGGGGATGGGGAGGTCTTTCCATTAAAGGGGGTATAATTTGCCCCCAGTATCTAGTGGCGAAGCCACTAGTCTTATCATAAAGAGGTCTCAGCCGCTAATAGTCCCATCGTAAATGTGCGGTTGTGTTTGCTTAGGTAATGAGCTAGGCAGCTTATTTTACATTATACATATATATCATTATACATACAGTGTCTTTTCCCAGAGAAGCCTTCTAAGTGGTAGAGAGGTGGGGGCGGGGTATCGGATGAAATGGAGGTGGAAGGGGGAGGGCAGAAAAGAGAGGTAGACAATCTCAAAGCAACACTACAAAAAATAACTATTGAATTTACCACGCATCCCTGTTTACTGTACACTGAATAACCGTATATTCGGGATGCAGCGAATTGTAATAATCATGAAGCCAAAGAAATAGTACAGTGAATCGTTGTGTTTTGATGTACTTTCGTGAAACGTTGACAGCTGTCTCCCAAACTTCCTTCAGAACCATCATTATTTTGATGACATTTTCTTTCTTAGTTTGAAGGTATCAGGAAGAGACATAGATGACTATAGGAACGCCATTCTCTGTCATCTGCGATCATCGCTAGGTCAAACCATTCACGAAAAAAGGAGAGCTAGAATTTAATGTAACTTATCCATATATAGCTCCATTCATTCACACTTCCATGCACAGATGCATACCATAGGGCCTATCTGAGAGGGCCTTTGGTGAGTCTACCTGGACGCAGGGTGTATGCGGTCAGACTTGGCTACACCCAGTAGGCCCACTCAGGTCCATGCCAGCTTCTGGCTCCAGTGCTGTAGGTCCAGGCAGGCTGGCTAATTCCCTACGTTTTCTTATAGTATAAAGATTGCATCTTTTTCTCAGATAATACATTTACAGTTTTAACAATCCCAAAGGATTATCTTCTTCTCTCATCATGTATCCTCAATCATAGTCAAGATACTGGTTGTGTATGTTGCTTCTAATTTATCATTCTGGTTGCTACTGTCAGGGCATGAAGAAACTGAATCTCGCTCTTCGCAGCTCCAGTGTCCATTGTGACGTCATAAAAATAGCCTCAACCCCCCTTAACGTGATTTTTGAGGGTTATCTTACCTAGGAAAAATGAAATAGATACATAGTTTCACTTTAAAATGTCTCCACTCCCAGTTTTTCACATGGGTCTCTGGCTGTTCCAAACTCGACCTACAGCCTTGTTTGGAACAGCTAGACACCCACGCACGAAGAAACTGGTCATGTCAACACTTTGCCATGCAACTTTGTCTATGTGAGATGGAGAAACAGCAAAGAGAGGGACTGTATTGGTATCTATATTGCACCTTTTCAGGACAGCCAAGAAAACTAATTGTATTTGACTATTTCATTATAGCCTACCCAAATAGGAAATTTGTACACTTTTAGCAAAGTTTAAAGTTGCTTTTCCTGGTTAAAAGCCTCGTCTCAGAACTTGTTAACCCTTTTTAGGACCCACGATGCTTCACTGCAGTGTGTCCATTTCGTGAATGCATCAACAGATTCCCTCGCATATGGAAAGCTGAGCTATGTGTTTGAGAATTTGCTTCCAGTGTGTCATGTGAGTGGATAGGAAACACAAGAATAGAATGAATTCTTTGCCTTTCGTTGTTATCTTTACACACAGTAAGGCAGAATTATGATCAACATTTCAAATGAGACCTATGAGGAAAATACCAGTCACCAGACTAATGCTTGTCTGTTCTATATACTCTGGTCTGGTATGCTGATATATGATATATTAGGAGTAACTTAGTGGGATTGATCGATGAAATAATTCCCTTCAATGACTGCAGGATTTTAGGGTGCATTACATAACGACTATGCCTATAGAGTTGGCTGTTATCAGTGCGGGTCAAGCAATGGTGGATCTACTGGATGACCTGGATCTATCAGATCAGCTGTATTAATCTGTGTACATCTAAAGGATGCCATATATACATTGCCAAGCAATCTGTATATGTACACAATGTACATTCCAGTCTGGCTCGTTTATTGTCACATGCCTTTATGTTGCTCATTTTATCGATCTGCTGCCTCTCTCTTTCTCTCTCTCTCTCTCTCTCTCTCTCTCTCTCTCTCTCTCTCTCTCTCTCTTTCTCTCTCTCTCTCTCTCTCTCTCTCTCTCCCCTTTCTCCCTTTCTCTCTTAAATCTCCCTTCTACTCTTTCACTATTAGCTGATGCTAATGGTTTTAAAGCTATATGTTTACATTTGTGAGGCGATTGCAAACATGGTCAGGGCAAGCAAACAGACATAGGAAATGATTACAAAAGCCAATATACTGTATACACCACCCTATTATACCACCCAGACACAATGGGTCGCTATCATGGTCGCCTGTGGTATGCATGTGAGTGATATTCAAACACAGAAGCCAAGGTAACCAGTACACATACCTGTGCTCAGCACACAGGCTCCGCCTAGTTGATGTGGACCGAACTAATGTAGATGGCACCACTGTGCACACAAGGAGTGAAGACCTGTGGGTGCTTGGTGCCAGTTATATGTGGCCTACTGAGTTGACTGTCTACATATATACTAGGGGTTTATTGTATGGTGTTAATCATATTCAACACATGAATGCAGTTCTTGCGAGATACACCCTTGAATAGATTTAAAGGCCGATATACCTATATCTAAGGTAGACACTTTGTCAGTCTACATGAGCTGCTCCTTGTGTTTGTTCTACATTGGGTACTGAGCTGCTCCCCTAACTGCCTGCCTTCTCACTGAAGCCATACTGCCACGCCGTCTGGTAGGAAATCATAGACTTAGGGCTGAGCAACACTGAGATGGGGGATTTATTGGTTGTGGGGGATTCCACCAGAGAGAGTGTGTGTAGTAGATGAGCAGCATTCAAGAGTTTAACAGAGGTGCTCAAGTATAGGCAAGTCCTAACTGTAGTTTCTAGATGCAATCCTGACCAGCCTTTCTCATAATGATATATCTGCCCGATTGTTCATTTACAGTTGATTTTCTTTAAAATAACAGTCACAGGTAAATTAATACAACACACACACTGGACATGGAATAAGATGCAGAATCCATTGTGTCACACCAATATCCCTGAACATAGATATAAACTACAATCCAACAGTGATTGTACACTACCATACCTGAACACAAATGAACAAATTTCTACAATACAACTGCCGTTCTACTAAACCATACTCTGAACATGGATAATCAGAAATATGCAATACAACAGTACCATACCAACGCCTGTACATGGATAAAGAATAATGGTGTACTATGTAACAGCCATTGTACCATACCATACCCTGAACATTGATAAATAAACATGTAATGTAGATGCACCTAGTAAATTACCGAACCACCCATACCACTACACACATGGCTAAATAGGTAGTGATAAATATCAATATCACATCAATGCCTGTACTACATCGCACCCTGAACGTGGATAAAATTAAAAATGATGAATGATACAAGCCACTGTACCACGCAATGTGGCTACTTCCCACACCCTGAACCTGGATAAATAAAGACCGAGGAGGCAGTTAGATCAATAATGCAGAAAACTCCCACTAGGGGGCTTTATCCCACTGTTTGTCTTCATTATAATAGTGCAGCTGGAGGTGTGTGAGTCGTAAACATTAATTTAACGGGTTCCAATTCTAGGAAAGAAGGCACCTAGGGGTGTTGTTCTTTTTTATTTTCCAAAGCAATGGGTCTGAATGTTTAAATTCCAAACAAATACAGCTTTTGCTGTTCTATGGGCTCTAAATGTCTACGTGAATGATAAAATGATCCGGAGATAATATGTGTATAACATATAAAAGAAATTAGAAATGCTGCATGGAATCCAAAACAATGAAATTAATTGTATAAAATTATATGAAATGAAACTGATTCTCCCAAATGCCAATCTGGAGTTAAAGATGTATACATCACCAGTAGGAGTTTGATGGTGTTTCATAGAAAAGGATTATGTATATAAATGTGAAAAAAGACCATCCCACATATATTAGCATAGGTGGTATTTAGAGAATAGACAACAATATTCTTCATGTCGAGACCAACAGAGAGTCAAGACATGAAGAATGAGTTGTCTATTGTCTTTATAAAACATGTTACCATTTTCATCACATTGATCAAAATTCTAAAGCCTCTGATATCCCACAGCAATGATAGAGAAGCTGTGACCTTGCTCAGGTGTGCACTGTACTCCTATAATGCACTCAAGGTCACTTCTATTGTGCAGCAGTGCATGGGCTGCCGTTTTATAATTTACTGTTTCTTACCTCTATTAAACAGGAGAGACCATCTTAACAATAACAGTAAATGTCACCTTCTTAAATACTCGCTTATTAAATGTACTCTGACATACAAGAAACGACAAAGAAACTAATACCTTGGCAACACTTAAAAATATCTTTTATCCTCTTAGCATCCTGATATGAGAGTTAATGAAATAAGGAAATGCACTATTCCAAGAGCATTACATCCTAATAAAAAGTATTGCTACCCCTTGACATAAGCCTGCCTAAAAAGCCCTACAAGTTCACTGCAGAACCAGAGGTTCCAGCAATGCCTGACAATTGCCTCAGCTTTCTATGGAGCCCTAGCGTTAACATTCAATCTGACAGCCCCAATTACCCTCTCCAGCCGTTCTCCCCTTATACTCCCCCCATCCATAAACCCACGCCAGGCTTTCTAGATATCCGCATGGAGAGCGAAGCCAGGGAAGTTGAGTCCACTGCGCATGGCTGCTTGACGCAAGGGATTATGGGAGAAGGTTACCAAAGCCCCGGATAGAGTTGATAGAGGGCGTTAAGGGTTGGGGTCAAAGAGGGCAATGCCCTAATATAGCAGAGGTCATAAAGGCCACTGCCCTTATAAGGTTAAGCACACTTTGATGTGGCAAGTAGAAAGGCGAGGATGGGGGCGTTGAGAAGTGCCCAAGGGTCAGTTGATTCTAGCTGTCACTTTAAATGAGATGTCATTTATAAACTCATGTTTGCCTCAGAGGAATATTCCGAGGAAGGTTTACTTGAGGTCATAAAGGGAAGTGCGATGACAGAATTTAATTCACTAACAACATAGAGCGTGAAAGGCTACATGCTTACAATAACGTTAAAACCAATGCACTGAGATTAGAGTTTAAAGGAAATGCATGCTCATCCAATTATACTATTGCGTAGACTCATCTCCCAAAAATCAAATTGGCTGTGGGATGTTCCACAATCTATCAAAGTGAAAAATGAATAACCTAGGGATGTTGGAATCCCAGGAACGTCCCCTATATATATATATATATATATATATATATATATATATATATATATATATATATATATATATATATATATATATGTATATATATATATATATATATATATATATATATATATATATATATATATACGGGTTCTATCCTGATGAGGGTATTGTTAGGATTTCATGATTTAAAATAAGGACAGGCGGATATTCATTAATATCTGAAATGCATCTGCTCAGCAGCTAGTGACACTGGAATGAATGCATGATTTAGAACCCTGATACAACAGCCAACAACTAACGAATGATTAATTCATATTGATATTAGATCGATAAATAATTATCATTAGAATAATTATGACAATGGTTGCCTCTTTGCAATATCATTTCTGTATCACAATGTTGCTGCATACACACCAACACCTTCCCTTAAACCCAGTGCAGCAAAGAACCGGTACTGTAGAGTTTCCTATAGATCACATTTATACCTAAAGGAAAACGGACCTGATGCTTTCTCCAAGCAGGTGTGTTTGAACAGCCGTTAGGGCAAAAAACAATACAATCGGATACATCCACAAGGGTTCTGCTGGAAGAATGACACTATTGATCACATACAATACTTGCACCACTCATATCTTTAAGGGTTTAGGGTTAATTTGAAGTGTCATGTGGTGGTTTGATTTCTTTGGTTACTTGAAAACCCCTAATCAAATAAACTGCATGATGGTGAATACCTACCTAGATCTTTATGATAGATTTAGGCAGAATGTTTAATTCAGTGTTAGCTGAGAAGGATTTAGTAACTGGCTATAATTATGGTCTTGTACAATGGATTATCAGCCTTCATAACATATTGTCCGTAGGAGCATCCTGAAGTTACAAATCACACTCCCTTAGTTGTCCTTAGCATGAAAAAAGAACACACTCAGAAAATGATGAGTGGAAAGGACCACATGGACTCTCTCAATCAAAGTGTGTTGCCGCCATAGCTGGCTCTAGCTGAGATAACGGAGTGTGCCCATTGTCATGGTGCTCTATCATGGAGCCTAAGGGCTTCTCTGAAAAGGGAAAATGGGAAGAATGCAGGGGGAATAGTTGGTGGGGATAGAGTAGGCAATTAGCAACATTGGCTACAGGTGGGACCATTAGGACGTATCTGTTTGATGGCGCTACGTCTGTGACGTCACACCTACGTCATTAAGACCTCATCGCCATCTCACCATCTCAGAGTACTGTTTTCTCACCTCTTCCACTGCCATTGCTGCCAGGACATTAAGACCAGTGCCTTTGAGGTGAAATGTATGGGTATCAGTATCTTAACACATGGCCTTAAGTTAAAGGGTGAATCCCTCGGCAAAGCTTTCTTACTAGAATTACTAAAACAACAAATGTGGGCAGATGAGGAGAAAGGTCCCTCCCTGTGGGATTGTTAGTACTGGGTTTGGCCACTAGGGGAGATATAAAGGCTATAAATGTGAGAAATAGGCCAAAAACTGGTCTTAGGTACTTTTTTTTACACAGAAAAAGATGATTTTCTCAAAAATATTCTATTTTCACTCATTTCCTCTATATTTGGAGGTTAAATGGAACGTTTTGAATCCAAAACAAAGCCTAAATAAGGGTTCTCATAGAAATGTGTTGCCATGGCAACAAGAGAACATTCCAAATAGAAAAGGAAAATGGCATTAGTCCATAGCATGATTCACAGGATATTTAATGCTGAAAACCGCACATAGATACCATTTCTACATCCAATGTTATGGCCAAATGTATGGAAAGCATTGGTCATTTATCAATAGATTATTTAAATCATTATGCTAATCAGATGCAGGATTTAATCAAAACCATGAATGACAGAGCTTATTGGCTGTATTGATATGGTTATGTCATTCAATGTTCATTAAGCCATATCTCTGGGACTGGAAGGGCTATCTGCAAGTGAAATACCTCATATTAAAGCTGATGACTTCAATTTTAAATGCTACATTTTACCTCGGAGGAACCTATCTCCTCATCTGTCCACAAATATGGAGGGCATTTCCCAAAAAAAGACAGAAAGTTGCCATGTGGACTGACAATGATAGCAATTCAAATGCCTTATTGTGTGCATAGTTCAAAGATGCTTAGGCTCAACGCCAATGCTTTAATAGTTTTGGTTCCTACTTTTTAAAGTGTCCATGTATAGTTGACCTCTGTAAAGCGGTCTTATGGTTCTCCCATCCATAAAGCTATCCTTAGCCTAAGGGCCTCCCTGAAATGGAAATGGGAAAATGCAGGGGGAATAGTTGGTGGGGGAATAGTATGCAATTATCAACATTGGCTACAGGTTGGACCATTAGGACGTTTCTGTTTGATAGCGCTACGTCTGTGACGTCACACCTATGTCATTAAGACCTCGTCCCCATCTCAAAGTACTGCTTTCTCACCTCCTTAACCGCCATTGCTGCCAGGACATTAAGACCAGTGCCTTTGATGTGGTCTGCATGGCAGGCAATGTCTCAACACATGGCCTCAATTTAAAAGTTGAATCCCTCAACAATGCTTTCTTGCTAGACTGACTTAAACCACACATAGGCCCTATGGACAGTGTTTCCCAAAATCACACAGCACATTGGTATGGGAACTGGGAGGGGTGAAGCAAATAAACGGCTAATTGTGAGTTGTTGATTTAAAGACGCTTAGTCCCGTAGACAAGTCTATTATTTTTTTACCCTACTATTCACCATATTCATCTATAATTGATGTCTTGATTCTCATGGTACATGTTCTCCCATCTATAAAACTATCCTTTTTTCAGCAGAATATGAATACTGCCTCAATAAATTTCACAAAATGAAAATGTTGTGTAACCAGTCAAATATTGATACATTTAACTATCCCTATGCCGAGTAGAAACATCAAATCTTGAATACTGGTATTAATTGTTTTTCACTCCTGCCAACTCTTACGAGGCCATTTTTAAAAGCAATCTTTGTTCTTTAACATGTTTCCAAAAGTGGCAATGAGTTCGCCCAGCAAGTAATCAATAATTAGCAAGCGCCAGTTCACTCTGCAACACTTTCCACTTAATTACCATTTTAAGTCAATGTTTTAGTCAAAGTCTATTTCAATCAAATTAGCAGAGGCCAGGGTTAGGAAGCAAAGCAGGATGGAAGGTTTGACAAATGTATGGCAATTAGCATTGCTTTTTGGCTGTAGAATGTTGTGTCTGGCCCCTGGGTTTGCTGTAATAAGAAAATATTGTCAAACACTGACACTTAATTTCATTTATAATCTATCATTTTCATTACCACAATTGCCTGACAGTATTACTGTCGTATCCTGCCTTGGAAACGAAAAGAAGTTAGGTTTCTTAACTCGTCACCGAATATTACCAAAGCTTACAAAATGAACATAACATTAGAAATGTGAGACCCCTCAGCTGAAACGTTCGATTCCTGATGAAATTCTCCCATCGGTCTGGTCACTTTGAGAGCAGCTTTTACAAGAAGATCGGGAATTAATGCCACCATGATGTGTTTTAAAAGTACTTTTTACCTTTTTGAGAGCTGAAAGAAGGTAATGATTCATAAAATAGTCAATGGACTGGAGTGCAATCTGCATGGGGTCTTCCCTCTGGAGAGAGACCCCCCAGGCCATCCTCTGGTGGGAAAGAAAAATAATGCAGCAGGTTTTACAAATGCCAGCTTCCTGAATAGGAGAGACCAGAGGGATTAGAAATAAAGACGGCCATGGGGATTGGTGCAGAAGGATGGACAGTGAGAATGAGAGAGGTTGAGAGACTGGCAGGGTTAGAAATGCAGGGGTATAGCCATAGTTATGTAGCTAGTGAGATAGGTAGAGAGAAAAAGAGGGAATACCAAAGGGACAGGACATAAACATAAGAATATTGAGATAGAAAGAGACATAAGGATATTGGCATGCAGACACAAAGAAGAGAGACATACAGCGGCCACAATCCCAAGTTCATCGGCGCTATGTGTACAAAAGGTCACATGATTTCATATCCCTACACCAGTCCACACTTTTCCTCTCAAGTAAAAATCACCCCCATTGATACAAGTGCTTTATCTGGTTTCCCTCTTCCTTCTCTCTCCATACGTTTCCCCTTTTCAGCAACTCCAACCGTTCGCTGGTCCCCTTGACTTTACCCACTCCTTAAACTCTCTTCAATGGGACCAACTACCGGTATTGCCATTTCTGGTATTCTCAAAGCAGAGACGATGTCTTCTTAAAAGGCTCTTAAAAGAGAACACTCCAAGCACAGCCTGGGTGTATGGTACTTAGGAAATGGATCTGCAGGAGGTGTACAGGCCACATTGGGTACATTCAATTTGAGCCTGGAGAATGTGCTAAAATCGTCCCAGTCCCAGAGCTTCTGGACAGTGTAGAGTCAGCCTCCATTAGAAGGTTTCTCACAGCATCACTACTGTTAAGGTGCTGGAACAAATGGACTGGCTGATTCCCTGTGGGGTATTTTGTGCTATGGAATTGCTTCTTCTGAGTTGGTCTTTTTAACACTGTGACCAGGTATATTGCTCTTCCATTTTGTCTCCGTTTGTACATTTCCAGTGGCTGTTTCTCCCACACCATCCCCTGATTGTACCTGGAAGAGGGTTCCTACTGCCTTCTGAATATCAATATTATTTTACTTCCTCTTAATTCGCCCATGTGTCCTAGATACACAGGTCTATAGTTATAAAGTATGGTTCAGTATGACTCGGACCATTCCTTCAAAAACTCGTCAAGCCTTTGCGATCCATGCTGGGCCCTCTATTTCTGAGTTGCAGTTTTGTGTATATATACGTGAGCTATCTTTACAATCATATGGATAGAATATCAAATTGCTTTGGCCTGGATATATGTTGAAACCTCAACTATCTAAATTTTTACAATGTTCAACTCACAGGGGATCTACACCAAATCTGTAAGAGTTCTATCCTTACCTCCCCACCCACCCCTACCCAAAAAAAAGAAGAGAAATGAAAGGCAACTCTCTCTATCTAGACCGGTCTCCCTGCATCGCCAAGCCCCCCCCCTCCTCAATTCATAAATACGTGAACCAACTGTCTGACTCTACGTTCTCCCCAATTTTCTCCCCATAGAACTCCTCTAGACGTGATTATGCAGTGTTGTGAAGGTCGGCTGTGCCCCCTCAGTCCATGATAGTGGCCCTAATGATAGTGCAGCTGCTGTTGCTGGATGTAGTTCTATATATGTACATAAAACATGGCATGCAGAAAGGCGCCTGCAGCAAAATACTCTTTTGATTTGCTACTCACCCAGCCCACTCAGTGAATGTGACTTAAAGGCAGTATCCCTGCTAGGATGGCTAAAATGTAAAATCTTGGATACTAAACCAATTGTGTCCACATATGATATGTTTGTGGACTGGTTAAATAATTCTTCTCATTGTATGTTTTGATCTAAGGTTTTTGTCTGATCAGAGCCAAATACAGAGCATCAGAATGTTCATCTTCATATCTTGAATGGAATTTGCACTCACCGCAATGGCGATACTACCTTTAACTGCACTCTCTAATGAAGACATATCAGTGGGACGCCACAAGGACTTGGAAAGCGAAAACATCTAGCCAAGGAATATTAAATGGAGTAGTTTGGCACCTTCCTATGTAAGGGCAATGGTGAAGAAGAACTCATGAAGCTAGATGTAATTGTGAACAGCTTTTATCTCTGACAAACCATGTCCATGGTTAAACTAATTGCTGAAAGGTTAGACCACTGGTAGATAATTGCATAGGTTATTCACTTTGTCAACAAGAGGATGAAAATATTTGTAAATCCTATGTACACGTAAGTGTGGATGCTATACATGTCATTTGTGTTCAATAGCTGTCCAACAAACAGTACAATGATACTGGACCATTGGGCAAGTTGGTAAGCCTACACTAAAAGAACTATGATATAAACTAGTTCTCATCAATTTTCTCGGTCATGTGGGCCACGATATGATCGTTTGTCTGTATGTTGTTTCGACAGTCTTCAACATATATCCCCCACTCTATTCGCCAAGAGTTATTGATCAAGTCCAGCGAAAATGATGTAGGTCTGAAGTGAGCAGAGGCGGGAAGAGCAGAGGTGGGATGAGCAGACACGGGACAGATAATTTTTCCATTATTTGCCTATAATGCCAACAAATTTTGAATATATGGGACAAATATGGTACTGTGAGATTAGCTATGCCTCTGAACTTAACAAATCATTAGTTTCAGCTTTGTAATGTCCAGAAAAAAAAAGAGTTTTAATCAAATTTACTCTCTTATCTTGCATCTGCTCATTTGCTTGTCCCGTGTCTGCTCATTTATGGAGCAGCTTAATAGTTTTTAGCCTATTACAACCAGAATTCTTTTATCTATGGGGTATTAAGGTGTCAAGGAATTTCACAAAACCATATTTGTCCTATATGTTCAAAATTTGTGGCCATCATCATTAAATAAACGAAAAAATATCTGTCCCGTGTCTGCTCATCCAAGGTCTGCTCGTCCCATGTCTGCTCACTTCAGACCTGCATTACTTTCGCTGGACTTGGTCCATATAATATGGGACAAGGGCCCTAATCTAAAAGTCATAGTAAAAAGTAGGCAGCATTTAACACCTGCACTTAACACCTGCTTAAGCGTATCTAGAGTGTTACCACCTAGCTACAGGAGTGAAAGATCACCATGAGGTACCCAGGTGTCTTGTTAGGTAAACAGATAACTAATAATGGTGTAGAGATAGGAAATAAGTGAGGGCAGGGGAAGGGTGAACACTAAAGGGTGAGGATGTATCAGATGAGGGTATTGAAGGATAAATCACAGCATTAGGTTGGTGGAGGCAAGGCTTCTTTTGTGATGTGCCACGGTGATGCTACCAAGGTAGTTACTACTAACTCCTCAAGGTATGCTCAAATCGAAAGTGATTTAATACTCAGTAAAATCATTTTAATATTAAATCAACATTGGTAGGCCAATATTCATCCACCAGTTGCCAATTTTGCTTTAGTGTTTTGTGTTCACTGGGAATAAAATGAACTCTTAGGTATAAATCTTTTTGAATTGACAGGTAAATGCACAGACGTATGAGTAGCATTGTTTCCTGGATGAAAGCAATGACTCCTTGTATAGATCTTATTATTTCAACGAACATAGATGAATGTCATATGTCTCATTTGTACAATGTTAGATCTGCTAAAATGAAAGGTAATGCTATCAAGACACTGGAAAGCTCTCAGAGACTCTCTGTTATCTTTGAATGCCTTATTACTTCTTATTATATCAGCTGTCACTCCAAATGCCATATGTCTAGGGCTTCCCTAATGAAGCATCCCACCTCATTACCCTCTCTAATTAAAATACTGTACCTCCGAGCATCAACATTCACTACTTCTTTTGATAACATGAAGTAATGAAATTACTGCAGAATAATAAATATATGATAGTTATGTTCTATTCATAGCGGTATTTCTTTTTGCCTATAAGAGCCTCTGGCAAGATTTACTAAATGCAGTTTAAGTAACCATTGAGAAAGAGCAAATGCTGGTCTTCTGTCGAATTTTATATGTGCAGTATACACGATGAGTCGGGAATTGGTAAACTTATCACTGCCCAATCCATTTGTGTGTGCTTAGTAGACCTCTATTCAGGGTGTAAACGTAAAGCATCCCTTTCTGAGGCAAAAAAAAAGTATGTTGCAGGTTACACGTCTAAAAATCTAGGAAGGTTGGCTTTTCTTTCTCTTTCTTTATCTCAGCTTAGAGTAACCCTGAAACCATCATTTTGTTTTAAACACCGTAGCTTGCAGACAATTGAATCAACTCACGAATTCTTTTCAAAGTAGAGGAAAGGGGGGTTTACCTTGTTTTCGCGACTACGCTGGATAACCTAAAACACTTTTCTTTTGGCATATTGACTAAAGTTAAAATCTGTTTTCCTTTGGTTGGGATTTTCTCGTCTTTCATCTTAAGAAAATGTAACTATTATCTGCTCAAGATTTATCATCTGTTCAAGACCCCGCTTTGAGGTCATGATTTAAACTTTTATACCATTAGTCATCTGCTATATCAGTCTTTATAAATGTCGGGACAAAGATAATAGTGATAAGCAGCCATCTCAAGAAGGCACAGGGAATAGAATGGTATAGAAAAAGGTAATTGCTCTATGTGTTGGACCTAAATAAGCTTCTTAAGAGGATCCATACTAATTTGAATATCCTATACACGGGTCCTTCCTAATTCCGATCACATGTCAGAGTGTAAAAGGCTTACAAAGAGTCTGGTATGCCGGTGGTGCAAGGATGAGAGCGGATTAGGTAAGGAGAAAAGGATGGAGTGAGTCTTGGATGGGGATATAATTAGATGATGTGAGGGTAGATAGTATAGTTGACTGTAGAAGGTGATGAATCAGGGAAACTAGATAGGGATAGGTTGGAGCGCAGAAGGCAGGGCCAATTGAAGAAAGGGTTTACAGGGATGAAAAAAAATGTTTCATCAATTAGACCAGTACTATTGTAGTAGAAATGGAGCCCCAGCTACGCCCTATAGCATTTCCTCAAACCAATATTGCAACTTATACGCCTGGTGCATCTTATATGCTCGGAAATATTGTAGCTGTCTGGCATGCATGGACAGCCCTACTTACAGTGACTTTTACAGAGTATGAAGGGGCTGGAGCTGATAATGTCCTGGAGGAAACACCCTCTGGCGACAGCCTTCTTTGTAAGCTCATAACTCATTGGCCTAAAGCGTCGGTAGCCACACGTACCCAGGTTCCTTATCCAATTACAGGCGGCTTTACTGGTGGCAGGACTTTGAAGGAGGTGACAGTTCTCCAGCAGTGCTAGACCTTTACATTACTGGATGTATAAATACTGTACACTATATATTGTATAGGATGTGTTATCCCATCTTGGTTCTGGTTTCAGATAGAATCACAATCTGTTAAAAAAAGGGAATGGCTGAAGGCAGATATTTTGTCTCCTTGACAGTGTGTGATGACAAATGTGGCACTAGAATCTGAGTCACCATATCCCTACACTGTAGGTTATATGTTGTCAAAATAAGGCGAAACCCTTGTCTCAAAGTTGCCAGAGCTCTGTCGTTGTACATTTTCACGAGATTCCTTGTGTCACCAGACTGTTATCTGGGCTTCATTGGAAAAACTACTCTGCTTTACTGCAATACGATTATGGTGGTTCACTGTTCAGTCTTATGAGGATCCCTTGGAGAAGGAACAGGTACATTTTACAGTGTAGATCTAGTTCTACTTTTTCAAACAAGTGAATAATAGAGAAAGGGTGACATCATATAAAGACATAAGATTTGACAATAGATAATTATTGATTCAATCATCGCATTATGCCAACTGAAATGAATCTCATATAATAATTATCTTGTCCCAGAGGACTATATATTATTCTAAAGGCTCCTCTATAATTATCCAATCTAGTATTGATATGGTCAGGTAACCTCCTGTTATCTCAACATCTGCAGGCATACAGGAAACTTAATCCTTATTATAGCCCACTCCTGTCTCCCTTTCTTTAATTCCTCTGCTCTTTACCAAATAGACGTAATTCAATTCTGTTGTTCTGATGAAAGACACCCCCCCCATCTTGCTGATGATTGACCTCACAGTGTAAAAGCCCAGTGAGCACCTGGGAACTAATCAACAAAGGGGACAACTAATTCAATTTTGCCTGAATGGTAAAGACAAAGCTAAAAATGGAAATGGGAAAAGCATATATTACATAGGGGCCTACTTGTGTTAAAGTCAGCAAATGGTAAATGTAAGTGTGTTTTTTTATGAAAGTGCTCTGGCTAAGTCCTGTATAACAAGCTAATGTATTGTGTTTCTTTTTCATGAACCGTCAATAGATATAATTCTCTTCTGGGCAGGTGTGATTGTATGAAACCCTAAAGGTCAGACATGGTCTCTACCAATCGGTTGCCATGGGAACATGAAAAGTAGTAGGACTCTATCAGAATCCCTGAATGTCAAGGAACACTAATCTCCACACAGATCGTTATCTACTTTCCATATATGCATCCACTTCCCTTCTCAATTGACATCTTTCCATTCCAATGTCCTTCATTGATTTGCTACCAACTTACCAATATCCACCCCAGCCCAAATTAGGATGTACCTTCCATTACACCTTAGCCCTCACCCCCTTCATCGATTTCTCTTCTCCCAGTTTCCCTTTCCTTTCACCTCCACTATGCTGTACTTCTAGGCATACTCTTACCCTTCCATAATGCAACCTCCCCCTCTGTCCCCATTCTCCTAGTCATTAACCTCTCATCATCCCTTTCTTCCTCTCTCTCTATCTCTCTCTCTCTCTCTCTCTCTCTCTCTCTGTCTCTCTCTCTCTCTCTCTCTCTCTCTCTCTCTGTCTCTCTCTCTCTTTCTCTCTCTCTCTATCTCTATCTCTCTCTCTTTCTCTCTCTCTCCTTACATCAATCCCTTCCCACCCCACCCCTACACTACAGTAGCCTTCCACCAGAGGCCATGTGCATGTCCAGCAGCAGACACCACTAACGGCACCTATCACTTTACCTGGAACTACACCTTCCCCATGGAGGCGGCCGGCCATTTTACATTGATCCACTGTTTGCTGACAAGGTAGATGCTACCTACCCGCCCACTGTGCACATCTATGCACTGTAAAAACAAATGTCATTGAAATAACAAACGATTCCTCGTGCCAAAGTTGCCAGAGATCCATCATTATTTTTACAGAGATGTTATTTTCGAAGATATTCCTTGTACCACCGCACTGCCACCTGGCGTTTATTACCCTGGCCCCCTGTTATCTAATTACGGTGGTTCATTGTTCAATTTTACGACGTTCCCTCTTAGATTCAACAGTAAATTGTTTTTTCCAGTGTGGACACAAGTCCTGGTGAGTGGTTGATTACCATGATATGTTTTTGTCATTTTTCTAATAATGTCATGGGGTATAATGGCTCATTTATAAATGGTCCAGGATTTATAGAAGGAAAGGAAAAAAGAAACACTTCTCTATGACAAAATCTCTCTCATAGACTTATCTAATCTAAAGTGTTGTGTTTCATTTTACAGGTGAGTAGGATGTAACCAGATCAGATTCCTACAAACAGATAAGTGATAACTAGTTCTTTGGTTTCCTGCTAATCCTCTTTCATTAATTCTCAATGTATTGAATACAATCTACAGACTGATCTAACCAAATCTCGGGAAGACCTGATCGCTAAGCTCTCCATCACCCCTAAAGATTCATCATTGTCCATGTGCTACCTCCTCATGTCCTCTTACTCTTATTCTTTACTGTCTTTTCAATTCCTCTTTCCCTTATTCTCTTATCCCACCTCTGCCTCTGTCACACGAGCTCCCTTGGCTGGACCACTCTATCATGTTTCCCCCCAGGCTCTTTAACAGCACTTTGTGTGTGAACATCTGCATCAACTTCACAACAAAGGCAACTCAATGACAACTGTGCAGTCCAATTCAAATTGATAACTATATAGAAAAATCTCTCTTCCATCTTTCCTTTTCTTATATCAATAATATCAACTTATCATTAATGGACTGTGATTGTGCTGCAGGGCTTGGGGAGTTGGGCTTAGCAATCTGTGAAGCAACTTAAGATGTGCTGTTTGAACATGTTTTTGTTGGTTACATCCAGGCAACTACAGTACTATAGGCTAATTTAGTTTATTTTAATTTTGAATATTTGTGATGAATCAGTAACAAGCACATCTGGTAGGTAGTATCACAGTAACGTTATCTTTGCTTCATTGTAGCAGGGATCAGTGTATAATAGGAATAGAAACAGCAGCATGTTAGTGTTCTGAAAATCCCCTATAGCTTTTGTATAATAACAAGCTAAACCAAAGCCACGATTCCTCCCAAATACCGTAAGAGGTATATTTTTTATGCATGTCTAATATTACCAAAGTTAAACCTGATTTCTTATATTCTCCGAACTAATTTTGCCAGTAGATGAAGTAGGATGAACAGTTGAAGCAAACCACAAGGTTGTTTTTTTCACCGGCTTCATTGGACCCCAGGCATCCGTGAGCTGACAAGTGGAAGGGATACCCAATGCCTCTTTCCAGGGACTATCCTTTCTCCTTGCTGTTCACATTTGTCAAGTACATCTGCCCCATTTTCCTGATGCAGGTCACATAGTACCTGACTGCACTAGCAGCCTGAAGGCAATAGCATAGTGCTGTAGATAGCTAGAGGTGCCAGATCAGTCAGTGCCTGCCTGCAGGGCTCTTGCTGATTCTGTAGAGAAGGACCTGACTAGATTCTAGCCCTAAGCTGCAGCGAACACCTGTTTAGTTTATACCAAGTCGCCTGTATTTCCACCAGCTTATTTGTGTTGCCCTGCAGCCAGCTTTACCCCCCTCGCCCTGCTAATGACTAGTCCTCCATGCGTGGTGCCTGAAATTGAAACCAAAGTCTTAGTGCTAATGGGTGGGGTGTCTGTAATAATTCAAACAAAGTGTCCAAGGGTAGGTTAAGCATCTAGTTCTGATGTGAAATGTTACTTATAGTGGAGGTTTTTGTGTATCCAATCTAATGGATGGAAGGTACTCTCAGCGTTTTTTCCTAAATGAATCAAATCTTTGGTTTAATCTAAAAAGTATTGTCAATAATAGAAGTAATGTTTAATACAAGCATTATGCAACTATACTCTTACATGTTGTGTTGACAGCTGATAGCTATATATAATCTAAGATAGCTGTTGGCAGTTATGTCAGGATAGCTACTGATAGTATTGTCCAAATACAGGGTTATCCTTCAGAGACAGCGAATCTTAGAATCTACTTTGGCTCTGACCATTAGGTTGTTATTCTCGCCCTAGTTTTCATCTTTATCACGTGATTGAACAATGGGTTCGAGATTGCCCTGATTGGCTGGCAAGCTGCCCCTCGTACACATGATCCATCCACGAGAGATTGCGAGGCTGCGTCACTTAACGGGAAGGCATTATTCATTGTTTAGAACACCAGTGAAAGTTCCTACCAGCAGGTTTTACTTGAGGTCCATTTTTGTGAGATAGCAGGTTTTATGTGTTTTCTCTTATATTAATGGCACTCACCCAACACCAGGTAATAATAGAAAAGGGAAATTATTAAGCTAATTAACTTGCTATATAACTAAGATTAAACCAGCAATAATCAAAAGTCAATAATTAAAACATGGGCTAATTTAAAATTGATGGGTGATATTCTTGTTTAAAATATTTGTTTTGCTCCAATATAGGTCGGACTCAAGGTGGAAATAGTGCTTATAGCATCCACTCTCTTCAGGGAGGCGTACACATCTTTAAGTGAGTGAGTGAGTAATAGATGTTTAACGCCATTTCGACAACAAAGGTCATATTCATGGCGAGAACTACATTACACAATTTTACAGGGGAATGTGTCAGTGCCTGCGCATATGTGCACCACACACATCCTGAGGGGAAAGGAAAGAGGAGAAATAGACCCTTTTAAGTGGGCTAGGGAAGCCCGCACATCTTTAAGACGGAGGCTATTAGTCTATGTGATACAGCTTTCAGAAGCAAAATCAGCTATGCTTTAAGTACATTGGCATGCTTAACAAGGCCATGTTCAAACAGTTCCAGGCGTAATGAATCAATAATGGTCAGGTAGCACTGGATTGCTCAATATTTACGAGGGATTATATGCATGAAACATGACGCTAAAATCATAAAGAAGGATATTATGATGAAAAGATTCCGAGTTGGACCAGGGTGGGTAAGAAGTAAAATGAATTGTAGGGATAGTGTACACCTTTATCAATTAAATTTACCATTGTTAGAAGAAGTAAACATTTTTATTTTCAGTATTCTTCAATCTAAAGTGAAATGGTTCATCATTCTGGGAAATTTGAAAACCTGTAGGTAGATACTCAAATTATCAAACTTTGGCAATAATCTAGGGGCTCCTCTATTTGGCTTTATAGAGGTATCGAGTATTGGAAGTAATTCTGAAAGTGAGAATCAATGTTGTTAGTTGTGTTAGAGAGTTCTACTGGGAATGTTCTTCATAGTTTAGTTAAACACAATCATATATACTATGACAGGGTCGGCAAGTTTGAAAAATATTAAATAGATCATAAAATTTGAACAGACTAAATCCATTCCACACGCAAAAATACCTCATATAAATTCATCCTCTTAGTGGTGTGATATCATACAGCCACTTCTATCTCCCATTATAACATTGCTATACCGTGCCATCCTCCTGTTCTTGCCAGTTGTCCATAGCCAACTGGCCATTTCTAGCCAACACAAAACTCTTCACTTTCTGAGACATTTAGACTTGCATAGGTCATCATAGCCATTCATTCTTAAACATCAAAACACTTGGAAAATCAATAGCCCTTGACAATTTGTAGATCACTAATACATTTAGTAGGTAGTCAACAAGTCTAAATATTAAACCTAGCTTGTTAATATTAATCATTCCTATGAGGTATGACATTTACTCATAGAGGAAGCTATAGTATGCAATATTAGGACCTTGCTTACATGTTATCATTCTTACAGCAACCACTGCCAAGGTAGGAGCTAGGCTCCATTGCCCTCCATTCTATTATCATTTTAGTATTAGGCATAGGGACATTAGGAATGTGTCATGAATTCATTAGGAATGCATCATGAATACATTAGGAATGAGTTATGAATACCTTAGCAATGCATCATGAATACCTTAGCAATGCATCATGAATACCTTAGCAACACAATCATCATGAAAAACCATGAGTACCTTAACAATGCATTATGAATACCTAAGCAACCAATCATAAATGCCTTAGCAGCGCATCATAAAAATGTTAACAACATGTCACGAATACCTTAGCAACACATCATGAATACCTAAGCATCGCAGAATACCATTAAGACCTGGGCAATACATTATTGAATTATTTTCATTTATGAAATAATTCATTTACATGTAGTACCTCACGCTAAAATTTAGACCAATAGCTCAGCTACTGAAATCATCAGTGCATGACCTAGACCACTTAGGCCTTGCTAAGGTCCTTTCAGTTATTCATTTTTTCTGTGCCACCATAGGTATAATACTTAAGACCATTCTCATTAGGCCCACTCACTGTAAGGCATGTGCAAGTCTAGTGTTATCACTCATACGTCACAGCATCGGCCCTCTCTATCCCCTGTCCGTTTCTCTCCTGTCCTGTTCTTGTTGATTTCATGAAGCTGAGAAAGCTACCCACTCAGATCTCGCCTACAGACAGGCTACAGCTTGCTCTCCCTGCCTACAGTTCCCACCCTCCTCCTAATCACCTTGTAATAGTATACTGTCAGACCCCCCCCCCTGCACCACCCATCACCTCATAATAGGGGTGGGTATTGGTGGGTATTAGAATGATCGCTACATGCAAGCCACCCACATGCATGCATCCATTAACCCACTAAAGGCCACATATATATATATATATATATATATATATATATATATATATATATATATATATATATACATGTACACATAAGTATAATGCACCTTATATATTAGGAGTTCTAAGTGGCGTGGCATTGGTTTATTTGGAGTCTTGGGACCGTAAAAATGCGTGCCATTCCCATATTAGGAGCCCCAATAGCGTGGCATTATTATATTTGGAGGAGTTATTGCGTCCAATTACCTAAATTACTCTGTGGCCCTTGAGGATGAATAGGCATCCAGACACGTGCCACCTGTCTCCACTAGGCCACTCACCACCAGTAGAGAACCCAATACCCCCCCTCTAGGGGGTGTACATCCACCTGTATGCAACCCATAATCGTTATAGTCACTCCAGATAGAGGTACAGCAATGTATTTGATCATGAAATAAATTATTTGTCCTTAAAAGATCGCTAAATAGGCCTAAAATATCGCTAGGTTGGTATAATAGACTCTACACATTTTTATTAGCCCAGAGACCCTTGGACCACCTGTCATTTTATTCCATAAGGTCAGCATGATGCACCAATGCATTTATTTGTCCTTAAAAGATCGCTAAGTTGGTGACAACTTTGTTCCCATTGTGCAGATTTGAAAATAAAGACCGCCATGACGTTTGCCAGCTCGAGCTACCCTTTATCTATAGGTCACACTACGGAAAACTCCTATTATTAAGGGAGATACGATTTATTTTGTAAAACTGCCAGTTCTTGGACCTCTTTGCCAGTGCCTGGACTGGCGTCTGCCCCCGCGTCCCAAAAAAGCCTATATTTCGATCCACTCCTTCCTCAAACCTGCCCTTTTTCGCCGGTGACACTTAAAACAGATAGGTTTTGGCTGGAGGTAGGGGGCAGGTGGACCGGCTCAGGCCGAAAAGGCTGCTAGTTAAAAAAATTATTTCGCTTATTCTTTTCTTAAACAAATTTTTTAGGGGGGCATGTCCTTTAGGGGGACGAAACACCCCAGATTGATACCAAACATTCCATATCCGCGCATATTATTTGCATAATTAGCATAATTATCCAGTATCTTGGTACTTTTCCATATATATAGATGTGTCATTGCTGAATGGATGTCTTTCCATTTCTCCATTCTCTGGTGTTTGATTGAAAATTTTGACGCCATTCTGTGTTTTAATTTGTGTTTTAATCTGTGTTTTTACCGTACATGTATTGAGTTTAAGGCTATAACAGGTTAGTATTAGTGCTATGGTATGATAGAAATTACTCACTATTTGTCAGCGGTTAATCAATATATGTTAGTAATTAATCACCATTTGTTAGCAATTAGTCAATATACGTCAGTACTTAGTCATTATAAGTAACACAGGGATCCAGGCCATATATGGTGAATTTTGATCTTCAAAAGTTATGAGATGGATGTTAGTGACCATTGGGAAACTTCAACTACCCAATTCTTTTGTTTTCCATGTGTGTCGGCCATCTTGGTTTTCGGAAACACAGAGATCCAGGCCATATATGGTGAATTTTGTTCTTCAAAAGTTATCAGATGGATGTTAGTGACCAATTATTTAATATATATTAGTAATTACTCACTATTTGTCAGCAATTAGTCAATATACATCAGTATTTATTCACAATTTGTCAGATATGAGTCAATATATGTCAGTAATTACTCGCCATTTATCAGCAATTAGTCAATATATGTTAGTAAATAGTCAAAATATGTCAGTATTTATTCACAATTTATCAGCAATTAGTCAATATACATCAGTACTTAGTCACTATAGCAATTTGTCAATATATGTCAGTACTTAGTCACTATATATCTTCAATTATAAATACATGTCAGTATTTACTCACAATCTGTCAGCAATTAGTCAATATATAACAGAGAAATAGCCATTGATTCAATTGTGCATCCTGCCTTGACTGGTATTTGTCAAAATATGTCAGTATCTATGGACTCTTTGTCAGCAATAAGTTAATATATGTTAGTCAGTATTCATTATTTGTCAGCAATTAGTCAATACATGATAGTAGTTACTTATATTTTATAAACATTTAGTCAATATATGTTAGTAATTGCTCACTATTGATATATGACAAATTGTGACTGACATAAATGGACTAAGTGTTGTTTATAATGACTAGGTACTGGCATATATTGACTGATTGCTGACAAAAAGTGAGTAATTACTGACATATATTGACAAATTGCTGACAAAGAGTGAGTAATTACTGAGATATATTGACTAATTTCTGATAAATAGTGAGTAATTACTGACATGTATTGACTAATTGCTGACAAAGAGTGAGTAATTACTGACATATATTGACTATTTGCTGTTATATAGTGACTAAGTACTAAAATATATTGAGTAATTGCTAGTGATTATATTACTAACATTTATTCATTAAAATGCGAGTAAATACTGACATAATATTATATTGACTAATTGCTGACAAAGAGTGAGTAATTACTGACATATATTGACTAATTGCTGTTATATAGTGACTAAGTACTAACATATATTGAGTAATTGCTAGTGATTATATTACTAACATTTATTCATTAAAATGCAAGTAAATACTGGCATATATTGACTAATTGCTGTTATATAGTGACTAATTACTAACATATATTGAGTAATTGCTAATGATTAATTACTAACATTTATTCATTAAAATGCAAGTAAATACTGACATATATTGACTAATTGCTGATGAATTCTTGAGTAAATACTGACATGTATTGACCAATTGCTGATATATATTGAGTAATGGCTGACATATATGGACTAATTGCTGACAAATAGTGAGTAATTACTGATATATTTTGACTAATTGCTGACAAATAGTGAGTAATTACTCACTTTTATCAGTGATTAGTCAAAATATATCAATATATGTTAGTACTTAGTCACTATATAACAGCAGTTAGTCAATATATGTCAGTAATTGTCAGGATATGTCAGTACTTAGTCACTATATATAAAAAATTAGTCAACACATGTCAGTATTTACATACAATTTGTCAGCAATTAGTCAATATATGTCAGTATTTACTCACATTTTGTCAGCAGTAAGTAAATATATGTCAGTACTTTGTCACTATTTGTCAACAATTAGTCAGAATATATCAGTAACTATGCGAGAGGGAACCTATTCAAATATTCTGGTCATCAACCTTGGCAAAATAATTCATCACAGCTATGCTGTGCTTACCTCAAGGTTTTCCTCAAGTCATCAAAAATATGCCTCCTCGTGAATATCTTCACAACACATCATGAATACCTTAGCAATGCATCATGAATACCATGTAAACCTTAGCAACACATCATGAATATCTTAGCTATGCATTATGAATACCTCGGCAATACATCATGAATACCTTAGCAATGCACCATGAATACCTTAGCAATGCATCACAAATACCTTAGCAAGGCACCACGAATGCCTTAGCAACACATCAGGAATACTGTAGCAACACATAATGAATACCTTAGCAACACATCATGATTACCTAAGCAACACATCATGATTACCTTAGCAACGCACCATGAATACCTTAGCAATGCGTTGCGAACACATGAAAAGATTGTGAACACATATTGAATACATTAGGAATACAGCATAAATACCTTAGGATTACAGCATGAATACATGAGGAACACATTAGGAATACATCATGAATACTTCAGGAATACATTCGGAATACATCATGAATACATTACAAATATATTATGAACAAATTACAAATACATAATGACAACATTGGCAATGCATGAATAGATTGCGAACACATCGTGAATACAATTGAATTAAATCATGAATGCATTAGGAATACAGTATTCCTAAGGTATAATCTCTTTTACCACCGGCTCCTGTCTCTCCCTCTTTAATCCATCTCTTTTGCACACTTTACCTTCTAGATGAAAGCCTTAATCCACTTTCTTCACTACTAGTGAAGCCCATTTCTCAGCTGGCTGATATCTACAACGGTGCAGACATGGCAGACTACCTGGAATCCAATCTTCAAATGGTCTGCATAGAAACTAATTTGGTTTTGCCAGGGAAGGAAACAGAAATTGGAAATGGATAACTAGGTTTAAATGACACAAGGTTGCTATCAAATTGTATTACATGGTTATAATATCAAAGTGATAACATACTTATAATACTTCATGGAGTAAGATGATATCTTGAATTATCAGTGTCAGATTTCGATAGGGGGCGCAAGGGCAACCTCCATTTTGTCTGTACCCTCGAAACAAGACACGGGAAAATCCCGTGAACGACTGGTGAATCTGTGAGCACATATTCTCGGGAAGATCCTGGGAATAGTACCTACAATCCCGTGAATTACCCTGATATTCCCCAGTTTTTAACAGGGCCCTCTAGTGAGATTTATACACATAAGTCTGATTCTTCAGCATAAAGTGAAGATGCCAGAGTCCACCAGGGGCCTCTGTGTGAGCATGGAATCCTGGTTTGGTCCAAAGAACAGAGAGAGGGAGTGAGATGGAAAGAAATGAGAGGGCAAGAGAGGCACACAGAGAGCAAGGGAGATAGATATAAAGGGAGAAAGAGAGAGAGAGAGAGAGAGAGAGAGAGAGAGAGAGAGAAAGGAGAGAGAGAGAAAGGGAGAGGGAAACGGGAGAAAGAGAGGAAGGCAATAGAGGGAGGGAAGAGAGAGAAAGAGAGCAAAATAGAAAGAGAGCGAGGCAGAAAAGAAATAGGGGGGAGCCTTTCCCCCCCAAAAAAAAGGAAAATTGATTGACTTAAGCTACTGACAAAATTGATACATAAAGTTGATTGAATCATAATATTATGTGTCCCATTCTAATATGTGTGGTGTGCACATATGTATGGGCACTGACATATTCATCTGTGAAGATGTGTAATGTAGTTTTCGCCATGAATATGACCTCAGTTGTGGAAATGGCGTTAAACATTTATTACTCACTCACTCTCCCGTTCTAATAATTATGACCCTTATTGATATCTCACTAAATGTGCATGTTTGCTAGACATGTCTTGAACAGAGTTAAACCCTTTAAGGGCTAACCCTAATGCATTAATGCATTTTGGTTGTCATGATGCATTAATGCAGCCAGGGCTACATTCAAGCATCATGCTTACGCTTTGGGAAGATCAGCATGATGCCCCAATGAAATGCTGGCAAGCAGACTCCCCAAGTCTTCATCGGTAAAACATGCCAGCCAATGGGCACGTTACACTACTGCATCAGCAGACCTTAAAGAGTTAGCATTTAGAGGCCTGGCAAATAGGCACTCAATGATTATAGGGCATGCTAAGTTGTTTAGGGCACTAAGTAAAGAGTCAGCTAAATTTAGACTGTCAAGGTTGTAGGGTGCAGGTAAACCACCTGTGGTACACACTTACAGAACAGGTCATTTTAGTCAGATGGGGAGGGGGATTTCTGGGGCATAAATGGGTGAATGTAAAAGCATATCTAAACTCAGCCTCCCATGAAAAATATACTGGCATCATTTAACACTGTCTGTGCTGTCTACTTAACCGTGTAAAAGCGCCCAAAATCTCACTGTGCCTTATTCACTGTACTAAATAAATACCCAGACATTTGGTTTGGTCTTTACCCCTGGTCCATATCCAAGACAGGTACTTATGGAATTTTAGTGCTGAAGAGTTATTTTAACACCTCCCCACCCCCACTAACCACTGGTACTTATATGAGACCAGCAATCATTGCTGAGTGTCAAGAATTAATCTTCTCAAAAATGAGCATCAAGATACTCACATGGAAAACTTTTCTGACTCTCTTTTGTGTCATTTTTGGGGGAAAATATTTGGGGAAATCTCAAATTTACACCAGACTTCCTTCATATGGGATGCATGCCATAGCTCCATCCATTGAAAATACACTGTAACAGGTTTATGCCTAGGTCCATCACACCTCATGTATAGACTCACTATGAACTATGTGACATTTAATGGACTATACCTATGTGATATTTAATGGACTATTAACACATAAATACCATGTTATGACATGTGTCTGTCGAGAACATATTTGAGTATGATTTGAAAAATGGAAATAGAACCACCCCTGTGCCCCCTCACCCCCTTCTGATACCTATTGAGCACTCCCAAACACCAACAGGACCAACCAGTTTGGGCTACACTGCCCCACCTCAGCTGTCATTTCCACCTGGCTCACCTACACACAAGACCTGTCTCCAAAAACTGAGGGTAACAGTGGGTAAGCATAAATTTGCAATTTTTCACCATTTTCTATTCATTATGACATGCAAAGGTCACCATTTTCTTGCTGCTCTATTTATAAGGGCACTTACAATCCTAAATAGGAAATGGCACTAGTATCTCAATATTACCAATGCCATTGTACCTTGTTGTGTGCAATATTCATGAATGCTAATTCAAGCACTTTACCAGCATTTGCAATGATCTATAAAAGAAATCCTAAGTACTTGACTGGATCTTTATTTGCAATAATATGTGATATTGTACATCTGAAGGCATGATTGCAAACCTATACATGTAATTGTGTGGCCACTGGCTGTGTTCAGAAATAGCCCTCCTTATTGCAGCTGCATACTACTACTATACTAAGTGTGAGAGGCAGTCAGACCCTTTCCCAATCCAGGTCATAGTGGGCCAACCTTGTGTACTGATTACCTTACCTCTTATACAGTGTACCCATTCCCAGCCAGCCTAATTTGGGTAACTCACACAAGCACCTACCAGAAGGTGACTTTACTTGTATGCAGGGTTGTTGTAGATTGCAACACTCATGGTCAGATTCCCCTTCTGTCCCAGTATATTTACATGTCTGTATATGTGTCCACACTCACATCCATCTATGTACATACATTCCCTTTTATCCACATACACTCACATGCCTCATGTCCACATGCACCCCCTCACACATCCACATCCTCTCTATGTCCACATCCCCTCTAAGTGCACACACACCTCCCTCTATATACACACCCACCTCCCTCTGTGTCCACACCCACCTCCCTCTATGTCCACACCCCCCTCTCTCTGTGTCCACACTTAACTCCCTATATGTCCAAACCCATCTACCTCTGTGTCCACACACACCTCCTACAGTGGCCCACAAGGGTCAAATTGAAGTTGAAGTAAAGAGTTGATTTTCACAAAAAAGTTAGAGTCCAAAACCAATATTAATGTTCAAAGTCAATTTCATTTCATTGCTGTCAAACTGTCAAGGTGTCAACTCATGAAAACCAACTTGTGACAGGTATCTTTTAGTATTGCATGGTGCACTCTATGTCTTTCTATATGAACAAAGTTTATACCAGCAACTACAGGGTAGCTATCGGTTCCCTCACACAATAACTGATGGTTCCACACCAAGTAGTTGGTGGTTCAAGCATCCTGTAACTGGTGGTTCCCACCCACTCTAACTGCGGTTCCACACCTATCCGCTACTGGCACTGGATCCCATACCAAGTAGCTGCTGGTTCCCACACCCAGCACTTGGTGGTTCCCATGCACATTAGTTGCTGTTTCCTGTACCCAGTACATGCTGGTTCCCACATCCAGTAGCTGCTGGTTCCCATATAAAATGGTTCCTAACCCAAGTAGCTGCTGGATCCCACACCCTTGCTGGTTCTTGCACCCAGTACCTGCTGGTTTCCACATAGAGTAGCTGGAAGTGGTTCCCACATCCATTAGGTGCTGGTTCCTGCACCCACTTCCTGCTGGTTCCCAAATAGAGTGCCTGCTGGTTCCTACATCAGGTAATTGCGAGTTCTTAAAAAAGTAGCTGTCAAAATAAGTCAATTGGGTCAGGATAGGTCAAATTAGGTCAAATATGTTGAAAATAGGTCAAATTGGTCAAAAGTATCTCTATTCGGGTGGCATAGGTCAAATTATGTCAAATATGGTGAAAATAGGCCAAATTGGTCAAAAGCAGGTCAATTAGGGTAGGATGGGACAAATTAGAGTAAACATGGTGAAATAGGTCAAATTGGTCAAAAGTATGTCTATTCGGGTAGCATAGGTCAAATTATGTCAAATATGGTGAAAATAGGCCAAATTGGTCAAAAGCAGGTCAATTAGGGTAGGATAGGACAAATTAGAGTAAATATGGTGAAAATAGATCAAATTGGTCAAAAGTATGTCTATTCGGGTAGCATAGGTCAAATTATGTCAAATATGGTGAAAATAGGCCAAATTGGTCAAAAGCAGGTCAATTAGGGTAGGATAGGACAAATTAGAGTAAATATGGTGAAAATGGGTCAAATTGGTCAAAAGTAGGTCAATAAGGTCAGGATAGGTGAAATTAAGTCAAATAGGGTGAAATTAGGTCTAATTGATAAAAAGTAGGTCGATAAGGGTAGGATAGGTCAAATTAGGTCAAATATGCTGGAAAAATATGTCAAATTGGTGAAAAGCAGGTCAAATAGGGTAGGATAGGACAAATTAGAGTAAATATGGCGAAATTAGGTCAAATTGGTCAAAAGTAGATAAATAATGTCAGGATAGTTGAAATTAAGTCAAATAGGGTGAAAATAGGTCTAATTGGTAAAAAGTAGGTCAATAAGGGTAGGATAGGTCAAATTAGGTCAAATATGGTGCAAACCAGTCAAATTGGTCAGAAATAGGTCGAAAAGGTCAAAGTAAATCAAATTAGGTCAACCATGGTGAAAATAGGTCGAATTGGTCAAAAGTAGGTCAGGATGGGTCAATTAAGGTCATATATAGTGAAAACAGGTCATATTGATCAAAAGTAGGTCAATTAGGTCCAATAAGGTCAGGATAGATCAAATATGGTTGAAATAGATCAAATTGGTCAAAAGTAGGTCAGGATGGGTCAATTAAGGTCATATATAGTGAAAACAGGTCATATTGATCAAAAGTAGGTCAATTAGGTCCAATAAGGTCAGGATAGATCAAATATGGTTGAAATAGATCAAATTGGTCAAAAGTAGGTCAATTTTGTCAAAATGTAGGGTATGATAGGTGAAGTAAGGTCAAATATGCTGGAAATAGGTAAAAGTAGGTCATTTAGGTCAAATATGTCGAAATTTGTCAAAATAAGGTCGACTATGACTATTTTTGACCAATCTGACCTACTTTGACTATATTTGACCTAATAAGACCCATTCTAACCTACTTTGACCTAATCATGCTACTTTTGACTGATTTGACCTATTTTAAGATATTTGACCTAATTTGAACTATCCTTACCTAATTGACCTTCTTTTGAACAATTTTACCTATTTTCACCATTATTTGACCTAATTTGACCTATCTTAGCCTGATTTAACCTACTGACCTGCCTTTGACCAATTTGACCTACTTGTACCATATTTGACCTGATTGAAACTCCTTGACCCACCTTTAACCAAATTGACTTATTTTCGCCATATTTGACCTACCTTAGCCTACTTTGACCTACTGGACCTAATTTTGACCAATGTGATCTACTCTTACCACCGTTGACCTAATTTGATAGAATTTGACCTGATTGACCCATTTTCAACCAATTTGACATAATTTATCCTAGTCTGACCTAATTTCATTCAATTTTACCTACTTGGAACCAATTTGACCTATTTTGACAAATTTTAACTATCTTGACTGCTTATGACCTAGTTTCACGCAACTTTCCCAATTTGCCCATTTTTGACTTATATGACCTTTTTCATCCAGAATTTATCCAGATCACTCTTTTGCTACTAGGAATGGGAACCGGTAGCTACTCTATATCGGAACCAGCAGGTACTGGATATGGGAACAAGTAGCTACTGTATGGGAACCAACAGCTACTGTTTTCAGAACTAGCAGCTACCTGATGTGGGAACCAGCAGTTAGAGTGGGTGGGAACCACCAGTTATGGGATGCTGGAACCAGCAGCTACTTGGTATGGAACCATCAGTTATTGTGTGAGGGAACCAATAGCTACCCAGTAGTTGCTGGTATAGACATATAGAAAGACATAGAGTGTACCATGCAAAGCCAAAAGATACCTGTCACAAGTGGGTTTGCATTCATGAGTTGACACCTTGACAGCTTGACAGCAATGAAATTTAATTGACTTTGAACATTGATTTTGCTTTTTTTTGTGAAAGTCAACTCTTTGCTCCAACTTCAATTTGACCCTTGTGGGCCACTGTACCCACCTCCTTCTGTGTCCACACCCAACTCCCTCTATGTCCACACCCATCTCCCTCTGTGTCCACACCTGCCCTCCCTCTATCTTCCTACCCATCCCCACTATGTCCACACCCAAAGCTCTCTGTGTCCACACCCACCTCCCTCTGTGTCCACACCCCCACCTCCCTCTATGTCCACACCCATCTCCCTCTGTGTCCACTCTCACCTGCCTCTATGGCCACACCCACCTCCCTCTGTGTCCACACCCACTTACCTCTTTATCCACACCCCACCTCCCTCTGTGTCAACACCCACCTCCCTCTGTGTCCACTCTCACATTTCTCTATGTTCACACCCACCTCCCTCTATGTCCACACCCACTTACCTCTTTGTCCACAGTCACTTACCTCTTTGTCCACAACCACTGACCTCTTTGTTCACACACACCTCACTCTTTGTACACACCAAACTCCCTCTATGTCAACACCCACCTCCCTCTATGTCCACACCCACCTCCTTCTGTGTCCACACCCCCACCTCCCTCTATGTCCACACCCATCTCCCTCTGTGTCCACTCTCACCTGCCTCTATGTCCACACCCACCTCCCTCTGTGTCCACACCCACTTACCTCTTTATCCACACCACACCTCCCTCTGTGTCAACACCCACCTCCCTCTGTGTCCACTCTCACATTTCTCTATGTTCACACCCACCTCCCTCTATGTTCACACCCACCTCCCTCTATGTCCACACCTACCTCCCTTTGTGTCCACTCTCACCCCCCTCTATGTCTACATAAACCTCCCTCTTTTTCCACACTAACTGCCTTCTGTGTCCACTCTCACCTCTCTCTATGGCCACATACACATCCCTCTTTGTCCACACCCATCTCCCTCTTTGTCCACTCTCACCTTCCTCTATGCCCACACTCACATCCCTCTGTGTTCACACCCACCTCCCTCTATGTCCACACCCACATCCCTTTGTATCCACTCTCATCCCCCTCTATTTCCACATACATCTCCCTCTCTGTCCACACCCACTGCCTTCTTTGTCCACTCTCCCCTCCCTCTATGTCCACATCCATTTCCCTCTGTGTCCACACCCACCTCCCTCTATGTCCACACACACCTCCCTCTATGTCCACACCCACTTACCTCTTTGTCCACACCAACTTACCTTTTTGTCCACACCCACTCACCTCTGTCCACACCCACCTCCCTCCATTTCCACACCCACCTCCCTCTGTGTCCACACCACCCCCTCTGTGTCCACACCACCTCCATCTGTGTCCACTCTCACCTCCCTCTATGCCCACACTCACATACCTCTGTGTTCACACATCCCTTTGTGTCCACTCTCATCTCCCTCTATGTCCACATCCATTTCCCTCTATGTCAACACCCACCTCACACTTTGTTCACATCCGCCTCCCTCTATGTCCACACTCACATCCCTTTGTGTCCACTCTCATCTCCCTCTATGTTCACATACACCTCCCTCTCTGTCCACACCCACTGCCCTCTTTTTCCACTCTCCCCTCCCTCTATGTCCACATCCATTTCCCTCTGTGTCCACACCCACCTCCCTCTATGTCCACACCCACTTACCTCTTTGTCCACACCACCTCACTCTTTCTTCACTCTCACCTCCCTCTATGCCCAACCTCACATCCCTCTGTGTTCACACTCACATCCCTTTGTGTCCACTCTCATCTCCCTCTATGTCCACATCCATTTGCCTCTTTGTCCACACCCACCTCCCTCTGTGTCCACATCCACCTTCCTCTATGTCAGCACCCACCTCACTCTGTGTTCACACCCACCTCCCCTATGTCCACGGCCAACTCCCTCATTATCCACACCCACCTCCTTCTATGTCAACACTCAATTCCCTCTTTGTTCACACCCACCTCCCTCTGTGTTTACACCCACCTCCCTCTGGGTCCACACCCACCTCCCTCTATGTCCACACCCGCCCTCCCTTTGGGTCTACCCAAATCCCTCTATGTCCACATCCAAATCCCTCTCTATCCACACCCACCTCCCTCCGTGTCCACACCCACCTCCCTCTATCTTCCTACACATCCCCATTATGTCCACAACCACCTCCCTCAGTGTCTACACCCACCTCCCCCTGTGTCCACTCTCACCTCCCTCTATGTCCACACCCAGCTCCCTCTATGTCCACACCTACCTCCTCCTGTTTGGTTTGGCATAACCTAGTGAGTAATGGATATACCATTTGTCTTTATAGGGGCATGAAGTTGGACCAATGAAGACCTGGAGGGAACATCCTACTAAGTGGTTCAAGAGGACAACACGTTCTACTCCATATGATTTTTTCAAAATTTTCAAAGGTTCTCTAAAATTGTTATTTGACATGTATGCACATATTTGCCAATGATTTTTTCTGATATCCCAAGCAGGAAATGAACATTTCTAACACCCACCAGTGAAAACCCAGCAAAGAATAATTGCTTTTCAGTGACCATGATCACTGAATGGTTGATAGTATGGAGAAACAATGAATTTCGTCAACATGCTTGGCAAAGTCCTAGATTTTTTTTTTGGTTTTTGTGGCCCATAGCCTTTAACCATTACAGTTATGTAATAATGCTATCCGTAGTATCAAGCACATCTAACAAACTGTGAACAGGTCAGCTTGACTCATACACCTGGCCTTCAGAACTGGTCATGTGACCATAGCACTGAGACACACACAGAGGACCTGCCCTCCCCCAATTGGCCCTTCATAGGATGTGTTACAGTTACTGATTGTTAATATTCATGGGTCTTTTTGGGCAAACAAACCAATGCATTAAGTTGACCTTTGGGTAAGATGACTAGGATGCACTTACCTGAAAACTATACACACATTGCAATTAGATCTTAATCTCTTGTTGTACATGTTAAATCATATAATTTACATACCAATCATAGGAGTATTCCATATAGTCATCTAAGAATATCCTATCTAATATATTCTAATATATTGAGGAGCTTCTACTGATGGTGTAGTCACCTAACCATGTGTTGCCAATGTCTGCCTGCAGCTAACCACCCTGTGACATCACAGAGGCCTAACTGTAACACACCCTAATGGTCACGACTTTGACAGCTCTCATACCCACTCCTCCACAGTAGGGCCGCACACACCTCTTAACCCTTCAAGGGTCTCTGATGCATTAATGCATCATGTCCATTGGACATCATGATGCACCAATGTATGAAGTGCATATTAGGAGTACAAAGTGACATGGCATTGGTTAATTGGAGTCTTAGAATGGAAAACAAGCAAGTCATTCCCATATTAGGAGCCCAGTCACATAGTATTGTTATACTTGGAGCAGTTACTGCTACAAATACACATGTTGCAGACTGGTAATACCTACACAGCCGTTGTTCTGTCTACTGATGTCTATTTTTACACATCCCAGGTCACTTCAGGTACATACAGAGTGATTGGTGGTTTTGGGTTTTAGGTATTTAACACAAGGCGATCCTGGATAGTCATTGGTAGGTGTCACACACTGCTATTTTACAGGCTGGGTTTATATGTATACATGTTTATTTTAGTAATTGTTAATGTGAGTTAGAATTTTAGCACAAGGTGATCCTGGACAGTCAGCAGTACTGGGGTAGGCATCGCACACTGCTATGTACAGGCTGGTTCTATATTTTAGTGGTTGGTAAGGTGGGATTAGAGTCTGCATGCTCTCCAACACTTAATTGGAGCATTATGCCGACCCTTTTGCAGTGTGCGTATCAACTCATATGGTCGTCATGATGCATGAATGTAGCATCATGATGACCGATGGGCATGATGCATTAATGCATTAGTGGTCCTTCAAGGGATGTAATGGTAGGTGAGTTGGGATGTAGTGGGTCAGGTTGGTGAGTTGATGCATTTGATGCATGGCCATCAAAATTTATATGATGCCAAACTATAGTCCATCCCTGATTACTTGTCACTTGTACATATAATAACTGCAACCTATAGTCCATACTTAACACATGTAAACAGATTCATTTCCCTTGGACTATGGGCAGAAGGAGGGGTCAGCTAGTGCTGGAGGAATGGATAGGCTTGTAGCTTACTGCCGGTGGGGGACCCATTCATATTTTTGAGATACAGAACCTTTAATATTATATAGGATTATGCAGTAATTTGTCACATTATTCCCCATATTCATATCCAAAAGTTGACAGATTTTTTCATAACTTCCTGAGCACTTTAAGCATATCTTTGTAATGAATGAAGTATCAACATATAGTCCAAGTGGTAACACATTTGACTCTATATCAAGAGATCTTGGGTTCTATTTTATGCCAGGGAATGTAAGAATATCTGTGAGCCAGCAAGCAGAAATGAGGGTTCCTGCAGGATTTAGTACATGTTTTAGCCACCAGGGGGCACTACTATGGGCTAGAATAGGAAAAATATGCCTAAAACTGCTATAGGCTACTTTTTGTATGGACAATCCAATGATTTTTTATAAAACATTCTATTTTTGGGGGAAAGGGTCCATATTTGGCATTAAAAAGAATGTTTTTGGGCTAAAATAGGCATTTTTGTTGATTTCTGTTGCCATGGAAACATTATTTTCATTCTAAATAAGAAAATCGATGATCCCATTTGAAGGAACATTTCATAAGGTCCACTCTGGTGTAAACAGAATGAAAATACCATTTCTACATCGAAAGTTATGGGCAAAAGAATGAAAATTTATGCTTATTTAGCTAATTAGCATAAATTATGCTAATTACAGATGTATCTCATGACCAATGGGACTTATGGCTTATTGACACTCACAAAATGGCCATACCTACCCATATTTAGCAAGCCATTCCTCCAAAACTAACAGGAGTATCTTCTCATGCAATATATCACTGTAAAGCTAGTGATCTGAATTTTAAAGTTGACTTCTAGCATGGAGCACCCTTTCTCCTTGCCTCTACACATCTATACAAATATTTTGGGAACATTTCGATTTTCTTTTTTTTAATTTGGCTACCATAAAACATTTTTTAATGTTTGTCAACATTTTTTCATCATCCAATTGATGTTTCTGGGACAAACCCCCTCTCTATCAAACGGTTTTTACTAACCCTGTTATTAAGCTATACTATCATAGAATGTGTTTGTCTGAAATATAGACGGATTGCAACCCCTCTTTTCCCTCTCCTGCAAAACTTGAAATATGCAGATACAACCTTGTTGCACTGAGGCAACGACATATGGATGAAAATCAATATGAAAAGCAAATGCTGTCATTCACTGTTAGTATCAAAGACACACAAAAACAATCTATTATCCAATAATTTGTAATACACTAATGAGGTTTATTATATAGAAGTCATTCTACCCAATTTACAAATTGATATTCATGTAGTAGATTAATTTGCTATCATTCCATAATAAAACTGATTTAAACTAAAACTTTCCCAAAAATATTATTTAGATGACTTGTTTTAAGATAACTGGAATTTTTATCAGTGGTCTCATGCATTGGTCATTTGAATTTGTGTAGAAAAGTAATTTTTGTTTAATTTAAATTTATTTTGAATACTTTGCAAATTTTGAGGGGCCCAGATAAACTTCCTTTATAATTGAGGCTGGTGCCCCTTTTCCTATGCCCCTGATTCATGTTCCACTTGCAATAACTACTACCCACACATTCACTTTAACTCACGGGCATGTACTTTTGTTTTCTTTATGCAGGTAGTCAATTGCAACACAGGAGCTTGATGAAATCTGCTAGATAGCACATATTAAGAGAGGTACTCCAGAGAAGAGGGCTGGCTGAAAAACAGCACAGTGGTGCCACTTATATGATATTTTTATTGCTGTCATAGATGTTCTGTCAGAAATAAGATACATTAAGTATGGCTATTTAGGGAAACCAAACTTTGAGAGGCTTGCATTGTTGATTCCTGGATTCATCATGCCTTTTTTGGTAGATTTGAATAAAAAGATTCAGACATGCAGTCTTGAATTCTAAACAAAAGAAAATGTAGTTACAATACCCTGTCTATAAGGTGCCCCCCACATTTAAGGCACACCCAGACCTTTCTAATATGATAAAAGGATATGTAAATGTTGTATATTTTATTCTAATCAATGGATCTTCAAAATTCAAGAACCAATAGCCATCCCAGTGCTTCCTTCACCCACCTTTACCACTGAATGTGGATGGGGGAATATTGCAGAGACTTTGGGGGAAAATTTACTCCCAGAGAGAAAATGTACTCCCAGTTTTGCTGCATCTAGAAGATGCACCAAAGGGCAAATCTTGCATATAAGACATGCCATATACATGGTGTATTACAGTATAATATTGCAAAGGCATTTTATGCTATGTTTCTGCCCCCTGGTGGCCAAGACTAGAACTTAAAATCCTCTATGTAAGAATGTATGGTAGTAATAGCAGTGTAGATGTAAGGGTGAATGGTTTTCCATATTAAAAATCAATTATCAAATTGAGATCACACCTTTCAGTGTTATATTGCATAAGAAAATACTCCTGATAGTTTGAGAGAAATAGCTTGCTAGATATGAACCCATGAGTATTTATAACCATATCCCCAATCTCAATATGTTCTAGCTCTATTTGGCCTTGAAATACATCCATTTATTTCATTATAACTTCTGGTGTAAGAATGGTATGTTCTTTCTGCCTTCACTATAGTAAACCATGGAACTTTCACACAAATGGGTTCCTTGATTTTCTTTTGCTCCTTTGTGCTCCCTTGTGCTCCCTTGTGGCAAAATTAGGAAATAAATCTAGCACGGGCTAGGCACCAATCCTGTTTACCTGTTCGAGACTATATGTGTGATGAAAAACCTGAATATTTTCATTGCGGTGGAGCTTACTCTATTCAATATGCTGATGCTGGCTTTTTTAAGGTAGATGGCTCTAATGCCAATCATGTTCTCTGTGCAGGTTTCTGCACATGTGTACTTCTCTTTGGCTAGTGAACGACTATACAAAATCATAGCAGGCCCATGAAGCTGAGGTGAACTCTCAATCTTCTGTGTCTACACCAGGCACACTAACTAGTTAGGCCACAAAGCCAGCTGGCTGTGTGGGGGTTTATGAGCAGTATTTAGCCTGCATGATGTAATTCTATTATTTTCAGGAGATTTTCAATGTGGAAAAACAATTCAAAAGTGCATGGGACCACATGATGGTAATATATTTTCTGGGTACAGAAAGTTGATGATAATATTCTGGGACAGTAAGCGAAAAAATTAGCTACTCTTTAATGAGATTCCATGCAAATTATGGCAAAACACCGTATAACCCTATGGTAGATTCATAGATAAATATCTCATAAACTAGCATGGGACCCTATGCTAGTTTATAAGACTGCTTTCTTTGTACTATTAGAAAGAGAAAGTAATTACAAACATCTGGCAAAAATTTAGCTACTTTTAGCCTATGGGCGCCATCCACCTTCCCCATTTATTGCCCCCATTCTAGATGTATTTATTACCCAAATAAAGGCTCAAATCAAAATATAAGTCAATGTGTCTAGTTTTGTGTGAATCTCTATATTGCTCAGAATCTATCAATCGAAATGATGGCGTTTCAAAGCTAGATCTACATCAAAGACAAATACAATGAGGAAAGTCTCATCATAGGAATACAAACTATCGATTTCAAATCTTAAATTGAGGTTAGAAGTGGGGGTTATTTGCAAAAGTATTTTCAATATTCCCGTGATATCACGTGAATTTACTGTCATTTCACGTGATCCCGTGATATCACGTAAATTTCTGCTCACAGAATCCCGTGAATTCACGTGTAAAATTCACGGGAATTCACGGGATCGACACCAGTTCAACACGTGATTTTACTGGTGAATTCACGTGAATTTGTTTCAAGGGTAACTAAGGCGTAATAGAAGTCCCGATTTAGCTTTTGATTATTAATATTATCATTGTCATTACCCGTACATTTTCATTGATTCTTTATGAGTTGAATATGCTGTGAATATACATCTTTATGGGAAGGTGTGATCAAAAGTCACCTGAAAGAGTCAGCGATGGCTACAGCTTGTTGCCATGGAAACGCTTAACGTAGTAGAGCCCCACCCCGTCAGATCCCCCAACCAAGCCCACTCACATCTTTTACCTACTCTCCATATGTGCACCTACCTACCGCCTCTATAGACATCACATAGTCCAGCCCTGATTTTCCTGCCTTTCACCAGTCCATCCCTTCCATCCATTGTCCTTCTCATATTCTCTTGCCTTGTCGCCTCATCCTCTCCCTCCCCACCTTATTCCCACCCTGCAAAAAAAAGATTCGTCAAGATAATGACGAGTCCTCATCCCAAATTTGCCAGAGATATGTCGTTATCATCATAGAGATTTCTTGTACATTTATGTTCCACCTGTGCCTGCCACCTGTGGTTTCTTGTAAAAACTACACAGTGGTTCACTGTTCGGTTTTACGAGGATCCCTGGTAGATTGAATAGTTCTCTTTTACAGTGCAATTATTACACTCACTTACTCCAGTTTAAATCTTCACCCTCCCATGTCTCCCACTGCATCCATCTCTGTCCAGTAGAGTCAATCATCAGCAGCTAACACCATCAATGTGCCACTTAGCAGTTTTCTTTGGACGGCATGCGCACCACAAGAAGCTGATTGGCCATTTTGGATTAATCTCCTATCTCTTTAATATAGATCTGTATGACAATTAAAGTATAACTCTCGTTGGTGCTTTCCTGAAAGCCCACATGAAAATGGCTAGGGTAATTGATTATGATATTTGGGTTTTTTTTCATCATTTTAGTTAATTGATTATGTGATTTTAATGTATCTCTTTATTTCAGGTGAGTGAGAATGTGTAGATTTTTGTGGGTTCTACAATAAAGATAAGTAATATCCCTGTTGATAATCCCTTAATGTTCAAGACGCGAAAGGCCCAGGATGCCCCCTTCCCTCTCCATCTTTTTCCATATTTCTCATCAGGAGCGTCTTGGCAAAAAAGAAACTTGAACCACGTGCACGTTTTTGTCTTGCTAAATAACTGTTTTGATAATCATTCAGAGAAAACGTGCATGTTTTTTTTTACATCTCAAAACGAGTTTTGCATATATTCTGCTGTAATTCCGTTATCAATACTATGAAAACGAGTTAGGCCATACACGTTTTCCTGACTCTCTGAAAACTTTTACAGAGGTTCATCCATGTTATCTTTGGCAAGACACCCTGTTTGTTTTGTGTTGTTACTTCTTGTTCTTCGCCATTTGTTGCTGTGGCTTCCAATACATCCTTCCTCCTACTCCCCATTTCTCCACTGCCATTGTTTTCCGGGACGCCAAAGTGCAAAACAAGTAGAAATAACACATTTCTCTTCTCCATCTTTCTCTCGCTGGATCAATAATCTATCAACTTCCCATTAATGACCAAGCTCTTGGAACTGCTTAGTCCGACCCAGACAGCTCTGTGGAAACACCCCAAGGGAGGGCCTCTAGGACAAACCGAAGTTTGACTGTCGATGAATGAGCATTCATTATTTTGGTATTTCTTTCTTTTTTTGAGAGAGAAGTGGGCAACCGTAATAGAGTTACCAATGTTTGCATGCAGGAACTGCAAGACTCGAGGGGAGGTGTTGTTGCCTGCCATACATGAGTCTATGAATATCCACAATGATAAGTGCCGTGTTCAATATCCCTTTTTTGTCATTAACATGCAGCATTTGAATAAAAATGACTATTAGGTACTGATAGTTGGTAGTTTGATACAAGATGGATGAGTTGTTGACATTGCTTCTCATCACTTTTATGATGGGATGGTGTCTAAAAAGCCTACAACGCATAAGGGATTCAAAATGCAATTTAGAGATCAGGAGGTAGCTATTCCCTCTCTATTCCTTATCTGGATCATTTGATTGTTCTGATTGAATGGTGAGCAACCTCTCATCTAGAGATTGTGAAACTGGCTTGCCAAATGGGAGGATGTTGCTCAAACGTTATGATGTGATTGAAAATAGCCACTAAGAAATAAGACGTCCTGTTTTTTTTTGTAGACATTTAACTATTTTCGGGATAGTTATCATAACATTGGAGCACTTGAGAATGGCAATCCAGTGCACCTATATGGTCAAGCGACAGTGCTATAAAAACTTTCCTCAATGGTATAACCTTCATCTATGTGACACAGTTTCCAAATGCAGCTTTGCTACCTGATAGGCTTCTCAGTGACTTATTCAAACAGTTACATAAACATGATAAATCAATATATGGTCAGGAAACACTGCCTGAGTCAATGTTTACCCAACCTAGATAAAACACAGCTGCATCAAAATGGCAAAATGTGTGCAGTATGTAAGGCCAACAATGTGAGAGGGGGATAGAGAGATCGAGTGCATTAGAGCTCAAAAGGAGGTGTAGTAGTACATGGAAAAGTAGAATGTAGTCAGGGCAAAACTACTAAGTCTACTTGGAATTGAGCTAAATCAATCTATCAGAAATAAGGTGCAATGTATTTTGCCCATATGTTTGGACTAAACCATGGCTTGTCTGGTCCCATTAACATTTACTGTACCTGGGAATTGATTCAATTGTTATAACAATTTAGAAATGGAATAATTGCAACTCACTCATCTCATGTTGGTATTTGCTGCGGCAATGGCTTTCAGGTAACCACAACATAATATAGTTTTATAGACGTCTCTGATAATGGTAACAACTCTGATAGTGGCATGGAACATGACATGCCATGTTAGAAACCGCCACATGCTAATCATGTTAATGCTTGTTTCATGTTGGCATTGACATGTCTAGCATGTCTGTATATGTCTAGCATGTCTGGGTGGGATTAACATGGAATATGGTTGGCTTTTGCATTGTGTAGGTTCCTTTGTATCAATGTGAGTGGCTGTGGCACACACAACATTCCATTCCCGATAGTTCTTTCTGTTTCCATTGCCTGCTTTCTCCCAGAGGGGAGAGCCTTTGTGAAAGCGATCAGAACAAATTTGACATATACAGAACTATCAGCTCATAGATAATCCAATGTATCCATCAAAAGGGTAGCATTGTTACCAATTATGCTAGTCTTTTGCTTTTATGTCTGAACCTACTTATCTGTTGGATGATGGCTTTTTCCATCTCTACCTCTCTCCCATTCGCTCTCTTTCCTTCTCCCCCCATATTCTCTCTCTCTCTCTCTCTCTCTCTCTCTCTCTCTCTCTCTGTTTTTTACTTATTCTCTCTCTCTTTCTCTCTCTCCTTTCCTCTTCTCCCTCTCCTTCTTCCCATCTCCTTGTTTCTTTCTCCAATTCTCTCCACTTTTATATAACTCATCACTGACATATTAAATAGCAATTGTCCTGATTCTGTATGCAACAGATCATTTAACCTTTTAGGGACGTTGGTCGCCCAACGAAACCTGTAGATCTTTTTTTTCTCTCTCATGCTATTGAATAGGCAATCTACTGGATATATATATATATATATATATATATATATATATATATATATATATATATATATATATATATGTGTGTGTGTGTGTGTGTGTGTGTGTGTGTGTGTGTGTGTTAGTCTTTGGTGACTACTAAGGTGAGGGATACACTAAAACAAATGTTGTCGACATAATGAAGGATTCCTCGTCTCAAAGTTGCCAGAGATCAATCATTATTTTCACTGAGATGTTCTTAGTTTCACAGAGATTCCTTGTACCACCGCACTGCCACCTCAGGCTCTTTGTAAAAGCTACTCTGGCTCCCTGTTGTATACATATGTTAGTTCACCATTCGGTTTTACAAGGATCCCTGGTAGATTCAACAGTTCAGTCAGTGTGTTCAGTCTTAAAGAGCTGTCCTGCCTTTCACACACCTGATTTACTAATAGCAATCGATACCATCAAATGGATCTTTAAATTCTCTGGGACTGATTAAGTATTAATCAATAATGTTCTGAGATACAGTGGTTGAACGGAGACTGGTGGTAAGAGGTAATGTGAAGGCCTGGCATTATACTTGTCGGTAGGTAAAAGACTAAATCTAAATAGCATTTCCAAACCTGCATTCATCTTGATTGATTAAATAGTGTCCAAACCCTTTAATTCATTTCGATTTTCTACCTTTTAACATACTAGGTTTAGCCCTAATTCTCTTGGGGTATGTGCAATAGTCGGGTGGACGGTATAAAAACCATGGATGAAGGTAACCGGTATAAGATGTTTTGTCCAAATAAGTTTCATTATTTGCACAATGAAAATTTAATGGTAACCTTGCATAGTTTAAGGGGATGGGAGGATCAAGGACATGAGTTTTTCATTAAGAGTCATGCTATTCATTTAGTTAAAACGCTGTGAATTGTTAAAGTAAACTTTTGTGTCCCTCCCTTTACACCCCTCCATCCATACCTACCATTCAAACCATACCTTTTACCCTTTCTGCTCACTACACCTACCTTTTCACCAACCTTAGTTTCCCATCTCTGTCTGTGATGCATTAATCCCTCTCGATGTGCAGTAAGAAATTGTACAGCTATTGGCTGGTTTCATCAACCTCTTCCAGTCTCCCACGTCCAATCTGTATCCCTACTGCTCCATCTCCTCCTCCCCATCTCTCCCGGTGTCTCCCTCCCTCATCTCTTAGTCTACTGGTCGCTCCCTGCCTAAACTATCAAAGGGTCTTATGATGTCACCACGTCCAATTGGACCATCCGTGCGATTTATTAATCATTAGTTTCTATGGGGTAAAACGGATGAAGAGATGTCCATCCGTGGGTAGTTGATGCACCTCTTTAGCACTGTATCATTCTACACTTAGGAAATTCAAAAGTACTGTGTATTGGTGTCCCATTCAGAATTCACATTCTGTCTCCTACATGAGATAAACATCGTACTAGGCCCTAATTCCGGACAGGCCCTAATTCCGGACACCCTGGCTAAAATAGTGATTAGGGTAATTAATAACTGATTGATTTCAAGTCAAAGAGTGCTATACAAAATATATACATGTGTCCTCAACTAACAACTTTAGATTTTTTTCTCACAAATCACAGGTGAAAATGTGATTGGCCTGGTCTGAAGTTCAGGTGAATGGATAAAGTGGTGGTCACTAACCACCCAGCTAAGCTCGGACTCTCTGTTATATTGAATAAGACAGTGTCTAGAATGCTATTGAAGTTCAAACTCTCAGTAACAATGCATCCATATAAACCAAATATTGAGTAATCTGGATGATTTTTGACAATTATATCAATTCTATTACATTTTACGAATGACTTAACAATGGGACTACCCTACCAATAAGCGGCACCTAATTCCGGACATCCTGTAATATATAGATAAATACTGACTTGCTATACTACTCATATATCTGTTATTATGTGTGTGCCTAAGCCTGTCCAGAGTAGAACGCAATTGGCGTGGGAAGGAACAGGGGCTGGGGAGAGTGGAGAGGGAGGGGAGGGATGGGATGGGAGGCATAGCAGCGACAACACGCTGATAACGGCTATGCGAAAATACATGGTGTTGATAGTCGGTGCTGGTATTTATCTCTCAGATTAAGTCTCAGACTGGAGCATAAAACTAATTTTGCCATGCGATATCTCTACGGCCCACTACCCCCTCCTTTACCGGCCAATATTTCTGTCTCAGTCTGTCTAGCTGTCCCCCACCCCAACACCTCTATTGCCAAATAGGAAAGAAGAAATTAACAAATCAACCAAAGTACTTTTTGTGGTTTCTTTTTTAACAAAACGATATGGATCTATGTAAAAAAAAGTCACTAATCAAAATCCTTACAATTATACCTGACGTCGCAGCCTCTTAATGACGACTACCGTGGAGGAGACGCCCAGGAGGAGGGAGCAGGGCCTCAGTGTAGGTCGGCACGCCTGGAGGACGCAGGCAGCAGCATTGGACGTATAGCGTCCGACGCAGCTACGGGAGGACCGCGAGGGCTGCTGCGTATAGGAGGTAGTGCCCGGAGCAGGAGGCGTAGGCAGACGGGAGACAGGGAGAGTTAGTAGTATAGGACAAGAGGATCTAGCTACTGGAGAAACGATAACATAGGCACCTCCTCCTGGATACGGGGCTCTGAGGCTGAATGGAAGGGAGTCGATGATTATTGAGGAGAAGGAGCAAAGACCGTTATAGACCTAGGATGGGCCACAGGGCCGATTGCGTGGGACCTAGATATCTAGGTTCTATCAGTTACAGCCTGCCAATGTAGGCCCATAGCCTGGGACCTGATTGGAAGCATAGGAAATTTATCACTGGCAGTGCATGTTGAAATTATGTTCGATGACTGACATTACAGAATGTCCTCATAGTCTCCTTCTCCAAATAAAGTCCAGGTTGGACAGGTAGGATAACAGAAAAAGGGGGAAGCGACGTTTACTGATTTAGAGTGGAATTTGCTATAACATCGCCTTCTAATATTGTCATGGACTTTTGGTGACACATCCATCCATTCAGCCTTTCACACATAGCCCCGGTAGTAACAGGTCCAACTTCAATTTCTGTGCTATCAATATTATTAGAAAAGGAAGAAGAGAAACCCTTTGTACCTACCAACCTTTAGAATCTCACCACCTACCATGTAACAGATGACCAGCGACCAATCTATCAATTTTCCTCGACATATTAGATACCATTAATACCTGCAGCTTTCATCCCTTCCCTATCACCACCAGGAGGAGGCGGCTACCTACAGGTGGATGTGGTGGTCGTGGGTGGGCAGGGCAGCCCAGGTTGCCATGGTGACAGTCAGGGACGTCCTCCAGAGCTGGTGGTTCAGGCAGGAGGAGACAACGCGTTGCCATAACAACGACCAGTTGGTGGATAGCACTGCTGCAGGAGCTGGTGCAGCAAGGACCTCCAGGAGGAGGGAGGCGTGGGGAGGACCTTCTTGTGCTTCTCCTCCAGGTGGGAGGCTAGTGGTGGTAGCTCATACCGGCTTCTCCTGGTGCTGGTGCAGGGCTCTCAAACAGTGCTGTAGCCTCCAGTGTCCCAGTGTCACGATTGATATCATCCCAAACTGAGCCACTCTCAAATGGTGACTTACCTACCAGTAGTTGAGCTGCTCATCATCTGAACTGGTTCTTACCTGAGGTCTTTATAGACCAAAATCCTCCCAGACTGAGCTAATTCCACGAATTGAATGTCTGCTAAGAACTGCTGCAGTAAAGAGATGAACTTTGTGAAAGTGACAAAGTACCTCTGTAGGACTGAGAAAGTGGAATGCTGATAGACTAACTAAGCTACTCACATAGATTGACCTCCTTTCAGATTGAGCTTGTAGAGCATTGAGTTGCTCTAGGATGAGCTGCTTATTAGCTTGAAGGAGTGCTCAGTTCACAGGTCTGTCCCTAGAGGAACTGGTTCCATAGCTATTGCTAAGCTATTCTAGTCGTTGGTCTCATTTTTTAGTCCAGATACACATGAAATAATGTACATCTATTATTATGCCGACATCCACAGTAATATTGAAGTTTGTCCTGGAATACTAGAATCCTTATCATTAGATTACTATTTGAAAAGCACATGGGGATCAGCGAAATAACCTTGCCATATTGGCCCATTTTAGCGCCAGGGCGCTGATCAAGTCCAGTCCCTCTGTACCACCGGCCCCTATTGGAGACCAGCCCTTATCTAGGTACCGTTTTCAGTGCTTACGATTAATTTCAATGCCCCTGTACCCCCAGCACTTATTCAAGACCGACACCTACTTTAAACCCCGGCAATTGAATGTGCCAGCTCAGTATCTAGAAATAGAACCTCAGGTATGGAACTAGGTTCTAGCAAAAGCAAGTATAAGCTATAGGATTTGGACCAATGTATGAGTCTGAATATTTAAAGTTAGTATGTGGGTGGCATGAAATAATTTGCAGTGACCTTCTGATCCTAACTCTTACTCCCAAAACCAAACCCAGCGTTTTTCTTAGCATTTAAAACTACCAGTAAACGGGATAAAGCAGTCACACCATAAAGATTACGATGATAGAAAACAAGGGACCAGGGACCGAGCCTTGTCCCCCCTATCCGCATAACGACCATAGCAAACAACAGCCATTCACAGCAAAAAACAGCAAAGACCTGTTTTCATCAGGAGGCAATCAGAATCTGAACTCAAAAAATGGAGTTTTAAAAAGAATTTGCAAAAGCAGGGTAAAGAAAGAGGGAGATCTTTGTTTGAGTTGATGAACTGCTCTCAGTGTTGAGTTGCTCCCGACCGCTGAGATCTGTTCTGTGTTGCTGGGGGAGGTTTCTTTTTTCTTTTTTCTCTTTCCCATGAGGTATAATGCATTTTGCTTTTACTTTAGGGCTAGGAGCGTTTCAACTTAATGACTTGACCATGAGATAAGAGCTATGTTGCCACTGGCTTTAGAGCTGTTATCTGAGATGAATCCTTCACTGATAAATCCTTTAAGAAAAAAAGATAAATTTAGCAATTGAGATACAGTAATCTGTGGCAAATTGTGAATCTCTCATGACCTGTCATTAGTCTGTGGCCGGCTTTGACTGCAGGTGAGCAGTTGATGGTTAACTCTCGCCTACTCCCACCCATGACATTTACACCCTGTGTCTGAGTAGTTACTCTTGTTGTAATGGCTGGGGACCCAGTGGAACCTGTGAGCTGCTCTTCACTAGTAGTGCACCTTAAGCTGCAATGAAAGCCACACTCAAATAAAAATAAATTGCCTAAATAGACTGCTGTTAGTCAGTTAATCATCCTGCAAACCCCTACTAATCTATGCTGCTTTCTCCCCTGCTATCAATGCTGTAGACGTCCAATGAAGGTATTGTTACCATATTCACACTTTAACCAAGAAATCGAGCTAATTGACTTTTGCCAGGAAGTCGTACAAATTCTATTGCTGACAGAGCCAGTCCCCCCCCCCTCTCCAATTCCAAATGACTAAGTATTGGCCCTGATATTGAGCATCCTAGATAATTTGGAAAGGCTCCTACAGGGAAGCCATAGGAACGGCTCCGGTCCATTGCTGGCAGTGCCTTTTCTGCTCTCATGAGACATTAAGTGGCACAGGACAGCAAAATAGTCTCTGTATGATGCTTACCCTCGTTTTCAAATAACAGATAATGCATGTATCAGCTGTGTATTAAGGCTATCTCCTATCTCTAATTACCTGACAAGAGAATGAGGCCTCTGGCCCAAGCTAAAAGCAATCAGAGACTTACTCGTAGCACCTTCTCCCTGAATTAGATTGCTCTGCATCAGCTGCGACTGCTGCTAATACCTGTGCTGCAGGTCGCTTAGTTAGTGAAGCAGGCCTGGCAGCTCATCCTGCTCCTCATGACTGCTGGCTGCTCCTCCAGGTGGACACTGGAGGTGCTTGGTTGTGAGTAGGTGGTGCTGGCTGCAGGTGGGTAGGTGTGGCCTCCTCCTGTAACTCCTGGCTGAGGGACACCGTCAGCTCCTCCTGAGCCTCTACTAATTAAACCAGACCTTATCAGGTGTCAACATGTCAGCAGGCCGATGATGTGTGGGAGTCAGTCCCTCAAGGTAACGATCCTACTGGTGGCTATATTAGTACTACCTCTACTACCACAGTGAGCTATATCAGTCCGCAGCATTGCTGGTATGGGGTGATATTGGTACAGGTGTATAACAACCATTATTAATTGTTCCAGGACGCACTTGGACATTCTCTCCTGTGAATAGACGTATGTATCAGCATATTGGTCAATGATTGTGTCTGAGCGTGGAGAGATACAATCACCATTCCAGCGAGACTGCCATGACTGAAACAGTGCTATAGGAAAGGATACACAGGTGGTTAGCAATAAGACGACTCCCACTATTCCCATTAAGCACTACTTGTTTATCATTACTGGTACGTGTTGCGGTTGTGTGGTGATCTTTGCTATCCCCATGAGGTAGCATTTCATGCCACATGCTCAGTGCTAAACTACAGGTGACCAAACAAGGTTTTTGAGGGCTGCGTTCTTGACTCTCGCCCACAAATTCACTATTATTAGTGTCGCATAGTTCCAGGGTTATAACAGGAACTCTGCTGATGATAAGGCACTGGAATACTGCCCTGAGATTACTTGGATGATTACCCTAATATGGTCTGGAGCCAACAAACTATCTATCCGACTGTTTTTTTCCTTTCGATCCGATAGGCTTTCACCTTGACCCACCAAGTACCTCCCCCAAGGGATATCAGTCAGGAAAGTTGGGTTACCCAAGTTTGGAATTAGCCCCTAGAGGCCAAGAAGCAGCCCACCATAGTGCACATTACACCAATCTTCCTTCTCCCTGAAGTTCCCAATCTTACTCCCAAACCCTCCACAATCCGACACACACCTTCAGCAAGGCACCAAAAGCCCACCTACCTTTCCACCCCTCCAACTAGCCATCCACTCTATCCATCCCAGCTCAATATACACCCTCCCCCCTGCTTCATACCCAACCCCTTTTCATATCCCCACTCCCTCTTACATAGCCACACCTGGATCATCACCAGCTAAACCACAAACTGGCGAACCAGAGTCTTCATCATGGTGGCATGGCTGGTCAGGCCACCAGGGACTGTCTCTGCCATTACTAAGTGGGAGATGGTGAGTTTTTCATGAGCTGCTCATGGTTTGGCTGATGTGCCCATTAAGTGTGGCTCATTCGGCTACACAACAGTGACAAGGAATCTACCCCTGCTGGATTCCAGCCTGTGGAGTACCCTGTTATACTACTGATCTGCTCCATCATCACAAACTGCTCCAACAGCAACAGCAACAACAGCAACAACAACATGGGTGGCATCCAGGATAAGGTGCTACGCAAACCAAGTATAGGTGATTATTGTGAATGGCCTGCATTGTGATTGATTGGTGTTGGTGAATTTTGACATTAGAATATAGCATTCACCTGCTACAACTACTTCTACTTACTTCTCTCACTTTCCTCCAACTGGTCACTTGGAACACTATCTCTCTATCATCACAACTACATCATGGTACTACTACTTACAATATTCCCCCTGAAACAATGCATTATAAATTAAAGCACACAAGGAAACAAAGGTTTCCCAGGCACTTTTTGATCACCATACACACACTTGTCACTTGAACATATTATGACCAAACTGTGGGTTCCTCTGCACCTACTAGTACCGAAGACCATCCTTTTAACTCTCCTCCTTTGTTGCCCATCAATAATGCACATCTGAGCATAAAGTTTGACAGAATGACACAATGTACCAATACACTCTGGGCAATGCTACAGATGCACCTATAGCCAGCCATGGGAGAGCTCACATAGAGCTAGATACTGGCAGACTTCTGGGTCCAATACCACTTTATAGGTGATCAATACAGGTTGGGAGGAGGGGCTAAATGTTTGATCACAAAGGGTAATATAAAGAGGACCACTGTCTACATTTGTTACACTGGCCTGATGTATATCTAGCTACATGAATGGACTTCTTATATCTCACCAAACTCCTCATTTCAAATAATTCTCAATTATATCAACACAAATGTTACTTTTTTTACACAGGTGCCCATCTTGGAGAGCTTCCCAGGTGACTTCTCACCTGAGTTTTCACCTGTCCTCCTGGTGCTAAACTCTCCCAGGTGCAAATCCATCCAATGGAGGCCAATGCCTTTGGGAGCTATCTTCTTTAATACTAAACTCTAGAAGGCTATACTGTAGAGGTTATCAGCTAGTACCTGCCCTGATGCAGGTACAAATCTCTTAACCTCTTCTTGGCATGATTGGAACCCCTAAATTAGTATGAGTACCATCTATAGTGAGCATGCCGATGGCTTAGTAATGATTATAGGTCACGTAAATGCAATGCTTTCCTATTCAATGGCTAACATTGCTATTTAGAGTGTTTATGTTTCCTGTTATGATTTGCATATGTCATGTTGGTTTATATTGATGAATGGCAAGACTGTGTCACTGTCAAACATCCAAGAAGATCTATTATTAATGCCTAGATCCATGTTTTATTGAACAGGCTGCAGATGAGCGTGGGGTCAAAATGCATTGAAGTATTGTGAGGGGAATTCATGTCGTAGTAATAACATGGCTATTCTATGATGTCTGGAGAATTAATATGACCATTGTGGAGAAGAAGTATGCTCTACCAAATGTGACTACCCTTGATCTGGTGTGTAAGCTGCACCCGCGAGGATAAACCACTATTGCCCATTATAGGATTGGCCAAAGTTGGGGATGCATCCTATACGCAAAGATATACTATACAACAGCAGACCTATTACACTGCAGAAAAGCAAGCTCTATGTGTGTCTGATACCATTTCCCTCTGCTCAGGTTGTGCCTTGAAAGCGGAGCCTGCCTTTTATGTGAGGTTAACTAATGTGTGCTAGTGTTGGTGTAGGGTAGGAGACTTCAAAGTGCCGTACACATACGTATTTTGCATTCTTCTTGATAACTTTAATATAGGTGCACATGAACCCAATTATAGAATTGTAAGTGGTTTACTCATGAATGGTTTTGGTATTTATGTGCAACTATAATCAGGTCATCCAAGACCATACCAAATGCATACTGATGAGAAGGTATTAAACATCTACAAGCATCATTATTTCAGTACCTGCACCAATACCCCAGGGACAGGTAGAGCTTCCAAGTTCTCTCATGAGCCAGCGTTGGAATAGCCAAGCCCGGACACCTAGATGGATAAAGGAAACAGGAGGGAGAGAATACCCCAACAACCAGAAGACTGTGAAAGGGAAGGGGGAGATAGTATGACAGACTGGGAGGCTAGAGGTTAGATTCGTATTTGAATGCCTCCCTGCCTGTTGACATTGTAGAACAGAAGCCGGTTGACTCCTGGCAGTGTATTACGTTAGAGGATATTTCATCCATACCTAACAAAAATACAAGGGATGTCCAAGGTTGGGCTAGGTGGGAAGACTGATTTGGAAAGTCCCTTCCTGGCCTGGGCTAAGCTGGTCTGGCCTGGCCGAATAATATCTGGGCTGCTGTAGGGGCTAAGTGGGCACTGTCAGGGGATGAACTGGTGGTGGTAGAATTGGGATAGCACAGGTAGTGCGTGTTATACCACGATTTCGGCACTTCCGGTGGGTTTATATGCAGTTTAGCCGTGCATTATTCTGCATATACCACCCTTGTGCATTTTTGAAATTTTTGGTATATACTTTTTCGAGGTCACGTTGGACTTAGAATATTTTTGGAGACGCTGGCGGACATAGAAATTTGGTCTCGCCATTGTTTCAATGTGAAAAATCGTCCCAACTCGTATGAGGATCGAACCCCGGCCGCAGTGGTGGTAGGCGAAGGCCTTAGCCATAGCGCCACACTGAACGGTGATGAAACACAATGCCAAAATAAATAAGTTCTAACCTGACATCCTAGTGGTATTTTTGCAGTCAGATTTCGTCTTGATTCCAAGCTTGTCATGTTATTATATTGAAATCCTAAGAAGTTTTTGATCCATAGAAGAGGAATGCGTGCTAGTTTTCTCCATTTTCTTCGATATAAATTAGAATCCAATGATTTTTCTATCGTAAGCGAGTCGCGGCCCGGCCATTCCCACCCGCCTCCTTGTCCGGCGAAAGTGTGTCAGTGGCCCGGATGTAGATATAGGTCAACTGCTCGTTGTACAAGAAAGACGCCGAAAATTTCGGACCCGTTTGGAAAATCAATGGATTCTTATTTATTGTGAATTTATACGACATATCAAGCATGGAGTACTCATCTAGGATGTCTAAGGATATGTATGTTTTAATTTGAAAACTTGTCATGGTTGGATTCGATACGAAAAATGAGTGTGAACACGGCGGTACCCCTCCCGGCAGGGAACCAAAACAATGGCTTCGCGCAGAGCGCTGACCCGGGCCGTGTCGCTAGCACTTACAAAATGTCTTCGCCTGGCTATATTCTTTGGATTTCAGGTAAGAAATTGATACAAAATGGAGGAAATGGTGGTATAAACCTATTAGGTCATGGATATGGGGGCCCCACGGGCTGTATATGCTGTATATATACAGCATATACAGCCCTAGGGCCCCCATATCCATGATCTATTAGCTTAATATATTACCACTACTATTAGCATCCCCCACACACAGTAGCAGATTCTCCTGCAAACGGTCATTAAGTAGTGTATGCACTGGGAGTTTGCTCAACCTGCCTTGTAACCACTGCTGCCAACAACCTACCTACTCTAACACTGAGTAGGGAGTGTCAGAGTGAAAGAGAACTAGTGCCCAGCCACCTCCTCCAGTGCCTCCCCCTTTGTGATACTCCAGTGCTATAAACCTGTATCTGGTGGCAGCAGGCCTGTGCTGGACCGAACCACCTCCAGTGGAAGGGAGCCAGAGAGTTAGTGTAGGGAGTGGGAGCTGCAGGAGGCAGTGTGTACTCTACCCGCCCCACCCTGGAGAGGCAGGACGCTCCAGGCTGTAACCAACTGGAGCACCAGCCCACCTGGACGCTGGAGGAGGAAGCAGGACCCTAATCCACCACTCTAGTAGCTGTGCCTTAAGGTCTTAATGTAAAGCCACCATGTAGTAGCTACCTCCTCCCTTTTGATGTGAGGGAGTTATGCCTTGGAGAAAGAGGACAGCCACAGAGTGCTTATTCAGGGATTGATTAAGGACCTCTCCATTGGCTGGTCCCACATTACCCTAATGGAGCTAATTGTGGAGGTTTTGCTGGTTCCCATGTGCCAACCCCCATAAAGGTTCAAGCCAAACCCTGATTCTAAAGAAAAAGAAGGGAACTAGCTTCACAACGTGAATTCACCGTTATATATGGTGAAATCTCGATGTGGGATTAGTATAGTTTTTCACCGACAGATGTCATCGAGGGGAGTTCTTCCGGAAGTGACATTGTCATGACGTGACGTGACCACCAATCCCATGATGCTTAGCGACATCCGCCTTCTGCACGCATTCTGGGAAAAGACTTCATAAAGAGGCTAACTCCCGCGTATTGCTGGACAGCTTGCGTGTTAGCAGACATGCAATAGTCTAACCGGACCCACAGAAAAGGCAATACCCACATTTAGATTGCTAGTCTTTGCCAGCAGGGATTATTGTGCTATTCACGCCAGAAGCCACTTTACCTCGATGTGTGTGAGAATAAAGAAATTATATTTTGTATGATTTTACATGATCAGGTATGGTTGAGAAATGAAATATCTACAACAGGCGTGATGAACATCGGCTTTCAAGCCTTGCCGCCTCTTCAATATTGAGCAACTTAGCTAGAGCAATCACAGATGGTCGTGAGCAGTAGGATAGTCTGCTGTGCTTATGATTAGAAGGATTGGAGAAGGATTTGTCATGCAAATGGATTATATTGCAAATTACTGCGATCCATATACGAGACATAGGCCAGACTTACAACAGATTGTCGCTGCTATAAGGGCGTGGTTAGTGTTATAAAATACAACGGTCCAGGTGTTGAAGAAGATAGAAAGCCATGAATCAGGACTTGGATAAAGGTTGACTGGGACAGAAATTTGCATCGTTCTATAGAAAATGCTATTGTCTGGATCATATGCGAAGCCCTGCTCATAGAATAGGGTGGAAAGAAAGAGAAGAAAGGAGGGAAGGAGAAGAAACAAGGACTGAGTGGAGACACATGTACCGACTGGTTGTATATACACTACAGGGTTTCTGAAGTGATATAGCTCTCTATGTATGACAATCAGGAGTTCTGTTCTTCAAGAGAGAGTTTGAGAAAACCGACCAGCCTATACACACTGCCAACCAGCCAAAATATATATTTAAGCTGCTATTGAAGCATATAAGCTACGTTATCAGTGCCTGAGGAAACTGCCCACCCCCATACAAAATCCACAAAGCAGTCCTATCAGCGATCCTTAAAAGGAGATAAGCTGTAATCTCAAAGGATTCCTTAATCTCAAGGAAATTAAGAATCAGAATATCATCCATATTATGCCAAAGACAAGGAGTTGGATTACATCTAATCTCTTATATCATACAACTTGAAACCTCAATGGCTGTGTTCCACTATCATAAAATAAAGATAGGATGAGCAGCCTGCATAATCCGAAGTTCCAGTGAATAAAGGATTAAAATTACAGGGAATACTAATTGGGATAACTTGTTCGCCGTCGACCATCTTGAGAAGAATATCAAAAACTCAAGATGGGGTTCATCCAGAGCAAGTTCCTCCCACCAATAGCGCCAGGTAACATAGCATCATTATTACTGATGTTGTGGCTTAATATTAATGCTCAATCCCAATGACTTAGAAGTTAATTTCAACCCTGTGCATGGCCCCTAATCCTTAAGCCAGTGGTCCACCGTCTCTCCTACACCATAACATGCGCAGCGATCTTGCGGTAGTGGATCCACAACTTTACTCTGTGTTTACATTAGCCCTGCTTATAAAAGATTAGTACATGTTAGAAATGCAAACCTTTTAAGTCATATTTTACTTTCATTCTATGCCAGCTTTTCTACTTCATCTACCATAGCCAAAATCAGTTCTCAACCTATCCCCCAATCGATTCTAGTGCCAAGGCGTATTTACACTTTTAATGACTTTTGCTCAGTTAGCAATGTCGTATTTTCAAGATATTTCTGTCTGTTGTTGGGTCTAATATTGCATATGAATATTGTACGTCTGTTGTATGTATGTCTCTGCAATTACTATCTTTTTCATCACAAACCATACTTTATAGAAATACCAATACATAACAATTATCTTTCTCGTTGTACTATCCCTCTATATCATAGATTAATTATCCAAATTAATGATACATCTTATATTTTTCGTTAACTAGCCCATACAATTGATAATTGACTATGTCATACCATTGCAATCATATTCATCCTAGGGAGAAGCAAAGTCTGTATTTCTAGAGTGAAGCATAGAAATATAAGAAATGAGCTTTGCCTTATAAAACATAAACAATCAGACATTCCTGCACCCACGTTAACACCTTTTAGCAGGCAATCAGAAAGGATAATCCAATCACCTTTGTGCGGATGTCCTTCTCTGCTCACCTTGTCGGACGTTGACCTTAACCGAAACACTTTAGGGACTGTATACAGATGCCATTTTCTTCTCATGATGTCCTGTGACTGCTGCCTCAGTGGGTTACACTGTACGAAATAACTGTTGAATCTACAAGGGGTCCTTGTAAAAACTGAACAATGAACCACTGTAATTACACAACAGGGAGCCAGTGTCTAATCTCCAGGTAGCAGTGTGGTGGTACAAGAATCTTTGTGAAAACAATGTGAAAAAAACGAAGGATCTCTGGCAACTTTTGGACGAGAGATCCTTTGTTATTTCGACGACATCTTTTTTTACAGTGTACTCACACTAATACTATGGGGCTGATACACTCACTCACCAACGGAAGGCATGTTTCAGGAAAGCATTTCCAGTGCTCGTGAGTCACGTACGAGCACTCTCTTAGTGCATTATACAAAAAAATGTATCCCTAGAGGGTTAAACGAGATGACCTTTCCATCCCATTGATTATTTAACACAAATCAATTTTACCTACTGTAAGGTTAATTAGGTAGAGATAACTCTTAGGGTTATTTCCTAAGGTGATAACTGTTCCACCTCCTCTGCTTTGAATTTGTATGTAGTGTTCATTTGGAACATCTAAAAGGGAGGGGGTTCTGTGGTTTCCAGAATAAGTGAGTTAAGCGATATTAGATTTCATCATACAATTGATATAATATTATATTGATTTGTGATTGACTAGACATCAATCACATACTTGATTCGGTATGGACCTTACTTTTTTTGCTCATAGTGGAAAATACAGTGTCTCTATGAACATTGCACAGCTTGTAAGTTGTAGCTTATAGGTCTCTGTATAAACCTATTGTGCGGCTAGGGTATGGTAGTTGGGTCCAGCAGGTCATTTAGCCATGGGCATAGAGTATAGGTTCCCGGGGTCCTAAGATACACAGCAATTCAAGGGTATAATTAGGTAGTAATTGTATGAACACAATACAACCACCCAGGCCACTTATAGACTCCTCCAGCCCCATGTGGGTCGACGACCCAATAATAGAACAGGGGTTAGCAGCAGGTAGGGCAGGCGTGTGCTTCTTCTGCATATTAACTCCTTAAGGGCCACATAGTTTCTAAGTTTATTTTTATCAGCCTTGATATAATGAACATAGACATTAAATCCTCTAGGTTCAAATCTTGCATAAGTATATTTTGGTATGTATTGATATGATAAATAGACATTAAACCCTTGAGGGCCATGTGGTGCATAAACTTATTTTGGCAAGCTTTGTTAAACCCTTTAATGGCTGCTAATGTATTAAATACATCATGTCCATTGGTCTGCATGATGCTCCAATGAAGTGCTGGCAAGACTGCTCTCTCCTTACTACATCGGTTAACCCTTTAAGGGCTGCTGATGCAGTAATGCATCATTCATGCCCATTCGTTGCCATGATGCATGAATGCAGCCCTGGCGAGTTATGGCCATAGAACTTGGAAGTCAATCATACTTGTGCATGTGGCACAGCCTTAAACTTTTTTTATGTAAAACCAGGTAAATGTAAAAAAGATCAGATATGATTGAGAATCAGGAAACACGTTTTTCATGGGGGCAGGATCTCTGTCAGGGGACACAGTACTTTAATACATACCTATACTAGGGGATCCTCCTCCCATTGTTCAGTGGTCTACCCTCCCTTTCCTATTCCAGCACATGAGCAGAAGGACAGAAGCTTTTACAACACTCACATTGGTTTACAACTGACCCACACGTGTATTGAACAGATAACTATAGAGATTGCAGACAATATGGAATCTCATTCCCTCTTAGCATATTCCTGCTTACCCAACCAACTAATGTGACACTAGTCCGTTGCATAACCACCTGTAGTTGATCTATTGTCAGCCCACATGACATATCGACTTACTGACCCCACCAACAGGCAATTATCTATGTATGCAATCAGGTATATATCATACCTGTACATACCTGTATTTCAGAACCACGCCTTTATCCACAGGGTTGCTCCGGCCATAACAGATACACGTCTGGAGTATGTTTGTAAACGTCCAATTCTAATATCAGAATACCCAGAACAATTCCTAACATTTCCTCCACCAAGCATTAGTGCCTTCTTGTTTGCTTTATTACATTTACCTTCCACATCTACCGTTTTTAGGTTCCCTCTCACTCCGACCTTGACTCCCAATCTGTATCTCTGGCTGTCAGTCTCTCTCTGTCTCTCTGCTTCTCTGTCTCTCTCTGTCTCTCTCTGTCTCACTCTGTCTGTCTCTGTCTCTCTTTCTCTCTCTCCCTCTCTCTCTCTCTCTCTCCCTGTTTTTCTCATCCTGCTTTTCTCTCTTAGTTTCCAATCTCTCTGCGAGTTCTCCCTTTTCTGCCCCTTTTCCAGTTTTTTCTTCGTCCTTGCCCTCCCCTCTCCTTGCTGATTAATTCATTCCCCAGCTCCCATCGCCTCGTCCCTTCCTTTTAGGTTGAGCTGAGATACGCTGTTCTGCCCTGCACTGCCTATGCATATTTTAACTTATAGTGTGGGGATGGATGGTTAAGTATAGCACCTTTAACCTGATGGTCTAAAGTTCTATTTCCTCTGGTATAGGTGTCAGAACATGCTTTTATTGTCACACTAATGATGCCCTGGGGCCTCCTAATCTGACAAAATGTCACAATGGGGACTCATAATGTACCAGCATGGGTATGGATGAAAGGGATGTCATTGACCTGTGAATATATGCCATACATCTAATAGGTTGGTGGAAGGCAAAGGTAGTTTTATATTTGATACATGGGCTAAACTAGAGTATCGCTTTCAAACTACCAGCATCTGACTGTTATTAACATTTCAGAGTTAAAGGGTCCAAGAACAATGCACACTGCCATGATTTATTGGAAAAAAGAATAAAACAATATGCCGGCTCTACATTGGTGTGTCATGCCGAAACAATGAGAATGTATCAACCAAATGGGTGGCGATGATATACGTTAGGCTACTTACTAAGGCTGTATAAGCCGAAGGTGCTATGGCTGTTATAGCTAATGATGCCTCTTTGCTGGTCCTAAATATATAGGAGGTACTGTCTCTATCTATAATGCTAGCCTGTATGGACTATGCAGTCTGATACATATCTAGTCAGGACCCCCCACCCACAAGTTCCATTAGTAGCAGGTAGGATATATTCAGCCTGTCATGCACCAGGTCACTACGGAAAATATAAGCCTGGAACCTACAGTATGCACATAGACACCCAGGACAGCAGGGGTGTAATGGGATGGAGGAGCGGGGATAGAGAAGATGAGGGAAGCCGTTAGGAAGGCAAATAGGAGGCAGGCATTGAAAGATTGGAGGAATCTGAAAGTCCAACCCCTCTGCTCAATACATTGAGCAACACCCTGACGATTGGTATCACCACATGAAGATTATCATAATCCAAGTCATAGTATATGGTGCCAATTGATCCCTAATTACAGTGACGACCCACCTCACCCATCTTTGCCTATATGCTACTGAGTAGCTCCTATAGAGCCGGCCTTTATCATGAGTAGCTCACCTACAGCTCAAGAAGCCTCCCATAGTGCTGTAGGGCCTTATCAGAGAGGTAATCAACGTGGGTGATAAGAACTCCTGGGCCTGCTAGCAGTATTGCTAATACTAAGTATATAGCAGCTCCAGGGGCTGTATCCTATGTAATATGTTAAGTGGCAGCAGTGCCTGGAAATGCCATAATATGCATTTATAGGCACACAATCATATTCATGTATGACAGTTGCAAATTTGACAAGGCATTGTGCATCAGTGGTGGATCCAGGGGGTGGCCCAGGTGGTGCCCCCCCCCCACAAAAAAAAGGAGAGGGAAAAAGGAGAAAGAGGGGGGAAAAGAAGGAAAAGAAAAGTGTAGAGGGGGCCCCCAACAGGGGGCTTGCGGTGCTCGGACCACACATAGTACCTCATCAGCTTTCACCCCCCCCCCAATCTAGAAAATCCTGGATCCGCCACTGTGCACTGTAGTGGCGGGTCACAGATCAGTACATTTACATAGCAGGTGATTTACAGAACAGTTTATCAGAAATAGCAAGCAGAGTAATACAAATCCATGAATAGGACTGATTATAAAAAAGTACGGCATGTCGCACGTTAGTGTTCACAGCATGGCACAATGCAATACATTATACAGCATGCAACAAAGTTCCACTTACATCCTGTCACAACTTCCTACATATTGCATACATCATGTCACAAATTATGGTATCTCACAATTTAGGGCTTAAAGTACATCACAAATTGTAGAAGTATATTGATCATACAAAACCAGACAGGTGGAAGTAGGTTGATAACATTTTTATTTTTGTAGAGAACTTTTGATGTACATTGATGATATTTGGTGAATTATTTTTTACATGCAACGTTTCAGATTATTTTATAATCCTTCATCAGTCAATGTGACAACAGTGAAATTTAGTGCTCTGAGGTAGTAAAAATGATCAGTTTTTATACATAGTAGTCATGGATACCTCAAAAATTCATCGTCATGGTGACCGAGATGATGATGATGTTTCAACTTTTGTATGCAATTTCTAGAGCATCATAAATGTATAAATAATATGTACAGGATTGGTACCTCCTTAGGTAGTAGTCATGAGGACTTGAAATATATGCCTATACACTTAGATAATAAATATCTCCAATAATGTGTTAATTACATAACATTTGTACATAGAATATAAATGGGCTGGCGCTCAGGTAGCCTTAAATGTGGGCCCCTAAAAAAGTACATGCAAGCATAAATAATAAGTTAACATTGTCACGTCCTGTACATGTTGGGGTAATGGTAGAATAGTTAATAGCTTTTATCTTTCATCCCCTGTTTCATACCACTGGCGACATGCTTATCTAGGGCATATATACGACTTCATGTACTTGGTACAAGATTTTTTTGACGTTGGCGGTCCTCTGGTGTGGTAGGGTTGGTGTTGTTCTTGGTAATTGTTGGTCAGGTGGTGGTTTTGGAATTTGTTGTGAGTGTCCCTATGTGGATAATTGTTGTTGACGTAGTAATACACTCAATATATCAGAAAGCAATACCTGCAGTATGTAATAGAGCAAAACCTAAAGCAGGATGCAGAACAGTACCTACATTAGGTCACAAAGTAGTACTTAGAAAATCACTGAGCAGCTCAGCAAGCAGCTCAGAGCACCTGATGAAGCTCCTATTTAGTAACAGGTGACATTTTGCTTTATAAATCTCCTGCTCATAATGCCCTCAGGCCTGCAATCATATATTGTTGTCCCACCTGGTCCCCACCCCACTGTCACCTCTCCATGTGTCCAGGTAGATAATGTCTCACCTGTTGGTTGTCCTCATCCATGGTGTAGGTCGGTAAATAGCAGGTGTGTGTTATTGTCAGGTGAGAAAGTTTGGGCCCCCAGGTGTGTAAAGGATCAGTTGGTGGGATGCTCGGCCATACAGGTGTGAAGAATAGGTGGCAGGAGTTGATGTACATGCCATATTATCAAGCTGAGTTCTGGGAAAGCGTAACTATGGGCCTGGGGTATCTGTTTATATAAAAGTATACCTGAGTCCAGAATCTCGGCCAGAGATTGGTGTACCGTATTAACTTGATTGCCATTGTTTTTTTCCCAAACGTACTCTTTTTATATATGGTTTTTGTTTTGTTTGATTTTTAGCTTTCTGCCTCTCTTTCCGTTCTGTCAGTCTCTCTGTCTGTCTCCGTGTCTCTCTCTCTCTCTCTCTCTCTCTCTCTCTCTCTCTCTGTATCTCTCTCTCTCTCTAAAAGTCTCTCCTGTTTCCTTCCCGCATTCCAAATTTTGACTATCTGGAATTGTGGTAGTTCCATATAATTATAGGCTAACCATTATAACCAATTGCACAGTCCTCATGATAAAATGATTAGATTTTTCCTTTCTCCTTTCTCCCTTCAGTCATTCCAGTTTGTAGTTGTGTCAAATCCAACATGCATTTTCAATTTGGGGAGTAATAATACTGTTTTGTCTAAAAGCCTATATTGAAGGAAGATTGACGAGGGACATGAAACCCCAACTGTTTTGGAAAAGTCTCATTTTGATATAAATTTCATTTATTCGTAGCATTGTTCTGTTACAGAGTTTGTTCTTTTGATTGGAAATTCCATAGCCCAGTTGATATTACACAATTGTGGTTTCCATCACTCATCTATTGCCATGTTCTCCCCTTTTTTTCCGTCTGGGAATGGACATGTTAGAGATAGCTAAATGGCAGATGGAGTGAGGGAAGGGGTAGAGCATTCCCACAGAGGAACGTTGGCATTTTGAAAAGCCAGACTAACATGGGCATGTGTGTAGGTCCCTGTCCGCCTGCTGTTTTTAGATCCATCCTGAGCCTCAGGGGTTCACAAAAAAAAGAAACAGACAAATAGCCCTGGGAGAGAGCCGTTGGAAATAGGAGGGGCGGATGCTTAGATTTGTGTTTGGGATGACGTGCAGGGATGGCCAGATGATATAGAAATATATAGATACAGGTTAACAAGTGCAGGAGTGAACTAGAGTTCTAGGACATGCTGAAGTAAACAAATACGCCTAGTCCCGAAAGTACACCATATCAGACCCGGAATTGTTGATTTTCGCCTTTTCCATTTACACGAGGTCTCTGAATGAGCCATTTAGCCAAAGCATGAGAAGGAATAAAGAAAAGAAACAGATAGATGAATTGAGAGAGGGAAAAAAGGCAAATTGAAATGGCTGATAGGGGATATAATTTGCTATGTTGGAAAGGTCTATTTTCTATTATCACGCTTCCACAATTAAGCATATAGATAATGCATCATTAGAACCATGTCTTCAAGAAATCATCATTATTCATTACTTATGAAAAGTTATAATTATTATATATGTGTTTTACTTTAATTTTTCCAGGTGAGTTAACAGTTATCAGTGCACCTTTTGGCTTTGCGAGCAGATAAGTGATCAACTCACCCTTTGGTATTTCTATCAAAATCCTCTGTTCTAATAGAACCTAATAAGAAATATATATACAAAAATGAGAGAAAAGAATTTTTGCAAGTTCTGCCCAGCGAAAAAAAAAGAGATCTACAGAGAAAAGTAAGAGGGACTAAATGAATACAGATATCACCCAGCCAGATGACCACTGAGTTTGGGTTGTGCATTTTATAAATCGTCCTGAACACTCCTCTGACATCTTGATATTTGAGACGTTTGCTATCTAAGATAGTTGAAAGAGGAATGGTGGAAAGTTAGAGCTTGATAAAATGATATCCTTTCGGGACTGGTCCAATGGATTCTCAATTCATTCTGTGAAAATAAATGATCTGGTGATGAATTGCACCAGCTCTATTGGGCACAATACAATCTGGTACAAAAACTGCTTTATTCCGATAATACCATTTGTGCACCAATGTGACTGTGATCGAGACAATCCTTATTTAGGACGACACAGAAAATATTTATGAACCACATTAAATGTACAACATACATGAAGTTGTGTTATCTTTGCTGCTGCCAGGTTTCCCCTGATTACGTCTTGGCTACTATAACAGAGCATTAGTCTGCTCGGAAAATCGGTTCAAATAGTATTTTCTATCTGCGCAACAACTTCGTGCAATCTCGCTACAGAGTTTTATTATTAACCCAGAAGAGGGGAAAATGATTCAGAACTATCCTTTAGCCCTTGGGTGCATACTCTTCCAAGAGGAGGTTTCAGTGCTTTGATGATCCTTCTTTGGCTTCGGGAAAGAGGCAAAGTGCCCCAACTAAGTCCATCAGTGGCCAGCTACATCAGTGGAGGGAGAGAGGAGTAATGTTCTTAAAGAATGACCAATATGTCATGATACAGCCACTTACAAACTCTCATCTGCTTTCAGATTATGAAGCAGTCACAAGAAAGATCTTTGCCAATCTGCTAATTAGGGTTTCAAAGAATGCAAATGAATCAAATGGCTGTTAAATCTATTCATTATCTTGAATAATAGGCAAGTTTTCTAGAATAAAAACAACACTAAGACTATATCTAAATGGGCTCAAGGCAGAAAAGAAAGGTCCATAAATAGTCACAAATTGGCCCATTGTAAGGGGTGTTCGTCTCAGGAGGCCTTTTGTTGGGAGCATTAAGTTTTACATTAAGGGAAAATGAGGAATTAGTCAGGCAAAGGAACCAGTGTGGTGGGCTGCATGATCTAACTAATTCAACATTAATGAGCTGGGCCGAATGGAGCCACAGACAGCTGTTTTTTTTTTTGTTTGATTTACCACCAAGCCTTTCTACCCACAGCCTACTTAACATCTATCATTGGTCTCGTTGGAGGGAGTTGGACAGCGAGGTCTAGTGTTTCTGCCGCAACTACAGCTTCTTTCATATGGACCTAGCGTCCTATGATTTCAATACTTATTGCAATTATATTTTGTATTCTCTACCTCTCACTTTGTTTCTCCCTGTCTCTATCATGAAGCTCAAGATTTGCAAATAGGCCATATCCACGTAAATATCTAACTATTCCTTTAATGCTTGTTCAAATTGTTGCAATAGATATATTACATGTCTGAATCCATTGAGAGGTACCACACACAGAATAAGTACACTATGCATGAGAGGCAGATCATATTAACATAAAACTGAAATACAGCATAGGACCATGGGTGTAAAATTGCGTTTAAAGTCAACACCATGATATTTTTGATCTGTAACAGATTTGATGTTCATTTGCTTAAAATGGGAACGGAAATAATATAATTAGCCAGACCTGGAAAAACGTTGCACCTGATGCTCAAGGCTATCGTTATCAGAGAATGTTCCAAAACTATTTCTGTCATTTTTTATTATAGTAGCGACCTGCCCCTGCCTTCATTCCCTGTGTTTCCTCGCTCTCTGTCTCTGTCTCTATCTCTGTCTGTCTCTCTCTCTATCTCTGTCTGTCTGTCTGTCTCTCTGTCTCTCTCTGTCTCTCTCTCTCTGTCTCTCTCTCTCTCTCTCTCTCCCCCCACTCCAATATGCGTCCCTCGTCAATTCCTTACTAATTGTATCCCCTTTAATAACCCATAATTATCATTCTTGCCACCAGCCACTGAGTTTACTTTTGACTCCACCTGTTTCCTTACTGTAATACCATAATTATATAGTGGCCTGTTCTAGTCCCGGGAGAATTCCATAGGTTTGGATTAGCGCTGCATGTTGGGCTAGGTTGACATCTATAAGCGATGTCCTACTGGGGTACTTAGACAGGCCGGAATAACATGATAAACTAGTAACTTGAGGGAGTTGTAGAGTAGGGCTTGAGCTTGATTTGGATGAGTTAAGCACTTATCTTATAGGAATATCCTGGCCTTTAAGGAACATTACGCATTCAGTTTAACCCCCCCCCCTTGTGCCTCTTTATACCCACCAGGGTGCCAGTTTGTGTCAGGGCTGCTGCAATATATGTACTGCTACTGGTTCCTGTCCTATTCCAATTGGTCACATAGGTACCATAACGGGCAGTAATTCTCTTTCCCCTTGTGGCTTTAATGTGCTATACACGGTGTGCATTCTATTAAACCTTCAATGTCTCCCTGATACCTCAAATTGAATTCCCTTTTTTTCATAATGCACCAGCCCAGTATTGGTGAATAACTTGTAAGCACTACATTAGTGTATCATGCCACACCTTCAGGATTGTATCAGCCAACAGGGTCAGCATGAGGAGGGGAGAGTCGCAAGGGTTAGAGTGTTGTTGCATCGCTACGGCTAAAGGATAAAATACTGCAGCTGTAGCAATTTAAAGGGTCAAAATATGAAAGTATGTTTAATTATGGAAGTATCAAGCCTAGTTTGGCGCGTGATGAGAAGACACAAACTGGACTTGATGCTCATCGTTTTAATACCAGAGAGGAAGGATATTGATTTTGTATAGGCGTTCCTGTCAGCTATATCATATTGCTATATCATATCATATTGCTAACCATGTGAAGCTCTTTGTATCACATATTCAGATAAAGATAAACATCTAGTTCGGATTCTTCATTGCGTTGATTAATGTATGCGGGTACATAGGATGTATCATAGCTATAATATGTTTACAGTTTAGGGTGATACCATGCTCTAAAGAGATGTTAACTTAATACCTACACCTTTCAGCCTATTTCACTCTTTACCCTTATTGGTTTATTATCTCAAATACTAAAAGGAAAAAGGACACACTGGAGAGTTCATGTTTTTTTGGGTGGTGCCGGTATATAACACCAGAAACAGCAGGTAATGTGAGGCCGCTGTCAAGTCGTGACAGTAGCTGTCACAATGTTGACACTAATGCAGTCAGGCCTCCATGACATTGTTGACAGTTGCCGCCCACCTCCAGCCCCCTCATGTAACAACTGAGGTGTCCATAGTCCAGTCCCTGGCACCTGATATGTACAGTGAAGGTCCAGAAGGCAACTAGAGTGTATTTCTCAAGTTCCTAAGCTCAGAGGCATTTACTTTTAGCATTTACAGATTTAGGTATGAAATCACCTCCCTAGGATTCATAATCCATCTTGCTTGTAATGGAGCCAAGCAGGCAAATGCCTGTGATGCATATTAAGATAATTGCTCTGGCCGCAGTCTAGATTGCCCTTGTTATCAGCAAATAAGATGGCCGTAGAAGCATCCTGACCATAAAGGTCAATAATAGGAATCAATACACAGGACCATCTTCTCTAAACGCGAGAGAGGGATTCCCTAGAATGTGCCTCGCAACAAGATTAGATGATTACTTCTGTTACAAGGACCTCGTGGATGTATCATGTGACACGGGCTCCTAGTTCGATCTCAACTCTTTGTGAGTTCATTATGAGAACCTACTCCATTATCGCTCATAGTTCACTTGGTCCTACCACATGTGCCTTCAGAACTAAAATGGATCTAGCAATTATCCCCTTAACCGTAGTGATGTATGGTTGGTATGATCAGTATTTAAAAGATGTCTGGACCTCGGTGGTGGAGTAAGATTTCAGAATAAGTTTGATGGGGCAGTAGCAACAAACTATTAAGGTTTCAGTTCCGTTTCACATCATTCATATCCGGACAATTGCCCTTTACAGTAAGATACATTGATATTGAACAGTGTTGAATGTCTTTCAGATTCTCGCTAGTTTGGTTGAAGTTGAACTTGAAGCGTTTAATATTAGCCCAATGTCAACATGGTTTCAGGGTTCTGACAGGTTGACAGGTTTCTTGTCAAACTTGTAACATGTAAAACTGACGAAGATGGAGGAGGGCAATCAATGTTAATTAAGGGCGATATTTCAACCAGAACCTGAGCCTTTGCTTGACGTGCCATCAGTCACATACCTTGTCCATACTAGAACAAAATATTAACACCTGTCACTTGTAATTCATAAGAAAAGGGATGGAGAGAACGGGCCAAGGTTGGGCATGATTTTCAACTATAAGGATGAGGTATATCCTATGTCTAAGATAGAAGGAATGTTAAGGCCTATACGATATGATCTACAATATGATGTAAGGAATATATATAGCAAGAGCAATTATGTATCTATTGCCACGCAATGCAATATCATCTTTAGATCTATCGGTTATTTTCCAAAAGATCCCTTTCCATCTTAAGACCTTCCTCTGCACGTAGTGAGTACAACAGAAGAGTTACAGTGATGTGCTTCTGATGTCTTGTGATTATTGAAGTAGTGGCTGTGGTTTATTTGTGAGTACCACCTGCACCTGTCTACGTCTCCCTCCAGTACTGACAACATCTATACAAGTGTCTACACTCTATACATACATATCAAAGATCTAGGGCGTGTTCCACAATCTATGTCCAGATGTATCGATATCAATGATGCGTTACTATATAGGCTAGTGTTTCCTCAATTGATGAAAAAAAAATACTAATAGATGATCTGCTCATCTACAGCCAAGAGACAGCAGAATGTCCTGCACAGTACCCAATAGTGGACAAGCGTGTTGCAGGGTTTTCTATGCTAAACCATTTTCGAATGCAATTATAGCATTTAAAATCCCAGTTTCGTTTCCAGGGTGTAAAAATCTGTGGTTTTTCAGTTTTTATTCTAATTACTTCCTTTATACAATACCAGATATATTCCTTCTGTAAGTATCTGTTGTACCAAATAGTATTGCCTCTGTATACATTTCAGTAATTACATCATTAGTAGTATACATGGGGAACCCTTAGAAATGCTTAGTGGTCAATAGACTAAGCAAATCATTGCATGCCAATTGATAGAATTAATGTGGACATACCCATGTAATTTTCAGAAAACAAAATAAAATATCAGATTGTGCAATTTAAGATTCCCATCCGAGATAAAAATTCCATGGAGATTTTCCACTCTCGTTGTTGGCGTCAGCATGACGTGTACTTTCCTGTGTAGATGGTCTCTCATATGCCATTAACGGCGCATGGTAATTTATTCCGCTCACACCTGCGCCTCTCATCTTGAATTTCAAATCACATTTGGGTCTTTTTTGGTCCTTTGTAATGAGCAAAGACACCAGGCGCCTTTTTCTCCTGTAGAATTATGGATAAGACTGTTTCACAAGGGATTCTACCGATTAAAGAAAATGAAAATAATTTGTGTCTACTGCTCGTTTGACAGGTATTGTACTTACTGATTATTTCTTATTTTCTGATTATGGCATCCATGATGGGTGATGCCATAGATAATAGTTGCTAGGGGATTCCGTGTTTCATGCAAAAACGAAATGCTGCTGGTATTAGTTTGTTAGAGAAAATGGAATTCAACTCACCGGTGGCGGATATAGTCCTTTTCCCCTGTACTTATGACTTTATTAAGCTGTTCTTGCCCTAGAATCTAGCCAAAGTTAGGTGCAAAATCAGGGGCGCGCCCCCTCCTTTTCAAAATCCTGGATCCGACCCTGACTCACTCTCCACAAGCAATCTACAGTACAGGCAATTTCTACCGCAGTCAGTGCAAGGATAGGGGGCATGGTGGCGGCTTAGGCTATTGTTCAGGAGAAGGGAAGAAGCTTCTATAGTGCCTTTTTAATGCGGCGGAGCCGCGTTTCTGGTGACGCCCAAGAGGCCATGACATCGTATATGGAAGCTTGATGATATTGCTTAAACAATCTGCCTTGATAGGAAATATCAACCATCCCCTGTTCTAATGATGTGGAATTGAAGGGGAAGTTGGCACACATTTTAAACCTAATATTTCTTTGCCAAACAGGCTATTAATAGGGAAAATCTGGTAAGAAAGTGACATATTTTCCTGATATTGCGAGAATTGACGAGAGGTGGTGCAAGCTGGCCCCAAACACCCATACCATAGGTCTATGATTTAGAGATTGACATTTTTGAACAGAATTGTTCGCAAAAAGGTGGAGACAGTACAGACATGGCGGACGAGAGGAGGCAATGACAAAGGATGTACGATTGAATTTGGTTTAATTATAGGTTAGAGGAGGTGATGTGGGCTCTGTTATTTCATTTACTGATAATATAGGTCCTTATACAAGACCTGCTGATATTCCTGTAGCAAGCAATGGCAAGATGAATCCAATAATGCGATCATTCTGAGCAAAAGGCAGGCCAGGAGTGGAGACGGGGCTGACCGTGTAAGGTCCCCAGCACCTCCTCCACCTCCCCCCCCCGCCAATATCTGCCGCCGCCACATTCATTCCACGCCACGGCGTGGAAGCATTCTATATTACTTCTTCCCTTGGGTGTTCTTGATATTCTGATTATGCTAATAGCATTCATGGCTGCAGTATAGGTTAGCAACAGGCTGTATAGAGATATGAGAGCAGGTAAAGTAAGTCCCTGACATTGGCAGTTCCCTCTATATGCCGCGTGTGCTCGCGTATAAGGCTCACCTCACACATGAGGCACGCCTGTGTTGAAGCAGATGCCACGAGGTACATAAGGGGCTTGATTTTGGGCAGTTCAATACTTTCTAAAGTAGACCTGAAGAAGGCAAACCTCCCATATAAGCTGCACCCTGAGTTTAACCTTATCCTATAAGGCGCACCTGCAGGCAATTCATGTGTACGCTGCGCCTTTTACGCGAAGCCTTATGGTAGGCAAGTGAGAGATGAGCACATCTGACGTAGGGGAAAATCTTCAATTTATATACTGTCTCAGTCTGTTCATTATGTGTCTGTCCTGATAAGAGAAGGTGGCAGGTGGTGACTGCCTCAGAGTGAGGAGATGATGAGCTGTGGGTGTGAGCTGATCAGGTTTGATTCGGGGGAGCAGCTCAATGTGTGATGGTAATAGGGTCTGAGGACTTTTCGATTGCATGAATAGCGTCGTGACAATTCCCATTATTTATACAGTGGCATTACCAAGAAAATTGCCAAGCTTTCCAATGTCTTTTTTTTTCTTTCTAAATTAAATTGAACTAGACACAGCATAAATATCAGTGTAATTATGAATGATTCATTATTGAACTCAGTTTTGTATCCACTGCATTATCATTTCCAACCACGCTACCCACCCCCTACCATACACTTCTTTCCCTTTCCGCTGTGTCACTTCCATTATCCTTCTAATCCCCCCACCCAGATCTCAGCTTTCACATCTATCCCCTCCCAATTCCTCTGTCCATCCTCACCCACTCTGTCTCTTCATTCATATTGCCCCTCCCCCCGTCCTCCTTTAGCATTACATTGCCTTTTCTGTGTCCCTTTAGCTCCTCCAGCTCCTCATGTATGTAATTCCCTCCGTCAACTGAAGCTTCCTCATAGGGATGCACTGCTATCCATACCTTTGTATTTATTCATCTGTATTCGCTGGAACCACACCAGACACAGAAAACTCCTTTTCTATTATTGTCTGTGAATCATTCATTCAACCTAGTACTCGATGCACATCACATCTATAGACATTGGCGTTCTGAAAGGGGTATGAGATCATACTATCTATGAAGTAATCAAGTATATGCTTGATAGAGTTTCTAAAGTTGCTTGTGTTGAATCAACAGGGGCTTTTGTCAACGTCCGCATTGTAAAGTACATAGAGATAATGCATATTGCACTAAAAGGCCTTGTTTCATAACTACGGTTGGACAATTCTAATCAATAGAGTAAATCACAGTTAGATGCAAACAGACATACTAAATTTAATTGAATGGGCCTATATTATAAGGTGACGTATGAATAATGCAATGAAATGCTGAAAGCCAATGACAGACCAAATGATGAATGTAGATAAAAAAAAGTCCATATCATGACATCATTGTCACCCAGCAGTGGGGCCCGTAGGTACAGTGCTGACAGTATGGACATCCCATGATGTGCTTATTGAGTCTGGTAATGGTCCATGTAGTGGATCACTGAGTAGTAACCTATGTAGGTCCATTAAGCTGAAGTACAGGGTGAGGTTCCCTCAATGACTTGGTAATATGGGGAAACTTCTTGATACTTAATTTGGTTATGCAGGAGAGCTATGGAACAATCCAATATTTATCTAGTCAATACTTAGCAATTTATATAATTATCAAGCATAGTAACAAATGAGACATCCTAATGTAGATCTACAGAAAGAAAAATATGTTTGTCATTCTGACTCATGGGGCTTTCCTCAGTGTAGGTCATTGAAATAATTTTCTTCTAACTTTCTTTCAAAACTTTAGTGTTACAGTGCTGATGAAAGCAATAAAGCCAAATACATGTTCTGGTTACGTGAAAAAGACTAGATCAACAGCTCACACATCATGAAGAGTCAAACACACCCGAGCAGCTCCCTTGTCAATGAGCAACACATTACACTGTCAGAGAGCAATTCACGAACTGCGACACCAGACCAGGTTCACAAAAGGAGACCATCATCGATATCACATCATCAATATGAGCGAGACATCATTTTCCCCCCTTTTTCATAATGATTACTTTGTCCATTGGTTGGTGCGGTTGGATGCAGTGCTCTTCAAAGGGCAGTCGCCTTTGGAGTGCTATGCTGTTGAATGACCTCATTTCCGGAGCACCTGCTCATGGCCCTTAGGCAATGAGCAGTTCTGAGCAGTTGGCAAATTGAGGTCATGCTCCTGCCACCCATGACGCTTGGTTTTTTCATATGATGTAGGGATGGCAGGAAATCGAACCAGTTTTCAATGAAAGGACACAATTTATTTTGCTAATTGAAAGGTGTTTTGCAGTTGGTTTCTCTTTTTTTTTTTCTTTCTTTACTGGGCACCGAGCGGGGGTATTGCTCTCAAAGATCAATATTGCTTTGACATAGAGCCAGGGGCTTGTCAGGCCAGGACATAATATGTTAAAAAAAGCTTTGTAGCAAAAGAGGTTCAAGTGACTTTGAATTGGACTGTAGTTATATCTTGGAACTGTGAAGTACATATTGCAGGGTGAAACACTTTATGTGGTATATTGAATAGAAGCTCCCCTGGATTTAGGTGTTTGGTATTCCAGTTAATAGACCATTAACAACGTGTCATGTGGCTTCCGTCAGACTTTTAGACAGTTAGAAGCAAAGCCTCTGACACAAAAATGATATAGGCAGGGAAATACGACAAGAGCAAAAAAAAAGCGTATACTATTCAAAGGCCACTTCTGTGAGACATCTGGCAGGGATAAGTCCAGCGATCTGGCTCTGGTATGGATTAGGTATTGGCACTAGGTTTTTATAGCCTTACAGTGGCATCCAGGAAGCAGTTGAGAAGTCTGCTATATATATATATATATATATATATATATATATATATATATATATATTTATATATATATATGCCTGGGACCCCTGGTACTGAGCTCTGTGCAGGCAGGCAAAGGGAAATGGTAGACCACTCGTCCCAACATTTCCCCTTGCAGGTAACTCTCCAGTTGAAACACTGCTCTAACCTAAAAATATCATGAGTACAGAGGGAGGAAAGATATTGAAAATTGTTCAAAATCATTCTTAGCATCATTTATGCCGATCTCACTAAAAGTTTGGAATGTTTCCAATCCAAAAGACCAGTTTGAATTATAACCAAATTGCTCAAAATGATCAAGAAATGATATTTTCTTCTATTACTGTAGGTTATAACAGTGATGCAAGCAAACACAAGGATAAGATTGCTCTCTGGATGTTATAGTGAGGAGAGAATTGAGGAGAGCTGGCTAGATGTATAGTAAACTGGAGATAGCCAAAGCCAGATCCAGAAGGATCTTCAACTCCTGGTTTAAATAAACACTGGCTGGACACCAATATCTGCTTAGGTATTCGGATTATTTGGTGTATATTTACTAAGGATCTAACGGTCTAACACTCACTGTAATAGGTATGGGGGTGTTGGTTGATATAGCAAGTGTTCCAACATACACATGAGACGTACCGTAAAAGCCCCACATATAAGCGGCAGCGTCTAGACCATTTCAGACCCTTTGTGTGCACAGGTTATTGGATGTTCATGAACTCAGGGTGTGGCTTGTATGCACGGTTCTGTACATGAAAAAACTAAAGTGATGAATAGCAACATTGTAAAGCCTCAGGTGTGCATATCTAGCCTCCTCCAAAAGTCAGGAAATGTTCATACACGGGCGAGGCTTAAATACAGGGTTTTACTGTATATGTATTTTTGTGCTTTGCGACAAAAAAGATACGACACTTGATCATTGCGGTATGATTACTACGTTAGATATTATAAATAGATACTCTGAATTGATACCTCCAGAAGGCATGGAACAGGTATGAAAGATCTAGAATTAGCCATTGCAAATTGTATATAGCCATCATAATTACCATAGACCTTTGAACAACCAGGTATTACAGTAAGATTTCTGAACCCAGGAGAAACTACACCGTGATGGATTTGTCTGGGGGTTACAGTCTGCAGACTCCATCCACTGCTTAGCTTAGGCAGTGATCCCTAACCAGACTAACAGGAGGAAGTGTAGAACTGCCTGGGGAGGGTAGTAGTGGTTAACGTACTGGGACTGCTCTACATACCTCCAGGAGGTAGACTCTACATGAACCATGTCTACTGGAGCACAGGGGGGTAGGACTAGTATTGTAGAGCTGAAATTGGAGGTGAGACAAAGTTGAGAAAAATGTAATTGCCTGCATAGTCTAATCATGGTCTGTGTTTGATTAGATAAAACTGAGGAAATTTATTCAGATCACAGCTTTTGTTGCAGACGGCATTATCTAGAATACCTAGGTGTTCTGGGGTTCTGCTTAGATTCATGACTTATGACATGTCATTGTAAATAGTTCTGGGGAGATAACTTGGAAAGAATGAGGAGGACATGGGCCAGTGAAAAGGTTAGTGGATGTCCCACAAGTCTGGTTTTAGGTAGGCCAAGAGAGCTCCCGAAGTCATTCTCTGAGTCAGTCTAAATGTGTGTTTATAACTCACTATTTTATACCTATGTCACCACCTAGGTATGATATATTTCATGATCCATGATGCAGGTAAAGTAATGTCTAATTCAAAATCCATCGAGTGTTGATTTGCTCTTTACATCAGGTTTGGGTATTCATACTTATGCCCTTTATTTGTCAAGCAATACTGATGGAGGACATTCTGAAGTATTTGCATGAAAAATACAAGGAGTGTATGCCCAGGATTATGATTTCAACATCTAATTGCATCTACAACCTTTGGATCACACTCAGCTGTATTAGCAAAATAGGCTCAACACAAAGATTTCTGTTATCAAAGATTTTCCTGCTACGGTACAGATGCTATGGTCACAGAACAGATGAGGTATGAATATGAGCTCGGGATGTAGTTTATAGAGCCTGTCCATATCCCTGATACTGTATTATCTGACACAGTGGCATAAACAGGGCACTACTGGACATTCCTGCTTAGAATTTCCTGTGTGCCTTAGGCTTAGACCTGTCAGAAGTTATGCTCAGGCTGCAAAGTATTTCCCACAAATATTACCTGCCCTAAACATAGCTCACCACGATCATACCTGGACCAGAGAGAGGAGGTGATGGATGAGTTGGTTGTCAATGCCACCTAGTGGCACTTATGAGCAATAGCTCTTTTCTGATGGCACCCGTTATAATGGGACCCGACTTTAACTCTGAAAACCACCTATGGCGCGTTCGCAGGTTTCTATAGAGGAATATCAGCCGCATAATTTATGGGAAAGACTGTCCTCAAGTCACCACTGGGTATTATAGAGGGAAATGTGATACTGACATTATGGGTCAAGTAGGAATGGCGTATATATATATATATATATATATATATATATATATATATATATATATATATTTATATAAGTTATTTCGCCGACAGGGAAAAATATATACCGGTAATAACGATAATAATAATGTTGATATATACAGTGATAATAATATATGATAAGTAGTACAATAAATGATCATATCACAGACACATGAGTTTGGTGGGTTACTGACCTTGGGGCTATCAGCACCATACATGCCTTTATTAAAACAACCGTAATGATTAGTTGACAATAAGCATAGTCAGTAAAATGCATAATATAATAACAATAGTACAGTAATAACAATAGTAATAACAATAGTATTTAACAATAGTAAAATTTAAAAATCAAGGAAACACCCAGCGTGGTGTTACCTGTACAGGTGGAAACGAGCCAATTGACCGTTACCTTGAAAATCCCCTCTTATATACTGGAGGAGTGTTGATCATGACGTCATACTATGACATCATAGATACCAATGCGCACTGCAAGTAGTCCCTAACCGTTGCAAATAATTATATAAATATACACGAGTGTATATAGTTCCATAAGTTATTTCGCCGACAGGGAAAAATATATACCGGTAATAACGATAATAATAATGTTGATATATACAGTGATAATAATATATGATAAGTAGTACAATAAATGATCATATCACAGACACATGAGTTTGGTGGGTTACTGACCTTGGGGCTATCAGCACCATACATGCCAAAAAACACATAAAAACACGCCAAACACATGTGAAAACACATACCAATCAACAATGCAATTGAGATTGGCAAAGTCTATCTAATTCCAAAAGTTCATTTTTATGATTATGTAAATATGTAAAAACAGAATTAGATTTCCAATTCACCTTCTTTTTAATAGAATCTACACTAAGTCCTGCATCCTTTAACATAGTAGCACCTCCGTGCCTGAGAGAGTGAGTGGAGACTGGACCTTTGATACCAGCACGTAGAGATAAAGATTTTAATCTCGAATTAATATACTGGTATTGTAGAGAAACACCATTAATATTAAATAATAACTCCCTCACACCCCTACCTGAGCACAATTTTTTCAAGTCTTTACAAGGACACAACATTGAAGTATCATCTCTACATAAATATATATTAAAAGAATGGGTACCAAGCTGGTCCGTTTTAGAAGTTCTAATCCGTACACTGGCATAACTGTTAAAAATTTTTACATCACCTACCCTCAGTGTATGGGGGGAAGATACAACATGTCCTATCCTGAGGACACCTCTATAACACAATAGAATAGCTAACCAAAACTTCAAGTCAGCCCTGCTGGAAAGGTCCAAATAAGATCTAATACATAACATTTCTATAGGACTCAATGGATGAATAACTTTAGTAGGAACAGCAAATTTTCTATCAATACCATCCAACACCTTTTTAAGCATGAAATTACCGCTATGGTCTGAGCCACCCCTAAGCTTCTGATGATACCAAATGGAGGATAAATAATTCCGCACAGAAGAGGGTTTCATATAATCAGATAAATATACTGCATATGTAGCAGCCTGTGAGGGAGAACAAGGAAATTTAGGTAATTTAAATTTATTACAAAACTTTTTGTACCTGTTAAGCTGTTGTTTCCTTGCTCTCCTCGTATTCTCTGATACACCTTTCGTTAAAAGACACTCTTTTCTTTGCTGTAACCTTTCCCATTCTGGAATTAAAGCAACACATATCATTTTCAAGAAGAGAGTCTACACATTTGTCCAATACACCCTTGTAAGCCAGTCTAGAGAGTTGGTCGGCCAGGATATTATCCTCCGACCTAATATAGGTTGCATATACCTCAACGTTATTGATGAAACAAAGCCAAAAAATTTCTCTAAGCCATTCCATACACAGCTTATTTTTTGACCTACCGGTATCTACCATAGCTAACACTTGCATATTATCGGTAACGCAATGTATTCTTTTATTTTTACAGCCGGATATCCAACGTCTAAGACCCATAAGAAGAGGATATAACTCGTATACATTTATATTTCTATGGTGGTTCTCTAAATTATCCAGTCTGGGTGGTTGGGTAAAATGACCACTACCTAGATTAAATTTATCGAAAGATGTCCAGTCACCATATAAATAATCTTTATCCATCCATGCCCCGAAGCCTTTCATGGAAGAATCTGAGTACATAGGTGTGTCAATATCATCCTTCAGAATTAACCTCTTACAGTTAAAAACTCTACAAAAATCCAACCACCATTGGAAATCTTGGCGAGTGCAATCTGATACCCTAACATAACCACCTGGTCTGGCCCGGGCACAGAGATCGAAAATCCGTCTACTAAAGGTTCTACCACCCTTAACCACCTGCGAGCAGAAGGACATTAAACCACCTATCCTCTCCAAGTTCTTTTTTGAAATAAATTTCTTATTAACGTTATCTAACAAGAGATTTTCCATTTTCTCAACCTTTTCAACAGGCAAAGACAGTTCCAACTTAACTGAATCTATGATAATACCTAAAAATTTACAAACTTGAGATGGGTCGGTCACCTTTTCTCTGGATACTACAAAGCCCATGTAGGTCATACATTCCATTAATAAATTTCTTTGTCTAAGACACTCATCATAAGTATCAGCAATTATGATAAAATCGTCTAGATAATTTACAATTTTTTCTACACCGTAGAATTTTGCCACCTCTACAATAAAATCAGAAATTCTATTAAAGATATACGGGGCACATTTCAGGCCAAAAGTTAACCTGTTACTCACATAATACTCCTCCCCATGCCCAAAATTCCACCTGAAACCTTGCATGGAAGTGTGAGGTGCATACACATTTATAGACCTATAAGCTGACTTTAAATCCACAACACTCATGAAATCGTTCTTATTCAATTGAGCAGTCACCGTGCTAATATTATTATAAGAAAATGTCGAGCTAGTGGTCTCCATAAAATTATTAATCGATATTTTATCAGGCATACTACAGTCAGTTATAGGCCTTAACTTGCCATTAGATTTTTCTACACCACCTAGGGCATGGATACAACGGGGTTTATCTACACTCCTAGAGACTAGACCAGCTTCTAGTTCATCTAACAATATACTGCAGTATTCATTATAGAATTTTCCCTCGAGTATTGACTTATAATTTCTGCAATCATAAGTAGTTTGGCAACCCGGATCCACAATTTTAAACCCTTGAACAATACCATGCCAAAGAAAATCGGCCTCTGTACCACTAATATCAATGAGACCATTTTGTTGAAGGAAAGAAGCTACCCTACATGGCAAAATTTGAGCTCTCTCCCCACCAATATAATGAACACACGTACATGTACCTTCTATACACTTGTCATATACCCTGATGCTGGGCAAATCTGTGACACTAACCGTAAATAGAAGTTCGTTACCACCCTGTACTGGGTTATAACCCATAACATCTGTATTATCTTTCAACGAATTAAATTCTTTGAAAATATTTTGCTCTGCTACGGGCTCAGTTGAAAGAATACACTCCTCAACCAACTCCGTATCAATCACCTCCTGTACTGGAGTTTGTGAGGGCGAGTCGATATCTACCATACCTACCATAGCTTGGTCAGGCATCAAACAAAATTCATTACAAGCTATGGGACACCGACCCCCTACAGTTTCCTATTCACTCCTGGTCTTATGGCATTCAGTTTTACCATGACTTGAGGAGTTGCAACCACTGCAAACATGTTTGTATTTACATGGGTCTCGTACACAACCCTCTGCTCTATTAAAAGCATAGCATGAGTTATTAGACGATTTCTGTTTGCCTACATTTTTAGGTTTAGCGCTATAAGCTTTCTGGGCCTGAACGGTCCCATCATATGCCAAATGACGTAGTATATCCGAATTTTCAATGGTTGAAAAAGCCTCTATTCCACTATCATTAGCCCTGTCCCTCACTGACTTATCATAGGCTACCAGGGCTGAAACCGTATATATTTTGGTGCCAGACTTCTCAATTAATACCTGAAGATGCTTAAGCATACCCTCAACATCGTCACCTGACTTGTAGTACTTCAAAATAAACTGCAAGTTAACCGACATCAGTTTCTCAATAGTGTCAATTTTTTCCTTACGTTTGGTGAACTGAGAATGATCAAACTCACCCGATTTTACACGGTGACGATGCCTAGAGTACGCTGAATCCAATGACGACCCTCTAGATGTGCTTGGACTACATTGACGAGCAGAAATACTGGACTTAGATGATCGTCTATGTCGCTTGTGGTCAACTTGCACCCATTCGTCCTCAACGTCAGACGAAATCTCGCATGGGGACGCTTGGCGGGTAGCCCTAGCAACCGGTCCGCGTCCTTGACTACGTGACGTCATACCTCTCTGTTTGTAAACATCTGCACGTGCTCTGCTGGAACGACTTGACGCATTGACGATTCCTCCGTCCCGATCGTCCTTCCCATTGACGACCTCTTGTAGAAGTGATTTAATGGTCGACAGCTCGTCTTCTAATACATCTAGCCTCGTCTGGTCAATAGACGACCCTCCCACAACACCTGTAGCAGCTCGGGGAACCGACGGTGTATCGCCAGTAAGTGAGAGAGTCGAACTACTCGTCAATCCTAAATTGGCCGATTTTTTCGTCTTTTCCACCGATTTAACCGATTTACCACCTGGTGTATTGGCCTTCGAGCCTTTAGCAGCCTTTCTACCCATTTCAATGGTAAATAAAGGCACCAGGAGCCCCTCAAAACGGTTAAAAAATTTAAAAATCAAGGAAACACCCAGCGTGGTGTTACCTGTACAGGTGGAAACGAGCCAATTGACCGTTACCTTGAAAATCCCCTCTTATATACTGGAGGAGTGTTGATCATGACGTCATACTATGACATCATAGATAC